>JAMXBB010000004.1:68809306-69321140 GCA_024138015.1 Lumnitzera littorea
GTCCAAATGGCAAGAGAGGAGGTCTTGAAGCTTCACCCTAATTACGATCTCTCTTGTCTTGACTTTGCTGACGTCAACAACCAAGTCAGTAGTGCTGATGAAGATGAAGACAATGAGACAGATGGCAAGAATAAGAATCAAGGTGACAATGAAGCTCATGTTGAAAAAATTGCCTACTCTGAGACCCCAATCGCTAAAGAAGCCCCAGCCACTAATCTAAAAATCACTTCTATTGAATCTAAGAATAGGCCATAGGATTTCTATTGTACTGGCATATTACATTCTCGTGTAATTATTAATCAAAATATTTTTAACACAATGCCTAGTGCTTGTAACCCTTGTTAAGTGAAAATACTTTTCTTACTAGTCTCCAAATCGTTTAATTTCAAGTCTTACATTTTCACGGCTTGTATGGTATACATGTGTTGATTCACACTTTTATTCGTCAGCATCTTTTATTTCATATGCTAGTTATTTCTTAGCATGTTTTATTTCACATGTTATTTGTTTTTGGACATGTTTTATTTCATATGTTATTTGTTTCTCGGCATGTTTTATTTCACATGCCCATTTTCTTTACACAATTTGTTGGCCGTTTAATCTGTGGACTAACCGCATTACTCGGCCGTAAGGTTAATTTATATAGTTCGTTAACTGCATTAGGTTAGAACCTAGATCAGTTTGTTTGTTGTATAGCCTAGAACTCATTAACTCGGCAATCGTAATGAAAACAAACATAATGAGACTTCAAATATAGTTTTCAAATAAGTACTATAGTCTTACAAATAAGTTGGTTGTCGCTAAATGAGAGGTGATAAAAATCATCAAACAAATTAATTGAAATATAATGATAGATTCTCGGCGTTCCATGCTCGAGGGATGATAGATCCATTTAACCTTTCTAGTTGATAGGCCCCCTCATCAACAACTTCTCGAATCTTGATAGGATCCTCCCCATTCATGCCAAGATTTCCTTGAGTCACTCATGCACCGGTAGCTTCCATCTTATGATAAACTAGATCTCTAAGTTGGAAAACCTTATGCTTCACTTTCTGAATGTAATACCTTGCTGCTCTATGCTGGTATTCTACGACCCTAGGTCTTGCAATATCTCTAATTTCATCAATAGTGTCCAGATTCGTTATCAGTCCAACTTGATTAAGCATAACATCAAAATTATGCGTTCACAAATTAGGTAAGTCCAACTTAATTGGCAATAAAGCTTCCGTACTGTATGCTAGCCTAAAGGGTGTTTCCCCAATTGTAGTTTTGTGGGTGGTTTGGTACCCCCATAAAACATTTGGTAGTTCATTGGTCCATTTAACCTTGACTTGATCTACTTTCCATCTAAGGCTATGTAATACGATCTTATTTATGACTTTAAGTTGTCCATTCGTCTAAGGGTGAGCTATAGACATATAGTTGAAGTGAATGCCGTGCTTCTCACAAAATGTTCGAAATTTGTTATTGTCAAATTGCGGGCCATTATCTATAATTATCATATAGGGAACTTCGAATCTTGATATGATACTGCTGAAGATGAATGCTTCCATTTTCTACTCGGTGATCTTCACCATAGCCTAGGCTTCTGCTTATTTAGTAAAGTAATTCACTACGACAATGATGAATTATTGCTGGACGGTAGACTTCGGAAAGGGTCCAAGAATATCTATCCCCCATTGGGCGAAAGGCTAAGGGTTGGTTAGACTACATAACTCTATTGTAGGCGTATTACTCAACGACATGTGCTTCTAACACTAAGGGTAGTATCGAGCAACTTCCTTGGCATCTTCTCTCATGGTCAGCAAGTAATAGCCGAGTCGCAGTGCTCAAACATATAGCACCTGTACTTTTACATGGTTATTGCATACACTATGTCCTTTACAAAACTCTCTTGCAGAGTTGTGAGTTGGCTCCTTGCTCAAGAGAAGAATCATGGATGGATCCCTTAGTGAATTATCTAAAAGATGGCATTCTCCTTGACGACAAAAAAGAAGTATGAAGATTGGCATACTAGGCCGTGAACTACACACTGATTGATGGTTAGTTGTATAAACGCGGAATATGACAACCCTATCTTCAATGCCTTCATCTAAGAGACAAGGAGAGGGTATACTTCCCAAGGGAGCACAAGGTCTATGTATGCTTGAAATATTTGGATTTTGGGTTATGCTTTCTTAGGAAGCATACCCTCTCCTCATCTCTCGGATGAAGGCATCAAAGATAGGGTTGTGATATTCCACATTTATACAACTGACCATTAATCAATGTATAGTTTATAGCCTAGTATGCCAATCTTTGCACTTCTTTTTTGTCGTTGGGGAGAATACCATCTATTAGATAATTCACTAGGGGATTCATCTATGATTCTTCTCTTGGGCAAGGAGCTAACTTATAGCTCTCGAGAGAGTGGATATGCTTTTCCATAGAAGAAACTTCATGAAAAGTCTCTCGCTCAGCTCAAGGAATGACATACTAGCCATCTTCAACAATTTGTTGGTAGTAATATTCTTACTTCTCGGAAATTTGTGAATGGAGAAAGATTGGAATTCTTCTACGAGCATTCATACCACCAGCAAGTATTTGCTCATCTCTTCTTCCCTTACCGCATAACTCCTAGTGACATGATCTACCACTAGTTGGGAATTAGAGAGCACTTTGAGTTTCTTAGCACTAATTTCTTTTGGTAATCTCAATTCGGTAATTAGAGCTTCGTACTTTACTTCATTATTGCTGGCTAGGAATTCAAATTTCAAGGCGTAATGAACTTTGACATCATGGGAGCTTTGAAGAACTAGGCCTGCATCACTTTCTTCTCATGTTAAAGAACCATGTACATATAGGAACCAAATCGGCTTCTCAGCAATTTCCAAACAATATTCCTCACTAATAAATTTGGCTACAAAATTTATTAGTACTTCAACCTTTAATACCATTCTAGGTTTATATTGTACACTATAGGCACTAAGCTCTAGGGCATACTTCATTATCCTTCTCGATGAATCAGGTCATTGCAATGCCTATCGCAATGACTAATCAATGAGAACAATGATTTGATGTACTTCAAAATATAGCTTTAACTTTCATGCCTAGAGAACCACTGGTAGTACAAACTTTTCAATCTTTGTATATTGAAGCTCTAGCCCCTACAGAACATGACTTACGTAATAAATAGGTCAATGTTCTTTGCCATCAATTCGAACCCGTATAGAGGAAAGAGCTTGGCAACCGACTAATAGGTACAAATATAACTTTTTCCAAGAATGGGTGTCGAGAATATCGGGGGTGATGCAAGAAATTCCTTAAGCTCGTTGAAAGCTCTTTGGAAATCGTCGATCTAGTTGAATTCTTTTGGGTTCTTTAAAATTTTAAAGAATTCTACACATCTATTTATACTTCTCGACATGAATCTATTGAGGGCGACAATTTGCCCAGTATGTTCCTGTACTTCTTTGACCGTGCAAGGTGATTTCATACTCCTTATGGCTTCAATCTTTCTTGGATTAGCCTCAATACCACGTTGAGTAACCATATATTTGAGAAATTTCCCTGATGTTGCGCTAAAGATGCATTTCTATGGGTTGAGGTTGATGTTGTATTTCCTTAACGTGGCAAATGTCTCCTCCAGGTTAGCAAGATGCCGATCTTCCTTTACGCTCTTCATAATCATGGTATTGACTTATAGTTCGACGTTTCTACAAATTTAGGGCTTAAAAATTTTGGTAACAAGTCTTTGGTATGTTGCACTACCATTCTTGAGCCCAAAGGGCATCACTGTGAAACAATACATTCCAAAATTATTGATGAAAGACATATGTACTTCATCTTCCTTATCCATCTTGATCTAGTTATAACTAGAGAAAGCATCCATAAAGGAAAGTAACACGTGTCCAACAGTTGCATCTACCATCCAATCAATTTTTGGCAATGGGAAACAGTCCTTAGGATAAGTCTTGTTAAGATCTGTAAAGTCTATGTACATTCTCCACTTACAGTTAGACTTCTTAACTAGCATACAATTGGCAAGCTAAGTTAGATAAGGCTCTTCCCATATCAACCCTGCCTTTAATAACTTCTAGACTTCTTCCTTTATTGTTGCTTGTCGCTTTGGTGCAAAATGCCTCTTCTTTTGTTGGACAACCTTTACATTCGAATCAATTTGGAGCTTTTGTACCATAACTTCTCTCAAGATACTCAGCATGTTTAAAGGAGACTATGCAAATACATCACGTTAGCCTATAAGAAGTTGATCAAACTTTATCGAGTGTTTACTGACAAGGGTTTCCCGATTCTTGTTGTTTTCCTTAGGTCATCCCCCAAAGGAATTTCCTTAATATCACTCTCGGCATTCTAGATGCCGACTGACTTGCCTTTCGGACAAGTTTCAACCTGAAATACTTCTTCTTGTCTTAAAGCCCTTATGTATAAGCACCATACCAATTGCTAATCCCCTTTGCACATGCTGACCCTCATGAGAGTAGGGAACTTAGCCTTAAGATGTGGAGTTAAAGGGACAATGCCGAATAGATGTTGGTACGACTATCCCATTATCATGTTGTAAGGGGACCAACATTTGACGATGAGAAAGTCTACTTTATCCTCTACAATATGCTCATCATTGTCGATCTGTATCAACAAAGAAATAACTCCGGCTGCTTAGACAGGTTGATTATGAAAGGCATAGAGATCATACTTGTAAGACCGTAGTTGCACTTTGATCTTAGGCCTCATTTGGTCAAAGGCATGCTAAAAAATGATGTCGATCGAACTTCTTGTGTTAATAAGAATCTTCTTGACTTTGAAGTTGGCGACTCTCGCATTGATGACAAGTGCATCATCGTGTGGCTTCTGGATGCCCTCAAAATCTTCCTCTCTGAAAGATATTGTATTATCGATCTTGACCTATTTGCCTTGAATATTACAAACGTAATTTTTGGCGTTAATCAAGTTTGAAGAGCTCGATTGGCCTATAGTAGGTCCATTGATAATGGTGTTGATCACTCCATTAGGTGCTTTACTGGAATTCACGTCTCTTGCATCTCTCACAACTACTGTTGACCATATGTCATTCTCTTGTTCCTCACGTCTCCTTTGAGACGGTCCCTCTATATTCTCAACATCATGCTTTAAGAACTTGTGCAAGTGCACACGTTGGATCACATCTTCAATTGCATTCTTAAGTTGAATGTACTCAACAGTATTATGACCTTTGTCACAGTAGAAATCACAGTACTTATTGGAGTTTCTCCTTAAGGGATTCTGTCTCATTCTTTTCGACCACTGGTGGATGCCTCTCTTGTCAAGACCCTAAAGGGGGCCTAGTAGGATTATCTAAAATTTCCATAACATATATACACCCATGATATGAAAATCACCTTATAAGTTAGAGATTGCAAGACTCTAAATAATAAATCACTATGACTACTGATTTTCAAGTAATTAATTTATTGTAACATAACATAACATATAATTATAAATAACTATGGATGTTCGATATCCTACAATTCTTCAAAACTGTAGAGAATCGGTATCCCCTACCAAATAATAGGACAGGATATGCTAGCTTTATAAACTGCAGGAAAAATTAAATTATATTAAATTCTAACATATGAATATTTTTTATAAAGAATGTTTATGTATCATCTATAAAGATCTCAACTAATTCTAACACTAATGTACATATCTTCATCTTGTACTCAGCACTCGAGACTTATCCCAATCCCATCGTAAGTAAACCTGCAAAAGAAAGACTATTGGAGAATAAGCTACAAGAGCTTAGTAAGCTATCCCTCATACCATACTAGTAAATAAGTTATCAAACAAATTGTTACAACCATATGAATGCATGCACACGTAGTATGCCAAACAATATATGTAGTTGACTGGTACTGAATGTAATATCGGATTTTAAGACCCTCCGAGATAAGGGTTAGAGATTCATTGGCACTAATCACAACCGGACTCTAGTACTTGGGTTTTTACCCATAACTTTGAATATCATATTTCATAAAATATATTTCCATTTCTATGTCATCTCATAGTACACAAAATCCCAAGCTTAGCGGTGATGTGGCCCTCATAGTCCACACTCACACCCTACAGCGGAGATCTCTAGACTCGACCCTCAGCCATATGGTTGGCATCTCTATCTTCTAGTAAGCCCATAGGTTCGGGTAAGGTCATGTTGTATGAGTGCACCGTATAGAAACACTTTAATAAATATAAACAACCCCCGTAAGGCCTCTCTTTATCTCCGCGTAAAGTGACGGTCGGAATAAGTAAGGCAATGCATGGATAATGCATGACCCTTTTAATATAAAATAAGCCAAATATAATTAAGTCAAATTATGAGATGATCAATTAATATCAACAAACCATTCAAATCACATAATAATCAATCACATAATCCAATCATCAATTACCGTATTTAACCATAGTTCTCACAGTAACCAATTAGTATCAAACACATGCATATCCCGAAAACCCAATGCATTAAGTTATTAATATTCAATCTAAGTATACTAACTACAAGTACAAACAAGTATAGAGTCATCGGGAGTACTCACTTGACTATGACGACTCGCTCTAGTCGTAATAACCAATCAGAAGATCCTCGCCTTCGTTAGGATTACCTAATCATTACGAGATAATAGGGATAATAAGTAGTTGACTCAACTAATGGTTCTAGATATCTATCTACTGAATTCTACTTAGATTACTATTAGTCTTTGTTCGATTAAACCTAATTACTAATCGTACATAACTTTTTCATTCTATTTTCAATATTTATAAATTTATAGTCATTTTTCATCGTTTTCGGGCGCACATTCACACGGTGATGTCCGTTTTGGATGTTAAGACCTATGTTTTATGATGTAGACTAAATTTATTGAAATTCTAACTATTGAAGCTTAATTATTCCTATTTGTTAGTTTTATGTTCCATTTTAGTAGCTAATGATTTAATTAGCCATTTACTCTTATACTTAGGGAATTTTACGTTGGTATTACTAATTTATGTTCTTGATTAAGTTTGATTCAATTTAGGAAGTGTATTAAGGTTTAAAGTTTTGGATCCTAAGTATATGTACATACTTATGTTCTTATTTTATAAGCTTATGCTTATATCATTGCTTATGTTATCAATCACTTGTGTCATTGCTTATATCATCATTTGCTTATATCATGGCTTATGTCATCATGTGATTACCTCATTACTTACATCATCCTTTGCTTACATAAGCCTTATCTCATGCTTAAGTGTATTATGTACACTTATGTACATTTATACATTTGTTAACTATATACCTACACCTTTGCTATACTTATATGTATACTAGTATACTTATACATATATTATATTTATATTTATACATATACTCATATATATATATGGTTACATACGTATTTTTATACGAATTTTGTATGCCTAAATTTTCTCTTAAGAAACTTCTCTAATTTCATTCTTTTTGTATTTTAAGGGTGTATTTAGCATGGTATAGGTATGTATAGTTAGTATTTGTCTTAGTTTAGGTTATATACATAGTGAATACTTATATACAAAGGTCTCCATACTTGTATTCCTCTAGTATATCCTTATGTGCATATACTTAAAGACATATACACGTGCATTTCCTTCCTCTTCATCATGATTTTTATCCTTTTACACCTAAAGATAGAAACTTTATGCCTTCTTCAACATGGATACACATAACACTTAATTACTCATCTAATCTACCTCTTCACTTAGCTAATAAATAATATAAAGCAATACATAATAACATAATTACATACCTTAATTTGTTCTTGAAATATAGAGACAAAGTTGGAAAAATTTGGAAAATGAAAAGGAAAGGGAAGGTCACAGCAATGGAGGAAGAAGAAAAAGGACTTGATTTTTGTGTTGTTTTGCGTTATGTTTGAAAAGAAGAAAGAAGTGGGGTTTAGAAGGGTAAGGAGTGGATGGCAATTGGAAAAGGAAAGGGAAGAAAAAATCTAAAAGAAAAGAAAAGAAATGATTAGAAGACTTAGATATTTTCTTAAGTGAAAGTGACTTTTGTTGACTTTTCTAAATGTTGACTTTGTCAACTTTCCAAAAATAAATGCCCTTTTGTGTACATATTGAACTAATTTGGGAAAATTAGGAGAAAGATTAAGGAAATGAAAGGAAATAAGAAGTTTAGTGAATTGATTAGTAAAAATAGATAATGAGATCTTCCATTAAGTATTTATATCCTATATACACTATTTGGTAAGCTACTTAGTATGATTAAGATGAAAAATGTCATTTAGGGTATTAATGTTCACTACATATAATGTTAGGACCCTATAGGGGCCCTAGTAGAATTACTTAAAATTTGCATTATATATATGCACGCATAATATGAAAACCGCCTTGCAAGTTAGAGATTATAAGACTCTAAATAGTAAATTAATAAGATTATTGATTTTCAAGTAATTAATTTATTGTAACGTAGTATAACATATAAATATAAATAACTATAGGTACCAGATATCCTATAGTTCCTTAGAACCGCAAAGAATTGGTATCTCTTACCAAATAATAAGACAGGATATACTAACATAAAATATATATATATATATATATATATATGCAAGAAAAATTAAATTATAGCAAGTTCTAACATATAAATATTTTCTACAAAGGATGTTTATGTAACATCTAAAGAGTACTTGGCTACTTCTAATACTAGTATACATATCCTTATCTCACACTCAATACTCAAAACTTATCCCAATCCCAACGTAAGTAAACCTGCAAAAAGGAACTAAGGGAGAATGAGCATGAAACAACTTAGTGAGTTCGTCCCTCATCACCACTGTTCAAGCAAGTTATCACACATTATTATCACACATGCAAGCAAGCTATTTACATACAAAATGAATACAGGCATGATGAATGTAAGCAATACATCCATAGGAGTCTAGAACTGTGGAAGGTATAGAATTAAATCATCTACACTTCAATTATCCCCTATACTTACCCACATAGGGCACCTTAGCTTACCTGCATGAGGCTACCTAAGGGCACCACCCCTTTAGGCAACACTCAACTATTACCCTAGTCGAGAAAAGAGTTTCAATCCAAATAGGGGGATTCCAAACTAAGACTATCCATCCTCTAAGGCCCCTTAGGCACAAACTTGCGAGTCCTCTCGTAACCAAAATTAATCAAGGCCTTACAAGCACAATAAGGCAAGTCCTCTCGCTATTAAGTGGAGAACCCATGCTAGCTTTGCCTTAATGATAAAATATCATTTCTAGCACTGCGGCCCTTATCGAAATCGTACAAAATACATTTAAGATTAGGAAAATTTTTTCCAAAAATACCCTTTTCAACATTTTGCAAAGCTAGCACTCTTCATCCATACATTTACTAGGTCATAGACATGCGATGAATAAAACCGGTTATTTGGGTCAAATATTTATATTTACCACTTTAAAAAGGTGATCATACAGATAATGGTATACAAGAAAAATAATAATTCAAATATACAAGCAACAGTAAGCAACAAAACATCATACAAGTAATACGTACAAGTAATACGCACAAGCAAGTAGCAGGTCATTAAAACTCCCTCACTTAGATTATTGCTCATTCTCCAAGCTTTGGGGTTTCCAAAACTCGATATTGAATGCCTAAATCAAAATAGTAAAACTTATAAGTATTCTGAGAAGTTAGATTCCTTAGTTAACTAAAAGTCTATTGTAGTTTATCTAGTTTCCCCCAATATAACCCAAGTATAATGTGTATAGGGTTTATCATACTCAATGGGGTTAATAGTAACTATTTTCTTATATTTGTAAGTTATGAGACTTCCTTTATGTATTTTGTAACTTTTTCATTCTAATTCTGATATTTGCGAACTTATAATCGTTTTTCATCATTTTCGAACGCACATTCACACGATGATGTCTGTTTTGGACGTTAAGACTCGTGTTTTACGATATGGGCTAAATTTATTGAAATTTTATCTTATTAAAGTTTAATTATTCTTATTGCTTATGTTTATATCCTAGTTTAGGACTCAATGATTGAATTAGCTATTTGATTCTTACACTTAGGATATTTTACATTAGTATTACTAATTTATGTACTTAATTAAGTTTAATTCAATTTAGGAAGTGTATTAGGATTTAAAGGATTTTCGACTCCTGAGTATATATATACATATATAGGTTATATTTTTATGTAATCTTATAATTTATTATTTTATAAGCTTATGCTTATGTCATCGCTTAGGTCATCAATCACTTATGTCATCGCTTATGTAATCACTTGATGATGCCATGGCTTATGTAATCCTTTGATGACATCATTGCTTACATCATTAGTCTATTATTATCCTTATATATTTACACACTTTATACATATGTGATATACATACCTATACTTCTAATATACTAATATGTATACTTGTGTACTTATAAGCACTTATATATGTGTACTTATACATATACTAATACACATATCCATATACGCATACGGTGATATACATATTTTTATATGTATTTTCGTATGCCTTGTCTATCCCCTTAAAAAAGCTTCTCAAATTTTATCTTTTTGTATTTTAAAGGTATATTTAACATGGTCTATGTATGTATAGTTAGTAGATGTCTTAATTTAGGTGATGTACATAATGAATACTTATGTACAAAGGTATTTATACATGTATATCTCTAGCATACCCTCATGTACACATATTCAAAGACATGTACACATGCATCTTCTTCCATTGCCTAAAGAATTATATACTTCCATTGCCTAAAGAATTATATACTTCCATTGCCTAAAGATTGAAACTTTAAGCCTAAATCAACATATACATACACAACACATAACTACTTAACCTAACCTAACTCTTCTTCTAACTAGTAAAGAAGATGAAGCAAGCCATAGTATCATAAGTACATACCTTAATTTTGCTCTTGAAAATGGATGAAAGGTTGAAAAGGAAAGACGAGTGAAAGGGGAAGGGAAGATACGATTGGAAAGGGGAAGAAGAAATGAATTTGTTTTGTGTTCTTTGTTTTGAAAAGGCAAACAAGAGGGGTCTAGAAAAGAGAAAGAAGTGGACAGCAAAAAAAAAAAGAAAAAAGAAGGGAAAAGCCAAAAGAAAAAGAAAAGAAATCATGAGAAGGAAGATATTTTTTTTTCAAATAAAAGAGACATTTGTGTTGACTTTAGTCAACATGTATTGATTTGGTCAACATGTATTGACTTTGGTCAACTTGTATTAACTTGGTCAACTTCCCATATATAATGTAGTAATTAAGGAAAATTAGGAGAAAAATTAAGGAAATGAGGCATTTGGTGAATTGATTAGTAAAAATAGCTGATGAGATCTTACTTTAGGTATTTATATCCTATATACATCATTTGGTAAGCTACTTAGTATAACTAGTATAAAAAGTACCAATTAGGGTGTTAAGGTTCACTATATTTAACATAAGCTTCAACTATACCCCTAACTCTATGTAATACTATCTTAGTTATATACTTAGAAGAAGAATGTGATCTAGAACACAATATCTTAGTTTCTAAGGGATCACTTAAGTATTCTAAATATTTATGCATGATTGAAAGTTATCTTTAGTCATTTACTAATGAAATGGCAAAATATGGAGAATATATTATCACTTAGGGTTTTAGGGTAAATTATGGTGGATTAATGCTTTTATATCCTTAAAGTAATAGTTTTAGAGTTTTTATTACTTCTAAGTACAATCTCTAGTGTTTTTATACATTTAGAGTTTAATATATTCATACGTGATTAAATCTTCGATTGTTATCTTAGGTTTTTGATGAGGTTTGAGGTTAACTTTTGCAGTTACATATACTTAAGGTTTTAGGGTCTTTGTATGTGATTAGAAGTTCAATTGATAATTTAAGGTTTTTCATATTCACTTTAGGTTTTGAATTGAGATTTTTAATCGGTTTTAAATCTCACTAGCTCTATTGACTTCAGGAAATCATCTACAGTTTAGGTGTTTGATTCTATACTTAGACAACTAAATTCGTGGGGTTTACATATAACCTAAGATCAACTAAACCCTTAACTCTATGTAATATTAACCTAGTTATATACTTAAAAGATAAATATGATTTATGATGCAATATCTTAGTTTCTAATTGATTACTTTAGTATTGCATGTATTTATGAGTGATTGAAACTTATTTTTAATCTTTTACCGATGATTTGGTATAATACTAAGTGTCTATTATCAATTAAGGTTTTAAGGTAAATTATAGTGAATTAGTGCTTTTATATCCTTAAAGTTATAGTTTTAGGGTTTTATCACT
The DNA here is from genome assembly GCA_024138015.1 of Lumnitzera littorea. Classification (NCBI taxonomy): domain Eukaryota; kingdom Viridiplantae; phylum Streptophyta; class Magnoliopsida; order Myrtales; family Combretaceae; genus Lumnitzera; species Lumnitzera littorea. Next base: position 68,821,631 of record JAMXBB010000004.1, read on the forward strand.
TTCAAGTGCAATCTTTAGTGTTTATATACATTTAGGGTATAAAAATTTTCTACGCAATTAAATTATCGATTGTTATATTAGGGTTTTCATCCTAACTAGCCTTATCAACTCTTAGAGTCTTCAAGCACACTAGGGTCTACTTTAGGTATTAGGTTGAAAATTTTAGGGGTTTACATCTTTCCTTACATACCTCCATCAAAATGTTCAAGATTGGATGATTGACAAGCGTGTAGGATGAGTATGTCGGGATGCTCATTCTCTTCCTTTTAGCATATAAACTGTGGTCATTGTCCGTGCCGATTCTATCTTTCATACTTCTTTACTTGTCATTCTTTCCACCTCCTTTGCTCTGATCGGCCACTTGCCGTGCCTTAATGTTGTCTTCCTGAAGGATGTATGAGGTGGCTTTAGCCTTAAACTCAAAGAAAGTTTTTGCCTTATTCTTTGCAAGAGACTTGAAAAAGTTTCCATGGGGCTTAACTTTGTTGATTACAATGTTGACGGCCACACTCATATCCAGTTTTGGGATTTGAACCATCTCAGCCAAAAATTTGGCCAAATAGTCCTTAATTGACTCATCAAACTTTTGTTTAATGGTGTTAAGGATTGAAGAGACCTTAACAGGAAGTTTGCTCGCTAGGAAGTGTTGAAGGAACACTTTTGCTAGTTCATTGAAACAAAAAATGGTATTTAGATTCCAATGTTTGAACCATGTACTGGTTGCATTCCTCAATGTTGAAGGAAAAGCTTGACGGGCGACTACATCACTCAAACCATGTAACTTGACCAACGATAGTACTCTAAGGGTCTTCAAGGTCCTTTGTTCCATTACAAGTCTCAAACTGTGGCAACTTGATGTGCTGCGGTATCACTTCTTCTAAAATCTCTAGAACAAAAGGACTCTATTTAATTTAGAACTACTTACTTGGGGCAACAAGGGTATTGACATGCGAAGGACCAGCATAGTGCACCTATTGAGGTTGTTTACCTTTGTCATTCCTTTTAAAAGTAAGGGCTAAAGATCCTATCATTTCCTCGGCTTGCTTTTTTTGCAACTTGGGTGAATAAATGGAATCATTACTTTTTTCAGCGTTGTGATCACCTTGGTTTTTATTTTAGGTTAGATTTGGGTGAATATTACTATGGAGAAGGTTAAGGACTTTCTCGTGTTTTTTTATCTAATTCTTGGTTTTTTTTGGCTAAGTTGAGGTAGTGTTGCACAAGTCTACCCAACCGCTACTCATTAGTATGCTGACTCCCACCTTTAGGGTGTTAGGAGGTAGTACCAACACTTGCACTTGCACTTTTAAACACTCTTATTTTAGCCATGTAGGTGTGTTTAAAAAAAACAAAAAATAGTGCCAAATGTTATTGGCAAATTTTGGGATGAGGGAAAATCCTACAAAAGAAAATGAAATGCTTAGTACTAAGGCTAGTTCGGTTCGACCACTCCGATGCTTAAGTTAGTAAGGTGACTTGTATGGAAAATATATGAGTAAGTAAAAAGTCTCAAAGAGCTCTTATAGAGTTTCTTTCCAATATTTATAGGTAATTGTAATGTCTAAGGTAGTTGTCGAAATAATTGTTAAGATACGTAGAAGCTTTTTGATTTGACATCTCCCCTAATATATAGGGAAAGTAGGTGGTTATATAATATAATTGTGCTTATGATAACCGTTCATACCAAAGACATGAATTCAAACTAGGAACAGATTTATTCTACTTGGCAGAAATGCCGTATGTCATCTATATAGTGGTATGACGAGAGATTCGACCACTTAGAATATCGGCAACTGAATGAACAAGTATATTAGATGAGCGAATACCGACTATCAACAAGTATACTTGTCGGTGTTTTTGCCGATAGCAATTATGCTTACCATCATGTCGGTAAGCTTGTTTCAAGTAGTCATTGGAGCATTTAATACGAGATAACAAGAAGAATTTAATGAGTTGGTATAAATGCTCAACAACCCGACCAAAGAGGATTAAGAATTGATATTCCACTACAATCAAAAGACATTCTCTTAGATTCTTTGTCCTCATTACTTACTATTTGTCTCTTGTTGATGTGTTATCGACCACTAACCTACTCACTCACACACTCCTCAAAAGCCCCCAGTCCCTCACCTAAAGAGTTCTCTCTTGTCAACTTGTCAATGACAAGAAACAACACATGGAAGGTGGATGGCTAAACTCCCTAAGAGCTCCAGGTTGTTATACTATGCTTTGTTGTGATGATGCTGACTTTTCTATAGCCAAAGACTCTATACCGAGTGATTTGACCTGTTGTTGAAAGTTTCTACTAGATAACGAAAGTTAGTCTCATGACAACCTTTTTCGTCTCAGCCTCTTTGTTACTACAACATCTTAATTCCTTTCACTTGCTATGATAAGAGAATCTTTATATGGAACTAATGTTGCACTACTACCTATCCATTTCATTTGATACTGTACTATTTTTTCCTGTTCGTCGTTTGTCCTTTTTATCCTTTTTCGTTTGTACTAGGATTCCACTTTTTATGCATACCTTTTTGTAATTTCTTTATTTATAATTTTTTCATAGGGACTTACGATAAATAGTCCCTTCTCCTTGTAAGCCAAAATATCTTACTTCAAAATAAACATTGAATATTTTGTTCTTGTGAGATAACTCTCTCCAAGTCCATTTTCATACACTCTTATCTAATCTTGCTAACTAGCTTAAGATTAGTGGCAGATGGACCTTGACATTAACTTGTACATCATATCAAGTGAAGTGTCAAGTCATATAGTATTCGTAGGTAGGTCATACCCTCTAAGCAGCTTTACATCAATTGCTCTAGTTAGTTTGTCGACTTACTTACTCTAAGTGTCTTTGATATTTCAAAGGACTCATTGGTTCTAATTTGCTACGATAAGTCCTAGTGATAACTAAGCTCCTAATGACATCACTTATACACTTAACTTGGAATCAAAGAAGTGAGACTTAGTGTGTAGTGCTTGAGAGTTCTTTATTTGCAATCTTGAGAGAAAGAAAAGCACTACCCTTACAATTATTGTATGTGATAGTGATTGTGTAAGCTTCTATAGCTCTTTAAGCATTGTATTGTGAAATTAATAAAGTAGTGTGAAGTCTTCAATTAGAGGCATTGTTGGTCCATGGAGACTAAGAGCGGTCCAAACTTTACATTATTTCTAGGCTTAAATTTCTCTATCTCTATCTCTTTTAATTTCTGCACTTATTATTAATCTATTATTAAATTGATCATTCTTGTTATTGCATTCAATTGGTAATTTTAAAAAGAATTTCAATTTGTCCTATAAACTAAATTCACCCTCTCTCTTGAGTTTAGCCTAGTATTCTACAATTAGTATTAGAGCTAATCTCTAATCACTTACTTAATTGCATATTAGAGTAAAGATCATGGCATCTAATGCATTAGGCTTTTTAGAAGGACAAGTAATAAATAGGCCTTCTCTTTTAGTCAGTTGTAACTATCCATATTGGAAATGTAGGATATCTATATTTTTTAAAGCTCATAATAGATTATTGTGGCATCTAGTTAACTAAAGACTATTTATGATAGAAGGAAAACAAGAAAAAGATTACTCAGATGATGATTGGAAATTGCTTAATCTAAATTAAGTTGCTATGAACATCTTGCATTGTACCATAAATGAAAATGACTTTAATAGAATATGTACATGCAAAAGTACTAAAGGATGATGGGATGAACTACAAAATACATATGAGGGAACTAGTAGAGGAAGGGATACAAAAATAAGTTTGTTATGTAGATAATTTGAAATTTTTAGGATAGATCCAAATGAAACAATTGATGAGATGCAAAATAGATTTATCGATATCATTAATCCCTTAAGTGTTCTTAGAAAAATATTTACTAATATTGAGACAAATTTTAAAATTCTTAGATTTTTTCCAAGAGATTAGGAAGCCAAGAAAACCGCAATTGATGAAGCTTATGATCCCAATGAAATATCGAAAGAGCAACTCTTTAGAACGCTTCAGACACATGAGATGGTGAAGAGACAATGAGAGGATTCTAGAAAGAAGACAATTGCTCTAAAAGTCACAAAGGAAAACTCAAGTGAAGAAGAAAGTGAAGATGATGATGAAGTAGCAATGTTGGCAGAGAAGCTTAGAAAGTTCATGAAATTCAATAAAAGGATTAAGAAAGATAAAGATAAATATGGATCACTTTCTAAGTTCAAGAGGGAAAAAAAGAAGTCATCAAATGCTACAATTGTCAAAAGTCGGGATATATTTAATGATATTGTGTCTTACTTCAGAAGGCCGATAAAGAGTCAAGAAAAAAAAGGCTATGATAGCTACTTACAGTAATGGGCATTCTAGCGATTCAGATAATGAAACTTATTTAATGGCTTTTAATGAAGAGGTATGCTCCCCTTCATATGACACTTCCTTTAATAAACTTAGATGTATGTATGATGAGTTATTGAAAAAATTCATAAAAGTGCAAAAGAAGAGTAAAGTCTTGAAGCAAATGATGAGTGAAGTAGGTGATGAGTTTGATATTATCAATAATGAAAACAATAAAGTAGTTGATGCAAAAGAAGGATTAAGAGAGGATAATGAATATTTGAAAATTAAGAATGGAAAATTAACAAAGGAAAATGAAGAGTTAGGTACTAGAAATGATAAATTGATAGATGAAAATAGCAAACTAAAGAAAGCTAAGAAGAATTTTGAAAAGGAAATAAAAGAACTTAAACTTGAGACAAAAGATGATGAATGTATGGTTGATAACCTAGGTTTACTTGAAATTGAAAATTCAATCCTAAAATCTAGCTTGGATAACTCAAGGAAGACAATAGCAAAATTTGTTGATGGAGAGAAAAACTTAGACAAAATCCTTGACTCACAAAAGTAAGGGCTAAACAAAACCAGAATAGGTTATATTAAAAAAATATGTATAAAGCGTACGAAAGTTATTTTGTTAAGGCCTTAAATAAAACTTACAATTATTGTGAAAGATATGGTCATATTGCACATACTTATGTAATATGCCATAATCTCTCCTTAAATAACAAAGATAAAATGGTTTAGGTCCCTAAGGGACAAGCTTACATTACAATAAATACCTAAACTAAAGTGGGTACCAAAGAAATAACCATTTATGTTGTAGGACCTTTCAAGGCAAAACAACAAATGGATTTTGGATAGTAATTACTCAAGACACATGATGGGAGATGCATCTAAGTTTGGATCTATAAACTTGAAGGATAGAGGAAGCATGACCTTTAGAGATAACCGAAAGGCCCATGTTATTGGAGAAGGTAACATTTGCATTAATAATTATCTTACTATCAAGCATGTGTTACTTGTTGATAACATGAAATATAATTTACTTAGTATTAGCCAATTGTGTGATATATGATATAAAATAATCTTTCATGCATCAAAGTATTCTATTGAAAATATTAACAATGACCAAATCTGCTTTGGGGGGTATAGACAACAAAACATTTATAAAATTGACTTTAATATATTTTCATATTCTCTTGAAACTTATCTATTTGCTCAAAACAATAGTAGTTGGTTGTGGCATAGGAAGTTATGACATACCAGTATGGATATCTTATCAAAACTAGCCAAAAGGAATCTCGTTAAAGGATTACCTAAGATTAGTTTCGATAAAGATAGAACATGTTAAGCTTGTAAACATGGCAAACAAACCAATTCATCCTTTAAATCAAAAGATACCATCTTAACTTCTTGGCCACTCCAACTGTTACACATGGATCTATTTGGTCCAACCCAAACCTTAAGTTTAGGAGGGAAAAGATATACCTTAGTCATAGTTGATAATTTCACTAGACATACTTGGACATTTTTCTTACAAACAAGGATGAAACGTATCATGTATTCTTGAATTATAGTAAGATGGTCCAACATAAAAAGGGTCTTTCTATTGTCTTTATAAGAAGTAATCATGGGGAAGAATTTGAAAATCATGATATGGAAGATTTTTGTAATGAAAATGGAATAGAACATACCTTTTTGGTACCTAGAACTCCACAACAAAATGGAGTCACTGAAAGGAAAAATAGGACTTTTATAGAAATGGCTAGGATTATGCAATGTGATAATAACCTACTTAAGTATTTTTGGGCCAAAGCTATTAGTACCCCTTATTATATATCAAATCGTATTTTCATAAGACCTATTCTTAAGAAAACTCCATATGAGCTTTGGGGATGCAAAAGGCCTAACATATCATATTTTCATCCATTTAGTACAAAGTGTTATATTCATAATAATGGAAAGGAACAACTTAGAAAATTTGATTCAAAATCTGATGAAGGCATCTTTCTTGATTATTCTCTTGCTAGTAAGGCTTATAGAGTACATAATGAAAGAACTTTTGCTGTAGAAGAGTCAATTCATGTTGCATTTGATGATATATATGCATATAGAGAGTCTAATGATGAAATAGACAACATTGGTGCTTAATTGGATAGTCTTGGTCTTAGTAAGAATTAATCCATTTCAAATGAAAAAGAATCCTCTAGGTAAGATAGAATTATTGACAACTCTAACATAGACTTACCTAAAGAATGGAAATTTAAAAAACATCACCCTAAAGATCTAATAATAGGAGAACCATCTAATAGGGTGCAAACTAAAGCTTCTCTTAAGAATCTAAGTAATGTAGTGTTTCTATCTCAACTTGAACCAAAAAACGTAGATGAAGCTTTAAAGGACAAATTTTGGATTCAAGCTATGCAAGAGGAGCTAAATCAATATACTAAAAATGAGGTATGGGACTTAGTACCTAAACCAAAAGATAGACCCATAATCAAAACCAAATGGGTGTTTCGAAACAAGTTAGATGAATCCGAAATAGTAACAAGAAACAAGGTACGTCTAGTTGCAAAAGTTTGTAACCAAGAAGAGGGAATTGATTTCAATGAGACCTTTCCTCCGATTGCTAGATTGGAGGCCATTATGATGCTTTTAGCATTTTCTACATATAAAGACTTTAAACTATATCAAATGGATGTTAAAAATGTCCTTCTAAATGGCTTTATCAAAGAATAAGTATATGTAGAGCAACTACTGGGATTTGAGGATAGTGAATTCCCATAACATGCATGTAAGGTCAATAAAGCCTTATATGGACTTAAGCAAGCTTCTAGAGCTTAGGATGAAAGATTGAGTAGCTTCTTGATAAAGAATAGCTTTACTAGAAGGGAAACTTGACACAACATTATTCATTAAGCAACATAATGCTCATATGTTAATTGTCCAAATATACATAGATGATATTGTGTTTAGTGCTACTTACATGGATCTAGTTGACAAGTTAGTCCAATGTATGAAAAATGAGTTTGAAATAAGTATGATAAGAGAATTCAACTATTTTTTAGATCTTTAAGTTAAATAAACCAAAGATGAAACATTCATTAACCAAACAAAATACACTAAGGAGCTCTTAAAAAGATTTAAAATGAAAAATTGCAAGACTAAGCCAACACTAATGAGCACCACTCTAAAACTTGATAAAGATGAAAGTGGTTTGTGAAAAGATGTATAGGGGCATGATAGGAAGTCTTCTATGTTTAACTACATCGAGGCTTGATATTATGTTTGTTGTGTGTCTATGTATATGATTTCAATCTTGCCTTAAAGAATCTCACTGAATGTGGTCAAACGCATCTTTAAGTATCTTGCGGGCACCATTGAAATCAACTTATGGTATCCCAAGTTCACCTCTTTTAATCTTATTGGATATTCCAATGTTGACTTTACTGGTTGTAAAGTTGATCGAAAAAGCACAAGTGGTATATGCCACTTTCTTGGTAACTCTTTAGTGTTATGTCATTTAAACAAACAAAACTCAGTAGCACTCTCTATCACTTAAGTAGAATATGTAGCAATCGGTAGTTGTTGTACCTAAGTACTATGGACGAAATAAGCATTGCTTGACTGTGTTCTAGAATTTACCAATGTTCCAATAAGATGTGATAATTCAAATGCTCTAAATTTGATCAAAAATCCAATTCAACATTCAAGGACTAAGCATATAGAAATTCGACGTCACTTTATTCGTGATCATGTCCAAAACAATGATATTTGCTTAAAATTTATTGATATTAGCAAACAAATAACTGATATCTTCACAAAACCCTTGAGCAAGGAAAGATTTTGTACTTTAAAAAGAGAATTGGGAATAATCATGCAAGATGAGTACTAGACACATAAAAACCAAGATAGCCTTTTAAGCATAAAATAACATACTAAGTGAGTTGACCTATAAAATCTACACTATGAGGCCTAAGAAACATGATCATATGGATTTCATGCATTAAATATGATATTTAGCATTTTTTAGGCACATTTGAAGTCATTTACAAGTATTCAAGTTCATATATGCATAAATTCATCGTATATTGGTTTCCATGCCCAAAATCGAGCTTTACATGTTTATTTTTTATCCCTAAATCATGTTTGAGTGGTTAAACTAGCTTAATTTGAATTTTATGCATATTTGACCTCTTTAGACCCTTATCAGGCACTAAGTGCTATGTAAAGCATCACATGTGATAAGAAGCAAGCTATTGGGCCTTTGACCTACAGTCGAGCCCAAGGATTGGAAAGGTTAGTAAGGTAAATCCTTTTGCTCCTACCGAAGTCGAGAACTTTTTTGCTAAGTCACTTTGTATGCCGAGCCGAGTGACTTTTTATCTCTTTAAATTATACCGACTTATAGATTGCCAAGACAACATCTAAGCCTTTCGTGATTACTCACTCATATTCAAGCCATTCAACAACTAGCCTTATCTATTCATGGTCACAATTCGCACCATCTTGGTATTAGAGCAAAGGTTTTGTTAAAGTTGTAGTTTGTTTTCGATGTTCTATTTATACTCTATTTTGCATGTGTGAAATAAAGCAAGTTACTGTATTCTTCTTAGTTGTTGTGTTTGCTAGCTATTTAGTTTCTAGTTTGGAGAAATGATGGATTCAAGTATAAACATTAGTGTTGGAGATGACAATAGTGGAGTTATCTACCATGGCTGACACTCTCAAGGAACCCCGAGGAATACTAACAAGAGACTTTATGGGGTAGCTAATCTCTTGGTAGATTTGACTTGAGCTGTTCATGCATTAGCTTGTTGACCGACTAAGGCCGTACAAAACACCCTACAAGTTGCTTAACCTATTAAAGGTCAGAACCCAACTCGATCGATTCGAGGTGGAGGAGTAGGCGGATGAGTAAGAGGAAAGATAAACCTAAGAGAATTGGATGAAGAGGACAAGGAAGAGGAGAAGTATTTTGAAGAAGAACAAGCTCGAGTCCCTAAAGCATCTGACTATGTGAAGCTTCGGATTTCGAGCTTCAATGGATTTGGGAATGCTAATGAATATTAGAATAGGATGAGAAAGTAGAGTATATTTTTTATTATTATTAGTATAAGGATTATGAGAAAGTGAGAACTGCTGCTATTGAGTTCTTCGGATATGTCACCATGTTGTGGAAAAATTCCAAGCTATAAGGAGGTTAGAAGGCTACTTAGAGATTAATACTTGGCCTAAAATGAAAAGAGTACTAAGAAATAGATTTATGCTAGAAACTTATCTACATGACACTTTTACTTGGCTTTAGGAGCTAAGATAAGGAGGCTAAACAGTTGACGAGTATGTCCAAGAATTCCAAATGCTAATGATCCAATGTAAAGTAAAGGAACCACTAGCACAAACAATCTCTAGGTTTCTTATTAGGTTATGATGTGACATTCGAGACATTATGGAGCTCCAATGATTTACCACAATGAATGAAGCCATTAGAATAGCCCAATGAGTAGAGGGGTAGAGAAGAAGTCCAGTACCTACCAGATTGCCAACCATCTGACTAAGATAAGGAAGTCACCTAGCCCAATCAAGTACTGTACTGAGTTGAAAGATGGATGTCCATACTGAGCTAAATAGCTAACTTGGTTGTGACGTGTCCACCGAACTTATGAAAAAGGGCAAGGATCTGGTAGGAAGATGAGCCAGATCAAGTGCTTCAAGTACTAAAGGTTTGGACATATGACTGCTCAGTTCCTAAACCAAAGGATAATGGCTATCAAGGGAAACATCCCGAAGCTAGATGTAGAAAGCAGTGATGTGGAACCTAAGGAGGAGGAGACTACTACCGAGAAAGAATTGATTAAAGAGGATGTGATTACTGAGGACTTAGACCGGTTGGCTTTAGTTGTCCATTGTACAATGAACATTGAACCCTCACGAGAGGAGGAGTAGAGGGAGAACTTGTTTCATACCACCTGTAAAGTGAATAATCAGTGAGCACACTAATTGTTAATAGTAGAAGTTGTACTAATGTGGCATCAATTAATCTGATCATAAGGTTAAACCTACCGACTATTGCATACCCAAGGCTGTATAAGCTGCATTGGCTAAGCGAGAAAGGAGTACTATATGTCACCCTAGCAAGTATTACTACTGATCACTATCTGACTATACTGATGAAATTCTTTGTGACGTGCTACCTATGTGTGCTTCACACGTATTGCTTGGCTGACCAAAGCTATTTGATAGAAGAGTTATCCATGATGAATATAAGAACACATATGTGTTCGAGAAGGATGGCAAGAACATTACACTAAACCCGATGCCACTGAGAGAAGTTAATAAGCTACAAACAAAACTTGCTCACAGATTGAAGAAGACTTTGATGATGTGTAGAATCGAGCTCCAAGAGGTCCTTTACCAACCCTCATATTGGTTAGGTAACTATTAGAGTTGAAGGAGTGAGGTGAACTAACCTAGGAGCTAAAAGAGTTGCTAAATGAATACATTGACTTGTTCCCAGAACAGTTACCTGAAGGGCTACCCTTACTACAAGGCACATAACACCGCATTGACTTCATACCTAGCGTTACCTTACCGAATAAACCAGCCTATTGGATAAGTCTCGAACAAGCATCTAAACTCCAACGTCAAGTCAATGAGTTACTAGAGAGAGGGTATGTAAGGGAAAGTATCAGCCCTTATGCTGTGCTGACACTTCTGATGCCCAAAAAGGATGGTACCTAGTGGATGTGTGTTGACAATCAAGCTGTGAACAAGATAACAATCAAATACAAGCATCCAATCCCTAGGTTAGAAGATATGTTGGATGAATTGAGTGGAACTAAGATCTTCAATAAGATTGATCTTAAGTCTAGCTACCATCAAATTCGCATGAAGCTAGGACATGAATGGAAAATAGCATTCAAATCTTGACATCAAATTTATGAATGGATGGTCATGCCCTTTAGCTTATCAAATGCCCTAAGCACTTTCATGACATTGATGAACCATGTGCTAAGACATCTAATAGGGAAGCGCGTCGTGGTATACTTTAATGACATCCTAGTCTATAATGCCAACATGCCGAGCTACTGTGAATATCTCTATGCCCTAAGAAATATCCTCCATGCCAAGAGATTATTTGGTAATCTCAAGAAGTATTGTTTTTGCTAGGAGAAAATAGTATTCTTAGGCTACATAGTAAGTGGAGGAGGCTTACGAGTAGATGATGAGAAGATTAGAGCAATCGTTGGGTGGCCGACTCCTACTACTTGTTCCTATGTAAGGAGTTTCCATGGACTGGCTTCATACTACAGAAGATTGATTAGGAATTTCAGCATCATCGTTGAACCTCTTATAAAGCTAACAAAGAAGAATACGGACTTTCGATGGGGAGAAAAGCAGGAGGGAAGTTTCGTTGAGAAAAAGGAAAGGTTAACCTCTATCCCTATACTTGTTTTGCCTGACTTTGAGAAAATATTCGACCCAGAGTGTAACACGTTAGGCATAAGGATAAGTACTATCCTAATATAGCAAGGATGACCAATTGCCTACCATAGTGCAATGCTCTAAAGACCTCAACTAAACTACTTCGTATATGATAAGGAGCTCTTAGCATTGATCTGAGCACCGCAAGTATAGTAGTATTATCTTCTATCGAGAGAATTTGTCATCTATACTGACCATGAGTCCTTCAGGTACCTCTAAAGTCAGACTAAGTTGTCAAAGTGATAAGTGAGATGGGTTGAATTCCTAGAAGAATTCCATTTTATGATAAAATACAAGCAAGAAAAAAGCAACATAGTTGCAGATACTCTTTCGAGAAGGCATGCACTCTTGAATGAACTACAAACCAAAATTTTTGAGTTTGTGAGCATCAAAGAGTAGTACTCTAGGGATTTACATTTTGGACCCATACTTGTGCAATGTCTCAATGGAAGTACTGTGGATGAGTATCAAGTAGAAGATGGATATTTGTTTTGAAGAGGAAAATTATGCGTGTCAACCTGTTCATTAAGGCAATTAATGATCAAGGAAGCCTACAATGGAGGACTATCTAGGCATTTTAGGGAGAAAATGACTTACAAACTATTGAAAGGCCATTTATTCTAGCCAAGAATGAGACAAGATGTACATCAAGTTATAGAAGGTTGTACCATGTGCAAAAGGGCTATGTGTCGAGCCTAGTAAGGGAAAGCAGTGCCTTTGCTTGTTCTAACGAAACCATAGGTCGACTTCAATATGGACTTTATTCTCGAACTACCACGAACTACATGAGTCAAAGATTCTATAATGGTTATCATAGATAGGTTTAGTAAGATGGCGTACTTTGTGCCTTGCTCTAAAACTAGCGATGCTTTGGCTATTACTTCTCTTTTCTTGTAGGAAATTGTTAAGCTACACGGCGTATCAAGAAGTGTAGTTTTAAATAGAGACTCAAAGTTCTTGAGCCATTTTTAGAGAACTCTATGGCAACAATTGGGGACCAAACTGCTATTTAATACTTCTTGTTGCCTCTAAACGGATGGCTAAACAAAAGTAGTTAATCACACTTTGGGATCACTACTCCAAACTATAGTTGGCAAGAACTTGACCGATTAAGATGTTTGCTTTCCATTGGTCAAATTTGCTTACAACCGAACAATATATGACACCACCAAGCAGACCCCCTTTGAGGTTGTCTATGCTTTTAATCTCGAGTTACCTCTTAATCACACCCCTATGCTTGAATTCGAGCAAGAAGACCCTAATGCGAGAGCCCGAGCATAGTCCCTGATGCGAGAGCCCGAGCATAGTCCCTTCAGCACATCTATAACAAAATCACTCGGCAAATCGACTACACCACCGAAAGAATGCGAGAGAAAGCCAAGGGTAGGACAGTGAAACATTTTTAGCTAGAAGACTTGGCATGGCTACATCAAAGCAAAGAGAGGTTTCTGAGCAAGAGATGAAACAAATTATCCCCAAAGGCTAAAGGACCTTTCAGAATCCTCTAAAAGATCAAAGATAATGCTTATAGATTGGAGCTGTTTGAGGACTATAGGATTTTTGACACCTTTAACATGACCAACTTAAGTCCATGTCACCCTAACGGAGAGATGATCAAAGAGCGTTCAAATTTAACCCTAAATGCAAATCAACCCAAAGGGAATTAAAGGAATCAGGCTACTGGGCCTTTAACCCATAGCTAAGCCTGAGGACTAGAAGGGTTGGCAAGGTGGGTCCTTGTACTTTAGCCAACTTTTGCCAAAGCCAAGTACTTCTTTACCAAGTCACTCTGTATGTCTAACCAAATAACTTCCCATCTCTTTAAAGTGTGCCAAATTGCAGATTGCTAAGACAACAGCCAAGCCTTTCACGATTACTCACTTACGTCCAAGTCGACTACTTACTCAACATCACCCTTGCTGAAAGGTCTAGAGAGAGAGCCCAAACTGATCCTTAACTACCCCTACTTAAATAAGAAATTTGATCATAAACTTTTGTTTGCATTCTTTAATAGCCTCGCTAATATATTTCTATCACGTGTATAAGGCTACATATAGAATCTACCACACTAATCGTTACTTTTCTTAAATATTCATTTTTACCCATTTTTATTTTTGTACATCACTTCTTTAAGATAATACCCTTTTTGTTTTTCCCCTTTTAAGCAAATTGCCTTAACTTATTGGGTATAAATACCTCTTGTATTTGTAACAATAATCAAATTGACATTAATACACTTGACATTTTTTCTCTTGTAAACACTGTTTTGTTTACTCTCATTTTATCCTTATCCTAATCCTTAACCAAGGCTAGGTGGTGAGTAATCTCACCAAACTAATTCATGCATCATATCGAGTTGTGATGTGAGTCCTCAAAAGTTCCATTGGTACGTCATATCCATTGGAGCTATTCATGGGTTTGCTTACTTTTCATTATTTTGTTCTTTCGCACATTCCTTATTGCTTCCTTTTCAAGCTTTCGGCAAGTTTAGACCCATCCAATGACTAGTCTTGTCCGTTCTTAGTCACAATTCACACCAACATGCCTATTTATGCTAATATGAATGTTACTTAGTTTAATCATGAGTCCTTATACTTCTTGATTACTTCAAATATGTTTGAAGCATGAACTTATCATGAAATTAAGAAAGGATCTCTACTTGGTTACTAGTTACTTACATGGTTAACTTTGATCTTAAGGAACTAAAGTAATGATTTTATATTTTATAAAGCCTTAAAACTATAATTTGTTCCTACTATGCTCAAATATGTATTTGAAATTTGCTTAAAGTGTTGATGTGCAAAAACTTAATGGTTATTCACATGACTTGCTTATATATGCACATTTCTTCTTAGTTGTACACTTCATAGCTTTTAGGATTTGATTTGGCCAAATCTTTGAAATCTTGCTTAAATTTACTTTTTTAAGCCTTAATGAACTCAAATAAACTTGTTTGAAGTGTTAGAATTCTCATTAAATCAATCCAAATCAATTTGAGTTAGTAACTTCGACCAATGAAGTAGACTTAACTGAATTTCTATAAAATTGCAAACAACCAGCATAATAGTACCCATCATTACCGGCATGCTGGTATACCCCTCTAGATAAGTAATTGGATTCGATTCTGTTCTATGAATTGGTATGATGGTATCTCCTACTACTGGCATGTTGGTATACCTTGCTAAATAAGAAGATTCAATCGATTTTGTTCTCAAAACCGGCATGATGGTACCTTTACGTACCGATATGCCTGTATACTATTTTTTATGGAAACCTGACAAGCCTCTAAACCCATCACGGGTATGCTAGCTTCCTTCATTGCTGTCATGCTAGTACTTGTGTTTCCAAGCGCAAATTAAATAGGACCCGATCCCTTTTCTCTCTTTCATCTTCTTCCCAAAACCACTCTTTCTCTTCTTCTTAAACCTTAACCTCTCTCTTTCTCTTCAATCCACCCTCTTTCCACCATCAAAATCCTATTTTTTTCTATCCAAATCATCTCCCCATTCCCTCAATCACTTCTCATTCATCTCACCTTCTTCTTCTTCTTCTTCATGCCACTTTCTCTCTTTAAAAACTACTCATCTACCATCACGTTGCCCCTACCGTTCTCCTGCCTCTACCATTAACCCGGCTTCTACCTCCTTACCCCTTCTCTCCACTTTCCTCTCCTTTGTCTTCACCACCATGACACTACAAACTGCTCGTCGTCTCACGCATCTGGCTTATGACCATTACATGTTTCCTTCACTTCAACACACCTAACAGTTTGAAAATTTTATCAATTTAGAAGTTGTAATATGTACATGATGATACTCTCAAATACTTTTATTGTAATATGTTGGATTCCTTAGATGATTAGGGTAAGCTTAAGTTAAAGATGAATCTTAGTGATGAATTGTGTCACACTATTCTCTACACTTATGTTTACGACACTTTAATAACTATTACTCTTGAGAATATTTGTAGCCTTATTGGCGCTTCTATTGTAAACTTTTATGGGGTAAAATTCTATGAATGGGTTTTTTAATATAAGGGCAATGGAGGTAATAGGGGGAAGACCAAGAATTTAGCTGCTATTAGTCTTGACCTTATGATCAAAATTCTTCATCATATTATAATCCATAGCTATTGTCTTCGTTGAGGACAACAATCCAATGTTATAAATCAAGATTTATGGATCCCTAATTATCTCCTCATGAACAAGAAAATCAACTTCTTCAGCATTGTGGTTTAATGTTTTAAGCATGTCACCAATAACCCATCTCAAGTTTTCCTCAGGTTTGGTAGGCTAATTACTCAATTATTGATCTGTAAAGGTGTATAGTTCTCTACACCTCCACTGGTCGCTTGTGTTAAGCATCTTGAACTTGCTGATATTAGTCGGGGGGTTTGGAAGAAGACTGGTAATAATTAGGTTAGAAGGAAAATCTCTTCCTCCACTTGATCTTGGCTCTAAATGTAACCCACTTATCCTACCTACATCTTGTAATGGATTCAGCAGTCACAATGATCATGCTATCTATGATGCAACTCCAAGTCATGCTGCTAATCTTCCCCCAAAAGGCTCTTCACACCAACCTCCACCTGATTTTGGATTTCCTACTTTTAATCAAGTTACTCTCATTACGTCTTAGCATCCCTTCTATTAACACTTGGAGATGTAGTTCAATTATCTCAGGGATGATATTCATGATCACCTTTAAAACGGATTTCAAGGGCTCTACAGTCACTTCTTGCCCTTTTCCTCCTCTAGCTTCAAATGATGATGCACTAATTACTTAGATTGTCTCTTTCAACTTTCTTGTATCGTTCTTATGCTTTGTTTATGGACTTAGCCTTTGGCTAATTTATGTTTCTATTGTACTATGAACTTTGGTGTTTAATGGACTTGCTTTATTGATCTTGACTATCACTGCTGGATGTTTATTGCTTTTGTATTGTGCTTGCTAAAACTTTGTCTTTGATGAACTTGCTTTGTTGATCTTAGTTATTATTACTAGCTGTTTATTGTAGGTTTGCTCCTTTCGAGCCTTATAGATTTCTTATAAGGGGCTTATCTTATGGTCTATACTAGGACTATGCCGAAATTTTGACTTGAATCCTCTTCCCTCTTTATCACTTAGATCCTCCTCTTTTTGATTAGAGAGTCAAAAAGTATAAAGTTACTTAGATTGGAAAAATTATATTTTGTTTAGTTGAATTGGATAATGGTTATCTTGTTTTGGCTTTTTGGAATTATATTATATCTTAGCATATCTTAACTCTTTGAAGTTATCACAAAAAAAAAAATCAATACTCTCATTTTTGCAAACATATGCTTAATCTCATTCAATTGTCAAATATCTTGAAAACAAGTGCTAGGGGAGTATTAGATTCAGGGAGAGTTTTTAAGTATATATGAGTTTTGTTCTCATAAAAAAGGGGGAGATCGTTAAACCAAAGTTTACTAATTGATTTTGATGAGAACAAAACAAAAGTGGATGATTAAACTAAGTATTATTTGACTATGTTGAGTTAATTGAATAAAAATGATTTATTTGCTTAATAATTAAATATATCAATTAACTCTATAAAATATTTAATCTTTTGAGTGATGATCAAATGATCTTGAAGATGGGTTGTAAAGTATATTTGTTTGTTGTGTGTTAAAGTTGATTTCAAGAAAATTTGGCCTGTCGACTTGATGGCATAAAGAAAAATCAAGCTAACGGTGTAAAGCCCTAAATAACAAAAAACAAGCTCTCTAACCATAAAGAACTGGCATACCGATACACTTGCCATTGTTTTTGCTAGCAGTAGTTATGCTTATTGTCATGCCAATAAGCTCATTTCATGTAGCCGTTTGAGTATTTAATGCGTAATAAGAGGAAGAATTTATTTAGTTGGTATAAATACTCAACAATCCAACCAAAGAGGATTAAGAACTGATATTTCACTACCATCAAAAGACATTCTATTACATTCTTTGTCCTCATTACTTACTATTTGTCTTGTATACACTTAACTTGCAATCAAATAAGTAAGACATAGTGTGTAGTGCTTGAGAGTTCATTTTTTGCAAATTGAGAGAAAGAAAAGTACTACACTTACAATTATTGTGTGTGATAATGATTGTGTAAGCTTATGTAGCTCTTTAAATATTGTATTGTGAAACTAATAAAATGGTGTGAAGTCCTTGATTAGAGGTGTATTGTGGGTCCATGGAGACTAGGGAGGGGTCCAAACTGCATGTTATAATTGAGCTTGAATTTTTCTACTCCTATCTCTTTTAATTTATGCACTTATTATTGATTTATCATTGTATTGATCATTCTTGTTATTGTATTCAATTAGTAATTTCAAAAAGAGTTTTAATTTTTCCTATAAACTCAATTCACCTTCCCCTTGAGTTTAGCCTAATATTATATAGAAAATTTGCGACATTCTCATAAATTGACACTGTATAATACTCATATTCATTTTAAATTGCTCTTAGTATCTGCTTGCAATTTCTTGGTCAAATATATCTTTTATATTTATTTTTGTTCAAAAATAAAATTTAAACAACTTTTGCCTATTAAGTTTATTATTTCTATAAATTAATAGTGATATTTCTATTAGTTTATATACCAAAATGAAAAGGTAAAAAAGTTTATTTTTTAATCTGTTGCGAAGTGTAGCGAGCATCCTCAATCATTTGTTGAAAAAGAAATTCTATCTTGTAAAGTTTTAGAAATATAGTCGGTGCAATCATTAACGAAATTCTTTTACATATACAAGATAGAATATAATTGCAACAATAAAATAACATTTTCTTATAGGTTATACAAATATTGAATTGATCAAAATAAATTCAGCCCCCCGAATTGAGTGATTTTGCATCCATCCATGTAAATGACCTATCTTGTCGAACAATATTAGTTAATAATGCATTTAGCAAAATAAAGAAGAAGGTTGATTCAAATATAGATTTAGAGAAACAATTTTCATGGCAAAGATCATAGGCTAGTGAACAATTATGTGATAAGATACTTTATATTTTATTTTATGTTATTGCATTTTATTTTTTTACTGTTGCTAGTAAATATGAATTTCATTTAACTGAGAATATATATATATATATATATAATTGAATTGATTGATAGATAAAGAGTTGGGGTTATGAAACTTAATCGAATGAATAGATACATCTCTTTGAGAGTTGATATATCCTACATGGTTAATATCATAGTTTTTTTTTTAAAAGAATAAAATCCATTTAATCGGTATTTCTCATAAAAAGATGGCACCATCCCACATAAGGATTAAAAAATAAATAAATAAATAAAAGGTGCCTAAAGTTGCTTGTTTTAAATAATATTAACAAATCTAACATCGATATAACTAGTACAATCTTTAAATTAGCCATTGTAGAATTAGGAGACTTGTGGCGGCAGAAATATAATTGTAAATGGACTATTGATGGTTTGTCTGACATTATAGTGATGGATCTCCGAATATTAAAATTAATAGTGGTGTATCTGAAGATTTAGAATGATAAAGAAATGGGGGAAATTTAGAAAAAAAGGGACACCCACGTGGCTGTCTCTCTACACTATGATTTGTTGTGTGATGAGAAAGCTAGATGAGATAAATGTTATTTTAGCATAACGCTGGAGGATATAAATGTTACTGTAGCACTCTATAAATAATTTTAGATATATTAAAAAAAAAAGAAAGAAAGAAAAAGGGCATCTTGATGGTTTTCCAGATGTTATCTATGCATTCTTTTATCGTTACATTCCATTTAGGATTTGAAATAGACACACTTCATTTTTTTTTTTTTTTTTTGCCATTTTCCCTAAGTTTTAGGAGCTTAAGGTTTATGTTCAGTTGGTACAATTGAATTTATTGAACGCAAGTAAATATTTTTGAAAGCAACTTATTCGTGATTTTTCACTTTCTTCCCTTTAAAACTCGACCTTTTTGATTTGGAGATGATATGGCACTAGTAAAACTATAGGTAGCAAGATACAAAAATAATGTATCCACAAAATTGTTGGTTAAGTATAGATATATAGAGATATGGATAATTGCATACTTTCAAAAGTACGAGAAAACAAGTTGCGGAGGTTTCGATGAGTTCATCTACCGTGACTATTAGTTTTTACATGTATTTGCAATTTGCCATAACGAGTAGGGTTGGAGATTTGAAACCTGACTTGTTACATGATATGATATGATTTAAATAAGTTTGGTACGAAAAAATCGACACGAAATATAAACGGGTCAGATTTATTTAGACACATTCGAATTTATGTCTATATTAGAGTCAAGATTCTAGATTTGTTTATAAATCCGTTTATTAAACAAATCTCGTAAATACATCTTAAGTTCAACCTAAAAACTCGTTTATTATAAATAAATTTATGTTTTCTTTTATTCATTTCATTTCCAATAGAGAGCAAAGCAAAAATGTACATGTTATAGTCTAGTTTATACTTTGTATGATAATTAATATGGTTAAATTAGTCAAATATAAATATTTTTTTAATAACTATTGTTGCTTCTATCTTTATCTTCTTTTTCTTTTCCCTCTCTTTTAATTTCCAACTACGAACTAAGCATGTTGATTTGACATTCACAAACTCTTAAGTTTGAATCTTTTCTCAATTATCAAAGGAAGTATGAAATTTTGTGTCTTCTTCTCTATACAATGCGGTATTAATTTTTTATATATTTTTCTTTTTGCTTTCGTCACATCAAATAGTGTATATCTGTACTTTATCATGATAGCCTTTTTTTTTTAACTTCTATTAGAATTTCTAATAAGAAAATAGTGTGCTCTGTTATTTTTCTAATCTTTATAATGTGCTACAATTGAATTTTTTCTTATAAGAAAAATAGATTATGAATGATAAAATAGTATCATATTACAATTGTTTGTTAAAGTAATTTTTAACGTGAAGAAAATTGATTATGAAGATGATAATTTTTTTTATATATAAGAATTTAATTACTCTTTAATTACCAATAGACAAAATTTTATAAAAAATACTAGAATTGTGACAGCGAGATACCGGTAGTTTGGATTTTAATATATCTTAAAATAAGTAAGGTGATTAAAATGATGTTATGTAATTTAAGTTTTGGGATTTCATATAATTTGATTAGACTTTATTTCTTTAAAACTTTTATTTGGATTGTAATTTTATATTAAGTGCTAAAACTTTATGATATTTGTATTTGTAGAATTTAAATAGCATTATTATCCATTTACTTTTTGTATCTGTAAGTATTTTATAACTTTTTAATCGATAAAAGGATTCAATCCGGACATACTTATTAAACAAGTTAGGCTATGTGTTTAGGTATTTAAACACGTTAATAAATGGGTCGTATCATAAGTTAAAGTTTTCCACACACAAACCCATTTAAAGATAGATACGAAATATGATACGATAATGCGAATTGCCAACTCTAACGAGGAGTATACATGTTAAGATATTCGGGCAAAAACATTATACATGAAGGTAAAATTACATGAATTTCGCCAAAAAACTGACGAGTGGAATTTTGCATCAGTAAACTCGAGCATCGAAAAAACTACAGTTGATAAGTACATTATTAGGATGTAATGTCTTTGTTATGAAGGTCTATATTAGAACTTCTATAGGAAATATCTCATCGGAAAACTTCTGTTGCGGGGCTCATGATGTTTTATGTTAGTCACGTGCAGGCGCTACGAGCGCATGTGAAAGCTGGAAGACCATGGTTTTAGGATATCCTGGATTTTCGATAATATTAACTTTGATAGGGAAACATAATATAGCTAGCTCCTAAAGGGGACCAGCACTGCATAGCTCATTCTTATTAAGCCAAATTCACGTGCTTTTCAAATTCCAAACACCTACGCATAGGTATTTGGTCATTGATTAAAAAAGAGAGAGAATTTATACGTTTAGAATTCAAATTGCTGCTGGTAATAGGTAGGAGCATCCAATACATGAAAAATTATGAAAGTATATATATATATATATATGCATACATATAAATATTAATTAATTAGAGCAATTTAATGTTGGGAAGATATCATAAATATATTTGAAGACTATATTTGTAAGATGGTTTTTTAAAATCTAAAAAATGTTCATTGGCAAGCTTAGATCATGTATAGACACTGACAATTGAAGGTCAAATTGAGTACCGTATACAGTAAATTAAATATTGATGTTTTGAATTGCTTAGAAAGGGAAGAATTTTGATATTGACATTTGTATTAAAGGAAATTATTAAACCAAGTATTTATTTTGACCTCATGATAATAAACATTGTAAGGTTGCTTTGGATCAACAAAAAAGATTTCGTGATCAATATTTTGAAGGGGGACCGTGTAGTTGAAATTCTTGTTCAAGGGATACGTACACAAGCCAGATCCAAGAGTTTACATAGCATAAATAATTTTTAACTAAATCAAGGCGATGGAGACATATTAGAATCCCAGTATGGATCTTTTGCCAGATTTCCATCAGGTTCCAAGTTGTGTTACATAAATTATATAAAAAAGACGGTATTAAATTAATTAACAAATTTTTCAAGGTAAAAATCTGGAATGTTTACCTCATTTAGAAGGGGCACGAAAGCAAGGACGATTAATCTAGAAAACCTAGGTTTTTCTGTTGACTTTAGTGAAAACTATTGGCACAAACTTTGGTACAGTTGCTAGTTTGTAGAAGCAAAAGTGAAAGACAATTGGTGCTTTATTCTACCTGTTTGCACACTCCAAAAGATTGTTTGGATATAATGAGGAAACCACATGAGGATCTGATCCAAAGTACAATGATGAAGCAAGCTAGGCTTCTAGACATTAGATATTAGGGATTTTGGTTTGGACCCCAAAAGGGTGGAACCTTTTACTGCCTCAAGTTGCAAGATTTGCTTGTTGATTTGGTCACCTAGTACTAATTGAACTTTCTTTTATACCTGTACGTACCTCAAACTCATCAAAAATTTAACCAGAACATTGGTCCGCTAATATATATTACTAACTTTCTTGTCAGTTTGTTAGGTAGAACAAGGGCATGTATTGTTAATTATGGAAAGCTGTGTTTATTTGGTTAATTATATGTCCATGTGGTGTAATTTGTTCTATGATAATATCACTTCGATATTGCCATAGTAATTATAGGCGAGTCCATTGGATCTCAAAATACCGTGTGATCAATCAAATGCACGGTCCAAGAAAAGTTGTAGATATTGTTCAACAAATTGCAAATCAAGAGGTTCACTAAATGTTGAAAATTATTTGAACGTAATTAGGAATATATTAATATGATTGAATGGTATCATGATTGTTATGCCTTAGAACAAGAGAAGCAACTACTCCGTTATTATCTATAACAAAATATTGATATGCTAAAAACTCCACACCTGCCAAATACCACTACATGTACAATGAACAAGTTTGATAAATGAAACATTGCTCTGAAATTGAACTCTATCGTTTCTGATAATACGAATAAGGGAAATCATGGACAAATTGCGTTGTGTCATCGGCTTTGGAATCGCACTATTGGTCATTTAGTCTTGTATGAGTTTTTATTTTTCACATGCAATATATTTCTTGAAAATATATATTCAAATACTGATTTTGAATTTCTTTATTTAAAAATTTCGGGCTCTGTGGTGGTTCATGTCAAAGAACCATGTCTTAGTGATGGTGATTGCAAGGATTATGTACGTCATTGTGGCTTTCCTCGCTGTGATCTTACAACTCACAAGTGCAACGGCCAAATTTACAAACTGATGAACGATGAGTGCCAACGGTGTGGGGGGAAAACAAGATTGCTCATTTATTAAATTCTTGCCGTTTGAGTTGTTGCCGGTGCCTAATCTTGTGAAACAAGAAGATTTTGGACAAATAAACTAGTTTCGAAACGTAGAGTTTGTAATAAACTTTGTTTGCTCTTGTAGATGTGACAAATAATCATCAGAAAGTTAAGAAAAAATAATGTAACATCTTATTTGAATAAAGAATAATCTTTCTCCTTGGTGATGATATTTTCCTCATATTTTTTTTTTTTTTGCGAGGGTGGGACAGAATTGGAATTATGCCAAGTTTAATTAGGAGGACACGTGCCATGTCATCTTCTATCCATTTCCATGTCTTCAATTATATAGTTTCAATATTTATTTATTCTATATTTTTAAGCCAATAGGGATTTACTTTTCTGCAAATCTATAATTATATATTCCTATGCCAATATATATATTGTATATATAAATATATTTAGGAGATTTCTTAGCTTAGTCCTATATCAATTTTTTCGATGATAAAGATATAATAGTATTAAACATCAGAAAGTACAAAGTCTAGCCAGCATCAGGATCTGGCCTTGAAACATTACAACAACCATCAAAAACAGCAGAGTCATTAGCTATATGAAACTATAAACAAAGTCTGGGCACTTGTTCCAAAAGATCAAGTCTTCATCTCTACTTAGACTTGATCTTGCCAAAAGATCAGCAACCTTGTTTTCATCACGGGAGGCCCTACAAAAAGAGATAGATTTAAATTGGTTAGCAGCCTCAAAGCATAACTGAATTGCTTGTATGTTATGATCACGTATTAACTGGTCCAAAGCAAGTAAAGCATCAAATTCAAAAACAAGGTCTTTAATGCCAATATATTTTGCCATTCCCAAAGACTCAAAGATTGCTCAAAGTTCAGATTCAAGGAGTGAGGAGGGCGTAATTTCTTTTGTGAAAACTTCTAAGACACATCCAGTGTTATCTCTACATATTCCTCCGATGCTTGCTTTCTAGCTTGAAGATACTGTCCTGTCACAATTGAACTTCACTTCATTCCCTATTGAGGGTCTCCACCTCATTTCTCTTCTAGTCATCTTTCCCTTCATTTTTATTTTCTTCGTATATGTCTACCATTCATTCGCTTCGATTATTGCTTTCTATGCCCGGTTTTCATGAGCATCAGCATTTCTAAAAATTCTTTTATTGCATTCTCTCCATATAGCTCTTAACACAAAGAGGAAGGTCACAGTTTTCAGCTTGTATAAATACATATGAATTAATTAGAGCAATTTAATGTCGGGAAAATATCATAAATATATTTCAAGACTACTAGTAAGATGGTTTTTTAAAATCTAAAAGATATTTCATTAACAAGCTTAGATCATGTATAGACACTGACAATTGAAAGTCAAATTGAGTACCGTATGTAGTAAATTAAAAGATATTTCATTAACAATCTTGGATCATTGTAAGGGTGTTCCATGAACCAAACGTTGGATCAACAAAAAAGATTTCGTGATCAATATTTTGAAGGGGGACCATACAGTTGAAATTCTTGCTCAAGGGATACGTACACAAACCAGATCCAAGAGTTTACATAGCATAAATAATTTTTAACTAAATCAAGGCGATGGAGAGATATTAGAATCCTAGTATGGATCTTTTGCCAGATTCCCATCATGCTCCAAGTTTTGTTACATAAATTATATAAAAAGCCGGTATTAAATTAATTAACAAATTCAAGGTAAAAATCTGGAATGTTTACCTCATTTAGAAGGGGCACGAAAGCAAGGACGATTAATCTAGAAAACCTAGGTTTTTCTGTTGACTTTAGTGAAAACTATTCGCACAAACTCTGGTACAATTGCTAGTTTGTAGAAGCAAAAGTGAAAGGCAATTGGTGTTGTATTCTACCTGTTTGCACACCCCAAAAGATTGTTCGGATATAATGAGGAAACCACATAAGGATCTGATCCAAAGTGCAATGATGAAGGTAGCTAGGCTTCTTGACATTAGATATTAGGGATTTTGGTCAGAACCCCAAAAGGATGGAACCTTTTACGGCCACAAGTTGCAAGATTTGCTTGTTGATTTGGTCACCTAGTACTAATTGACCATTCTTTTATACCTGTACTTACCTCAAACTCATCAAAAATTTAACCAGAACATTGGTCCGCTAATATATATTGCTAACTTTCTTGTCAGTTTGTTAGGTAGAACGAGGGCATATATGTTAATTATTATTAGGTTAATTATATATCCTTATGGTGTAATTTGTTCTATGATAATATCACTTCAATATTGCTATAGTAATTATAGGCGAGTCCACTGGATCTCAAAATATCGTGGGATCAATCAAATGCACGGTCCATGAAAAGTTGTAGATTTTGTTGAACAAATTGCAAATTAAGAGGTTGACTAACTGTTAAAAATTATTTGAACGTGATTAGGAATATATTAATATGATTGAGGTGTATCATGATTGTTATGCCTTAGAACAAGAGAAGCAACTACTCCGTTATTATCTATAACAAAATATTGGTATAATAAAACTCCACACCTGCTAAATACCACTAATACAAATTTCTATACAAAACATGTAAAATAAGTTTGATAGATGCAACTAATTCTACAATTGTCTCTCTGAATAATAGGGTTCAAATGATCCTTCTTAACTAAATTGGTAAGTTAAAAATCAATAGTTACATGTGATAATCATAATTTGAATGTAGCCAAGTCTGGATATCATGAACTCTATCTAGACTATAAATTCTAGTCCTCATTATCTTCATTGTAACTTGGATCTCCATTACACTATCATTACTCCCTCACACATAATACATGTCATAACCAAGGGTCATATTAGGTCAATATTTTCAACATACATGTTCCAAAAAAGAAAAATCCCCTAAACTGGTGAGTGAATATTCAGTGCATAACAAAAAAACACATGCACAAACCTATGCTAATGCAACAAAAGTAGCTTAATTATCTTACTTAAGTCAACAAACACATAGCTAAAGATCTTACCAATTAACCATAGGTTTTGAATAAGTCATGACTCCAAAAATCATATAGTATACCTTAATCATAACTAAGAACCAAGAACCATGTTATCCCATAACAAGATCGAATTAGCCATCAAGAAATCAATTTATGACTGGGCATCCATAGTGGAACCCTATATTAAGGCTAGCAATTCATGTTATCATGTCATATCTCATGTCCGTGTTTAAACAAATTTATTTATAGAAAACTTTAACTCATAGCACAATTCGTTTATTAATCATGTTTAAATACCTAAACCCATAATCGACTTGTTTAATAAGCATATCCTGTATCCAGATTAAACCCGTTTATTGATTAAAAAGTTATAAAAAAATTTATAACATATTTATGAGTACAAACAGTAAATGGATAATAATAACATTTAAATTCTAAAAATACAAATGTTATAAGGTTTTAGCACTTAACGTAAAATTACAATCTAAATAAAAGTTTTAAAGAAATAAAGTCTAATCAAATTACGAGAAATCTCGAAACTTAAATTACATAATATCATCTTAATCACCTTACCTATTTTAAGATATATCAAAATCCAAACTATGGGCATCTCATCGTCACAAATCTAGCATTTCTTACAAAACTTTGTCTACCAACAATCAAAGAGTGATTAAATTCTAATATATGAAAAAGAACTATTATTTTCGTAATCAATTTTCTCCATGTTAATGATTACTTCAACAAACAATTGTGATATGATACTATTTTACCAGCCATAATCTATTTTTCTTATAAGAAAAAATCCAATCGTAGTACATTATAAAGAATAGAAAAATAACAAAGCATACTATTTTTTTTATAAGAAATTCCAGCAGAAGTCTCTAAATGAAGTTTAATAGTTTATTACCTTGCTATCATGGTATGATGAAAAAAAAAAAAAAGAAGAAGAAGAAGAAGACTATCATGATAAAGAGCAAATGTACAGTAATTGGCATAATGGAAGCAAAAAGAAAAATATATAAAAATTAATACCCTACTATATGGAGAAGAAGACTCAAAATTTCATACTTGTTTTGATAGTTGAGAAAAGATTCAAACTTGATAGTTTGTGAATGTCTAGTCAACATGCTTAGCTTGCAGCTAGAAATTAAAAGGAAAGAGAAAGAAAAAGGAGGTAAAGATAAAAGGAACAATAGTTATTAAAAAAACTTGTGTTTGACTAATTTAACTGTATTAATTATCATACGAAGTGTGACTATACCATGTACATTTTTGCTTTGCTCTCTATTGGAAATGAAAGGAATAAAAGAAAACATAAATTTATTTATAGTAAATGAGTTTGCAAGTCGAACTCATGACTTATTTATGGAACTTGTTTAATAAGCGAGTTTGTAAATGGGTTTAAGACCTTAATTTGAATCCGAGCACGAATTCAAACATATCTAAACGAGTTTGACCCGTTTATATCTCATGTTAATTTTTTTTGTACCCAAACCCATTTACATCATGTCATGTCGTGTTTGAGTTTGGTGGGTCAAGTTCCAAAACGCTAACCCTACCCCATATCACTAGCATGATCTACTTTTAACTTCTTATAAACCTCTTAATTTGTTTCACAATATCATTATGATAAAAAACCTAACAATCAACCTAATACTTAACTAGCCAAGTTTCTTCAATATAAGCTGCTTACAGGACAGTCATGTCATACTAATCATCAAGTGGTTATATATATCACCGAATGCTATGGATCTTCTTAGCCTCTCCTAAACACACTCAACAATCATTTGGGATTTCACTTTTAATATGGCTCATAATTATCAATTAATTTTAGCAAGCATGAAACAATATATAAGGTTACGTACATGTGTCTTAAATGTTTGAATTCCATACTTTAGTAAACTTCTCAGCTCATATTTTGTAATAAATATCACAAATTGATAGTTCATGAAACTAAGATCATAACCTATTTTTATGTCCTTAGATAATTACTTAAGAGAATATTGAAAAGAGCTAAGTTAGTTTCATTTTGTAATCAATTTAGGTTTAACCTAACTTAGGGATTATGTTTATTCATTGCTATTTAACAGCTATCAAACTAACTAATTATCTAACTAATAAGTTATTATTCTATCGTCTAACTAACAAACTATTAGTTTGCTAATTTCTTAATTATATAACTAATAACAAACTAAACATTATTTATTATTAGTTTATGATCTAGCTATAAGTGAACCATTGACTTAGTACTAAATGACTAACTAACCACATATGTTGATGGGCAATTTTGGACCATGGGTTCCCAAAGCCTATTTTGACCTTTATAGACAATTGGTTGTCTTATTTGACTTATAACCGATCTATGGTCATCTAGATCGCTAGCATTGGAATGTTGTCCACTATCTAACCAACCTCTATTATCCCTAGAACTCTAGTAGGTCAGGTTGGTAACTCGGTTCCTATACTTAAGTCAAGCCTCTAGCATAGATGCCATAGGGACCTTAGAGCCTGATGACCTAATCGAAGCCTTAAACCTCGAATAATGATGAGCACTATGGTCTTATCACTCTATAGGAACAACTAAGTTGCTACACTAACTCGATGAATCTTAGACTGTATCCATTTAAAAGATACACTTGCCTAATTAGGGTAAATACAAATTTATCTAATATTCCCTCTATGAAACCTATAAATAAGCATCAAACCATATAAAACACTTGACACTTGCATTGGCCTTCTTACTTTGTTACTTTTTTCTAATCCCATAAACATTGACTTAAAAATCAAAGTAGCCATACTAGACAACCCCTAATACAACTTGTGCCAAGGACTAACAAGGCTGGCTGTAAGAGGTGGTTAAAGCTTATAGAAAGATTGAAAACAAGGATGGAAAGTGCATGAATACTAAAAATAAGCATGTAAGCAAACCACGATTAGCTTTGAAGAGATGATGCACCAAGGAACTACCAAAAACTCACTAAGGTGAACTTAGTATGATGTATAAGTTAACTTAGTGAGGTTACTCACCACCTAACATTTCTTAAGAGTTAGGATAAAAGTGAATGCCTACAAAAATGAAGTATATTCTATATTAATGATATCTAATTTGTTCTTGTAATTGCATTTACCATGGTATTTGTACTTGAAATATTAGGGCAACTACTATAAATGGAAAAGACTAAAAAGGATAATGTCTAAAATAAGTAACGTACATGGACTGCTTGACAAACATAAATGAAAATCTAGCAAAATAGGTGTTTTGTATGGAAGATTGTATCACAAGGGGTGCTTGTACACTTAATGGATGATTAATGGTCGTATGTTTGGCAAAATAGATAAACTATATAGCTAACTTGGTTGTTGTCAAGTAACAATGCTAAGCCAAACTGATAGTTCGATAATGTCAAGCTTCCTAAGTAACTATTTCGAGGTGAATTCAACTCAAATGTATTCAGTAAAGCTTGGATTCAAGTCGATTGGGCAAATGGTTGGGTAAGCTAAGCTATTATCCATGTGTACCTCTAGTTAACAACTCAAGACTATCAATAAGTGCAAGAGGGTTTAGCTTAAATGGGGAATTAGGTCAGCAGATAGTAGCAGCTTAAACTCTCCAACTATGGGGCATAAAGAAAGAACTTACATTGCCATGCTCTTTAGTCTTCGAGCTTAAGCTTGGGTCAGGGGTCTAACAGCTTGATTCCTATCATCCTAACCAAGTTAATTGGGATTTAGGATCAAATCTAGTTAGTTCTCATCCAAGTCCTCCTTAGGTTGATAAGGGCTAAGGTTGGTAACGTTAAACATGTTAAATACTTTGAAATCTTCTATTAGTTCTAGCTAGTATGCATTGTCATTTATCTTTTAGAGTATCCTAAATGGTTCATTAGCTTTGGCAAATAGCTTGTTCATCCCCTTGTTAGGAAACCTTTCCTTACTCAAGTATAACCACACTTACTCGTTAGGTTGAAATTGCTTGGTCTTCCTACTTATGCTTTTCTCTTTCAATTTCCTAGCAACTCGATCAATTTGCTAGGCGACTCATTGTTTGATCTATTGGAGGGACTAAGCTTTGGTTATTACTTCCAAATCTTCTTAGGCAATTGAGGGCATTAAGGTCTAGTCAAGTGGCAGCTTAGGATTGAAACTGTAGATGACCTCAAATGAAGCGTATCTAGTGGCGGCATAAGTTATTCTGCTGTAAGTAAATTCTATCACAAGCAGGTAGATGTCTTAGTTGGCTAAGTTCATTCCCATTGTAATTCAGAGCAGTAATCTTAAGGTGCAATTGACAACCTCCGTCTAACCTTCGATTTAAGGATGGCAAGAGGTGCTAAATGGTAGTTTGGTTCCCATCTAACGCTAAAGAGTTTCTTAGAAATGGCTCAAGAATTTTAGGTCTTTATCTAGCACCATACTCCTCAACCGTGCAAGCAAACTATTTCCTGCAAAAACAAAGAAGCAATAGCCAAAGTATCATTAGTTTTGGTGCATGGTACAAAATGTGCTATTTTGTTGAACTTATCTACGACGACCATTATAGATTCTCTACTTTAAGCAATTCAAGGCAATCCAAAAACAAAATCCATACTTAAGTTAGCTTAAGGTTTGGTTAGAATAGGTATAAGCATTGCCTTCCCTTGTTCAGCTCATCTTTTAGCCTTCTTACAGATGGCATATCCCTCAATCACGTGATGCACATCATGTTTCATTTTAGGTCAAAATAACCTCTCATTCAGTAGCTTATATGTTCTTTGTTCTCTAAAATACTTAGAGAGTCCTCCACTATAGGCTTCTCTCACCAATAGTTTCCTTATTGAATAAGTTAGCACACATAATTTGCCACTTCAGAACGGATAACCATCTTCCACACGGTATTCATCTACTGATCTTCCTTCTCCATAGTAGCCATATAGAAGACCAAAATGAGAATCATGTTGATATTGCTCTTCAATGATTACAAACCTTAACAATTTGGTTTACAACTTGATAAGAAGAACACGTCTTCTTAATAGAGCATCAGCAACTATGTTATTTTTTCCTTGCTTATATTTGATGGTAAAATTGAACTCCTCTAGAAATTCAATTTGATAAGCTTGGTGTTTTGAAAGTTTTGATTAGCTACGAAGATACCTCAATGATGATCTGTATACATGACAAATTCCTTTAGTAGAAGATAATGTTATGATATGTGAACATATCGAATTAGGGCCAAGAGTTCTTTGTCATACACATAATAGCTTAGTTGTGCTCCTTTAAGCTTCTCACTATAATAAGCAATAGATCACCCTTCTACATTCTTCTCAGTTAATTCAGTCATAAGTGAAACTATAGTATTGAATCCTTAGATGAAGTGTCAATAAAAGGATGCCAATTTATGGAAGCTCCTCACCTTGACACATGAAGTTGGGGCTGGCTACTTAACAATGGCTCAAACCTTCTCTTCATCAACTTTAAATCCTCTTCCCCTAACTACTTAACCTAGGAAGATCACCTCTTCCTAACAAAAACAACATTTCTTCATGTTTTTGAACAATCTCTCTACTTGAAGGTCATCGAAAATAACTTAAAGATATTCAATATGACATCTCAGGTCGATACTATAGACAAAAATGTCGTTAAAATAAACAACAACAAACTTCCTGATTATGTCTCCCAAAACATAGTTTATCAATGTCATAAAAGTGCTCGAGGCATTTGATAATCCAAAATGCATGACCATCCACTCGTACATGCTATGTCAAGTCTTAAAAGTAGTTTTCCAGTCATCCCCTTACCTCATTCGAATCTGGTAGTATCTTAGTTTTAGGTTGATTTTGTTGAACACTTTAGCACAACTCAGTTCGTTTTACGTATTATCTAACCTTAGAATGGGGTACCTATACTTGATCGTAATCTTGTTGATAGCTTTGCTGGCCACATACATATGCTAAGTACCATCTTTCTTTAGCACAAGCAATGTAAGCACAATATAGGGGCTAAGAGTTTCTCTTACATATCTCTTCTTTCATAGCTCATTGACTTATCTTCGAAGCTCTATAGCTTGCTTAGGATTTGTTCTATAGGTAGGCTTATTTGGTAATGTAACACTAGGTATTAAGTCAATGTATTGCTTTGTACCTCAAAATGGGGGTAATCCCTCAAGCAACTGCTTAGGAAACAAGTCGAAATATTCATCGAGCAACTTCTTGACCTCTTCTGGCAACTTCACTTGTTTCTTCAATTCAAATAGTCTCCTTACCAATAGAGAGGTTTGCAAGTTAGACTTAATGGTTTCTCAAAGCTCGCTCTACTTAGTATGAAAGCCTTCTTCAATCTTCTAGCCAATTTGGCCTATAATTTACTTACTTAACTTGGCGTCATGAGGTTTAGGGTAATTTTCTTCCTATCCTTCTCAAACACATAAATGTTCCTGAAATCTTTGTGAATAACCCTCCAATCAAAAAGCCAAGGTCTGCTTAGCAACACATAGGATGTACACATGGGTAGCACATCGCAAAGAATTTCATC
This sequence comes from Lumnitzera littorea, assembly GCA_024138015.1. Lineage (NCBI taxonomy): Eukaryota > Viridiplantae > Streptophyta > Magnoliopsida > Myrtales > Combretaceae > Lumnitzera > Lumnitzera littorea. The sequence continues at coordinate 68,854,725 of JAMXBB010000004.1, forward strand.
AAAATAGTTCCTAATGGAGATCGATAGCAATACTTATTGGTGACATATAATGCTCCTTTCTCATTTAGCCAATATAGTTTATGAGGCATTAGATGTGAAATGGTTAACAATTTGAGCTTTCAAATTAGGTTAGGAGATGCAACATTTGAGAAGCTCCCACTATCACTATAGGCACATAAACTTGCTCATTCACTTTACAAGTGATGTGGAACAAGTTCTTTCTCTATTCCTCCTTAGTAGATGGTTCTATACTCATCGCCCATCGAATAACCAGAGTTAATTGTCCTAATCCTTAGCAAACACATCTTCCTTAACTAACTCATCATTAGCCTCAACCTCTTCTTGCAATTCTCTTTTCTCCTCTAGTTCCTCATTCGTGTTGTCTACTTTAAGCTTTAGGACATCTCCCTTGATAATCGTAGTTCTTCGGTTCAAACACTAAGCATCTATATGCCCAAACCCTTGGCACTTAAAGCACTTAATATGGCCCATCTTCCTCCTAAATCCTTGTCCCTTCTCATAAGTTCTCAACTACACTTCACCTTCAGCTGGTCAACATTTCTATTCCACTTTAACATCTAGTCTTTGACTCGACTCAAAACTTTACTAAGTTTGGTAATTTCCTTAAGTGGGTCGGCTTGACTGGACAAGTTGACTCATTAAAGGTCGACTCAACCTATTCTTCCTCTATCTTTCCATTCATTGGGTTATTCTCATAGCTTCATCCAATGCAGTAAACAGTTGAAGCTCTACAACATCTCGTATGTTACCTCTCAATCTAGTGAGAAATTGAGATATTATTCGAGCTAATGGTTCATCTACTTCACATCAAATCATGAGTATTTAGAACTCCTAAATATATTCATCATTAGTCCAACTTCCGTATCTTAGCTCTTGAAGTTGAGCAAAAGTATCTTGCAAATAAGTATCGGATACAAATCTATTTCTAAGTATCCTCTTTATCTCGGGCTAAGTATTTACTTCCATATATCCTTCTTGTCTCCCAATAATTTGGAAGTTCTTCCACTACATCACGACATAGCTTGAGAACTTTATAGCATTAGTCTTCACTTTTTCATGATCCTCATACTAGTAAAATAAAATAAAAAAAAAAAAAAAACATGCTCTACCTTCTCTTCCTAGTCTAGATAGTCATCAACCTTTCTAAAACCATTGAAGCTTGGAATCTAAAGTTTCACATGGTCGGTAGCTTGAGGTCAATTCTTCTTCATATACGTCCTCTTACTCCTTCACCTCGATGTCAAGTTGAGATCTATCCTCTCATAGGTCGAATGGCTTAGGGAGTATTCTATATGATCTCAACAAGTCAAAATGCCAATGCATGAACAACTCTAGTAAGATTGTTTATAAGGTTAGCCATCTCATCAATTAGCTCATCTATACTTCTAGGGGTGTTTGGGGTTATTGTCTATTTTGGACAACATCATTATCATCATGTCTAATACCAATGTTGACACTTAGATCTATCATCCTCTCGACAAAGCTTAGTAAACAAACTCAAAATCCATGAAATAATAGACACTATCTTCTTAATCCAAACAACTCACACACATTCCTCTCTTCAAGAAAGTTTAGGTGAACTATCAACACAGCACTACTTTGAGAAGTAACAAATCTAATTGAAACTTGCTATGCTTTCGTATGTTTTAAACAAGGAAAAACAAAGTACTTCACAAAAAGGTCTTACAGTAACAGCAAAACTTCAAGTACTCTCCAAAACACTTAAACTAATCCCTTTCGCATTCATAGCACACTTAACAATAATACTACACACTACATAGTAACAATCACAACTAAATAGCAACTTACTTAATGAACCTCCACTTTAATACCAAGATGATATGACCTATGCTAAGGACTAACAAGCCTGGTCATAAGGGTTAGGCTAAAGCTTGTAGAAATTTTGAAAACAAGGATGGAAAGTGCATGAATACTAAAATTTAACAAGTAAGCAAACCATGATTAGATTTGAGGATATAACGTCCTAAGGAACTACTAAGGACTCACTAAGGTGAACTTGATATGACATATAAGTTAACTCGATGAGGTTATTCGCTACCTAACCTTACTTAAAGGTTAGGATAAGAGTAAATCAAGTAAGCAAAGAGAATGCTATAAGCTCTAAATTGGTTATATTTTATTTAGTGATTTTCTATTGAAATTTGAGTTTATTTTTACATAATGATAATTAAGTAAAAAATTTTTTTCTAGGTTTTAAAATGATATACGTGAGACAAGGAGAAGATAGAAACAAGTTTTACTCAATTTAGAGCTAAAATAAGCAAGTTATAAAGATTTTAAGATCGACATAATCTAACGACATGACTGTGTCGTTTGCAACAAAATTTAGAGCTAATTTCAAAGTATCACAGCTAGTTACATGACCACATCCTTGGTAGTGTTGTTCCTAATATTTTTTTTAAAAGAATACATAAATGAATGTTAGTGAGTTACATAACTAGAGGATACGGTTGTATCGTTTGCACGATCTTTACTTTGTTGTTTCCTATATAAAGCTTCTTTAGAGTTTTCATAAGAGAACTACTAGATGACTTTTGAAGATTTTTTCAAGCCAAGAATACTCAAAGGTGTAAGACACAAAGAAGAAGACTTCAAAATTCAATTTTTTAGATTTTATGATTCTTCATTCCATTTTTCTTTATTCTTTAAGTCTATATTGTTACTTTATGATGTGTAGAGAGTAGATCTTTGTTATTTAGGCCTTATGAAGCCTAGATCTACTCATGTGACATGATTTTATATTAGATTTAATTAATTATTTATTATTTTCTTGATTCAACTATATGTGCTTTATGATTTAGATTATTATTTCCATATGTAGTAATATAAAATTTCATATCTTATACGAGAATCGAGAAATTTCTTGTAAGATTAGATTTATGCATAGTTGATAAAGATTATTACAAGATTAGAAATAATTTGCAAGATCTTTTGAAAATCTTAAATTATACCATAGAGAATTCGTTATGCAATAATATCATCTTAGTTCATATTATTGAGAAGAAATTCTAATAGATAATTTTAATGTTAAGGTTAATTGACTTGTATAGACACCTTATTTTTACTCTCTCCCCTCTTCCCCACCCACCACACCCTACCCCCCTTTTATTTTTTAAAACTTTTAGAATAAGCTAAAGGGTCTTAAAATAGGAAAAATACAAAAAAAAAAAAAGAAAAACCAAAAAATAAAGAAATTTAGAAAAAATAGGAATTTTAGAAAAGTACAAAAATAGAAAAAAAAACACAAAAAATAAGAAATTTGGAAAAATATAAAAAAAATAGGAAAATCAGAAAAAAAAAACACACAAAAAAAGAAATTTTTAAAAAAATACAAAAAATAGAAAATAAAAGAAAACCCTAAAAAATGAGAGATTTAAAAAAATTAAAAAGTAATAATTAAAAATAAAAAAAAAGGAGAATGATTTTTTTTCTTTTTTCTTCGTTTTTTTTTTTTTTACTCTATTTCATTTTATTTTTTATGTATATAAAAATATATAAGTTAATAGATATAAAAAAAGAAAGAAGAGGAAAGGATGAAGGGGATCCAACTAGGTTAAACCTGGTCCATGTGAACAAAGCCTAAGGCCTTCAACCTTGGAAGGAAAATAGGGCGTGCAATTTCTTCAAATGTGAGCATGCAATGCACATGCACGTGGGAGCGCATCATACGTGCCTTGCACGTGACCAGTGCCCCCTTCTTTTCTTTTTCTTCTATATTCAGTCTTAGCTCCAATTTCTTCGTTTTTTTCCTTTCATGTGAGCTTGGTTTAGAGTTATTTTTTACCCCATTTATTATACAATTTCACCAAATTAATAGTAGAATCGTACAGTACGCTTGGCATACTTTGAATCGAGACCCACTTTTCATCCAAATTCAGTTAAATTCAATATTAAATCAACTCCAAAAATAACAAAAAGACCAAAATTCTAGCATCCCTATTCATGGTTATTTTCCTCCATTAATGACCTTTCTAAGCTCATTCAAGTTGTGTTTAGTATAAATAGAAATCGGGGAACACATAACATAAGCTTAGAAACACCTAAAGAAAGCAAATCGAAACTTTCTCTCTCTAATCCAATCCTCTTCTCTCTCTAGGATAGCCATTATTATGGTTGTTTTCGGCGAAAACCACCACCACCACCATTGGAATCATTCTATCCAAAAATCTTAGGTAAGGCATTTCAATTTGACTTCTTATGATGATCCGAGCTGTACAAGCCGACTAAAGCCGACTAGAGCTAACCAGAGTCAATCGAACCAACTCAAGTCAACCCAAGCCGATCGAACCAATTCAAGCCAACTTGAGTCGAGACCAAGCCAACTCGAGCCAACCTTGTTTGATTTTTTTTATATTTTATTATTTTTTTTTTTTGCTTTTTTCTTTTTTCATTTTTTATTTTTATTTCTTAATTTATCCATTTACTCTTACACTTGTAATACTAAAAGAAAAAGAAGAAGAAGAGAAGAAAAATCAATGAAGAAGAGAAGAAAAATAAGAAAAAGGAAGAAAACAAAAACAAGAAAAAAAAAAGAGAAAAGAAAAGAAAAGGGGATTTTTTTTTTTTTTACTTATTGAATAAAGAAATAAATAAACAAGGTAACAAAAAAAAATAAACGAGTTAGTAAATAAACAAATTTGTTATATTACTTAGAAAATGGCAGGTACGTAGTTACCTATGAGACAACAATAAAAAAAAAAAAAAAGCTAATTTCCCTTTTTATCCAATTAGAATAACTGATAACTGAGTTCTGTCTTTCAAAATTAAAAGGTGATTTCTAAGTTTAATTTTAAATTTAGAAAGTCAATGGTACCCGTAAGGGTTTAAAAACTTAACCTCCAGATCCAGATCATTGGGTTTCTAAAGCCGTTTTTTTTTTTAATCGGTTTTTATTGAAATACTAACTCTTTTTCCTACTTTTGGTTGGATGGTGACTCTAAAACCTTTTCGAAGTATAAGAAATCAGTTTTCTTTATACCTTAGTTGAAGGTCGGTATTAAATGGGTAAGGATTTAATACTAGTCGGTTTAAAGAATACTTAATTTTAAAAAAAAAAACTGGGAGATAAAAATCCAAGCATGATAGCTTGGCAACTCCACTAAAGAACTAATAAGAGGAATTGCCGTTCAATTTTCCAAAATTAAAATAGATATCTAAAATCACCTTAAATGCAATTTATTTATTTATTCATTCTTTGTTTATACCATAGTTGTACGAACATTTTCTTTACAAGTTTAGTTTTATTTATTTAATTTAGGGAGAATTTATTTTATGCACCATAAATGCATGATAGAGACAGTCAAACCCAGACCGTCTTAGGACCTTAGGATAGGGGGCAATTATGTAAGCTTCGGGTGCTATGGTATAACCATCGCTCGGGGTTTATTAGGCCATCCCCACTTAAGCTTAACGTGACCAATGAAAGTATTCTCTAACAAGTATGGTCACACAAGCTTAAGAATCTTTAAAACCCATCCTTTATGCATTCATGACATGTAAAATCGACGAATAATCAAGCAAGATGGAACTAAAATATAGAATGGCTTGGAGTTTTTCTTGATTTCCCTTATAATTTTCACATATTGTAAACAAAAAATTATTGTAAATAGGTTTTGTCTTTGTCAATAATAGTCAAACAATTTTGTAAAATATATTTTTTTTTCTTTCATGATTCAGATTAAAAAATGGCCTATTCATCCAACTCTATCTACTTCAAGGTAAAATTTGTAAGCAAGCCCATCTGCCTTAAGCTAATCTTGGACCAATGGTTATGACACTTCAATCCAAGGAAACAAGAGACCATCTTCAATAAGATCACGCCCATTTTATCACTTCCAAAAGTGAAAATAGAGATTAATTAATTAGGGCTCTAACCAAGTTTTAGGAACCCGAAGAAGTGGCTTTTTGAGTTGGGCCTCACTTAATTAGCCCAACACTTGAAAAGTACACCCAATTACTTTAAACCCCTTCTTTAGAAAATATATACACCACAAATTTGGAAGTAGATCCGGTGAGCGCCCTTTCAAGGCTTCTAGGTATTAGAAAAGCTAAAGTGAACAAAGCCCTTGGAAGTTGTAATGGTAACTACATCAAGTTGGAAGACTTAAAAGCCTAGTTAGTCATTGAGCCTAAATTGAACCAACGAGGCATCTTTTGTGCCAATCTCAGAGATAAAGGACAAAACAAAATTAAAGCCTTTATCTTGGTTGCATTTGGGACCCTCCTATTCCCTAATGAAAAGTTCCTCATCCATTTTAGGATTATTGAGTTAGTGAGCCAATTTCTTAAAGGCAAATCATATGTCTTGGCCCTCTTCACACAACAAATCAGAAGCCTCAGTATTTTGAAAGAAAAAAAATGATGGCACACTAAAGACTAGCATAGCGTTATTGATAGTCTAGTTCGTAAGCTACATGAATTGTTATGAGCTTAATCTAATCTGAGGAAAGTTTGCTTAAAACATTGATCAAATCAATTCCTTTGTCAATAAGGTCCATCTCCCAAAGAGAAAATCCACTTACTGCTAAGTAGAAGTGTTGAGAAATTTCTAAGTCGTCAATATCTTATAGATAGTGAGATGGAGTAACTTCAAATGGGTAATCTTAGTTTGTAAAAACTATCAAGCAATACACATATTTGGGATGAAATTATGCTAAGGTTGTTACCCTAACAATATGATCAAACAATTCAAAGGTATCCAAGATATAGTTTATTGACCTCCATTAGATATCATGACTTTGGATTATGAGGACCTTCAGATTCTCCTACCATAGAAGATATCTAAACTCAGGGCAATCAAACAGTTATGGGAAACAAGGATGGTTAACCTAAACATCGATTTAGGAGAATGGCTAAGAGAAGTGGACAAGCATCGAGTTACTAAAGAATATTTGTATAATCAGCTCCATAAGGTAGGGGAGATCCAGTATCGTGCACCAGAAGTCATCCAACCTCTACTAATTGAAACAAATATTGAAATCAAGACCTATATGGACCAAGTACAAGCCTGAGTAGAAGCAATCTATGAAGAGCAAGACATATGGGAGGATCTCTTTCGAGAATCTAAACAATGTTCCCAAGCCTTTGAACATCAATTGAAGATGACCTAAAAGAGGCTCAAAGAACTTGAAGAAATGGAAGAGCTTAACTAAGGAAAAAGGAAGGAGGCACCAATAGGGTGTAAGAAAGAGGAAAGACCCACCAAATGCTGGAAGAACAGTTAAGGATAAGGATAATTTTCTTGAATGTATTTTCTTTTAATGTAAAAGGGAACTCCAAAAGCTACAAAAAATAAAAATTCCCATCTTGCTAGTTATTAGTTGGTTCTATCTCTTTACATCCGTGTACCATGCATTTCTTTGTCTTTCATGTGTTTTTTTAAATATATATATATATATATATTCGTGTGATAACTTATTGAGAAGTGATCTTAAACAGGATGCCAAGATAACTCCTACGCGTCAAACCTTCTAAAGAAGTCTTATCCAAACCTGCTCATAGACTAGAATGGCCAGCCAAGGAAATGACAATATCAACACCAACAATAGTATCAACCTTAAACTTATTGATCCCATTAAGTTGAGGTTACAATCTTTGGAACAAACAATGGGGAAAATTGTAGATCAACTGAGCTTTCTCGCCAACAACATTGCCTTGCTTAGGTCTACGACTCCAGCAAACGAGGAAAGTTCTAAAGCTTAATATGGAAAGAATGCTGAAGCCCCACCCCCTTGAAGCTGAGGAAGCCTACCTAAAAGTCAACTAGGCCTTCGAATCTTTTGAGACAGAGGGGGTCTTTGCAAACATTAACCCGACTTTTGAACCAAACACTTACTCATTTCCAATCAATCCAAAGCCTAAGCTAATCAAAATAGACTGAAAGAGCTTGAGAAACAACCGACCCAACAAATCACCAAAAAAATGAAAATGCTCAAAAGGTATGATGGATTCGAGTAAGTTGGTATAATAGAATTCTCTACTTACAACTATGGAAGTCTTCTGAAAAAATTCAAAGTGCCTAACTTCGAAAAGTATGATGGTATTGGATGCCCTAAATTGCACACTCGACTGTTTGTAAGATGGGCAAGTACATACAATATGATCAGCTCATGGTTCAGACTTTTTAGGACAGCCTAACTGGCCCTACTTTGACTTAGTACACCCAATTAGATCTAAATCAGGTGAACACATGGGAAAAGCTGGTTAGGGCATTTTATGAGCAGTACAAATTCAATGTCGAAGTGGTACCAACTATGATGGACTTGGTTGCCTTGTAAAAAAAGCACAATGCATCCTTCAAGGAGAATACCCAAAGTTGGTGATCCTTAGCTACACAAGTATTTACCTCCATGACTAAGAAGGAGTTGTCTTTAGCTTTCATTGATACTCTTGAAAGACCTTACTTTTCTCATCTAATTGAGCAAGCCTCCGCTAATTTTGTAGAGGTAGTAGCCGTGGGATGTTAGATTGAAAGTGCTGTCGCTTCTGGTAAATTATAGGAGCTATTAGATAGAAAACCGCCTTCTTTAAAGCCTACTTTGAGCAAAACCAAAGAAGCAAACTATCAGCATGGTGAATTCAAACACTAGGCCCAATACTCAAGTCTCCTTCAAAACAAATCCTCCATTGCAACAATTTCGAAATCAACCATAAGTCAATAGGGTTCTAAGACAATTCACCTAGATACTAGTTCCCCTTAACCAAGTCCTTGAAAAATTGAGAAAAGATAATCCGATCCACTTTGAGCCTCCTAATGAAAGATATAGACCAAAATTTTTTTATCTTAACACCAGACATCAATATCATTTAAGGTAGGTAGGCCATTCAACCAACTCATGTTGGAGATTAAGAAACAAAATCCAAGACTTAATTGACAAAGGCACAGTCTAGTAGGACTTCATAGAGGCTCTAGTTCCAAATGTCAACAACAACCCCTTGCCTAACCATGGGCCCATCATCAATATGATATTTGATGACTTAAAGCCCACCATCAATATGATCGATTCCAATCAAGAGCCTAAGGTCTATAGATTCTACAGACAAAAGGAGAAGTAAACTTCATGAACTAAATGGTGCACTTTCCATGTGCCTGTAGCCTTTGAAAATTATAACATTGCCCCTCTTAACTATGAGGTAATGAATCAAGGGCAATCAGTTTCACTTATAGGAGGGATTACTTGCTTTAATATAATCTACAATCCAATGGAGGACCTAAAAAAGAAGGCTATGCTAGAAAGGCTAAGCCACGAACCAGCTAAATATGAAGAAGGATTTTTTGCCTTCACTAAAATAGTCAAGTCTAGCAACTATAAAGTGATGGATTTGCTCACTAAAACTCTAGCACAAATATCCCTCATGAGTTTATTAATGGTGTTAGAACCACATCAGGAAGCTTTGTTTAGAACATTTAAGGAAGTTAAAGTCCCTCATGAAATACTAACTAAAGGAATAAGGTCTATCACTAACTCTATCCTCACTATGAATCAGATTTCTTTCTCTACTAAAGAATTGGGCAAAGAAGGCCATCAACACACTAAACCCCTCTTCATAATAGTAAGGGTAAACAACATTATCACAGCAAGAGTCCTTATCGACAATAGCTCATCATTGAATGTCTACCCTCTCACCACCCTAGATTTATTAGGCATTGATATGACTGCAATTAAACTAAGCTCAATAATGGTTCGGGCTTTTGATGGATCCAGGAGAGAAATTATAGGGGAGATTGACATACCAGTTGATATCAACCCACAAACGTTCAACATCTGATTCCAAGTTTTAGACATCCTAAGGACCTTCAATTTGTTATTGGGAAGACCTTAGATACATTTAGTAGGAGCCATACCTTCAAGTCTTCATCAAAAGGTTAAGTTCATCTCCAATGGCCAAGTCATCACGATTTTAGGCCACCAAGATTACAAAATATATAAAGAAACGGCCATACCTTATATTGGCACTAAAGAGCAAGAGGACTTTGGGCTTCAAATGTTCGAAGAGGTGTACATGATTACTAATCAAGAGAAGTATGTAAGGTCGAAATCCAAAGAAGGTCAGTTTGGAATCTATGGGCTAGGTTACATCCCAACTCTAATGGATAAGCTACAAAATATGTAAGTGAGGGGCAAAAGAGGTGATAGATTGTATCATACCCCGATGACCTTCCTACCATTATCAGAAACTTTCATCAAGGCCAAAGTCCAGAATTTAGATCCTACCAAAGAAGACACCTCTAGTAGAAATAAAGTGGCTAGTTTATCCAACAAGTCCCAACACTTGGATAAATGGTTCTACATACCTATGAATAGCAATAATTATTCTCTAGAGTAAAGGATGAATCACAGTCCAGTATTTTATAAGAGTTTTGTAATAAATTACCTTTGTTCTAAAAATAATTGTACTAAAAAAGAAGATTCTTCTAAATAAAAATTAGTCTCTTTTCTCTTCTTCCTTACTTACACACTCTTTCTTTTACATTCTTTTCCCTAAATCCAATGCTCCGAACAAAGGCCATGGATACCTCATGCAGATACGTAATGAAAATATTGATTTCGCCTTTGGCCTTACTGGGTTAGTCGTCGGGAGTGATATCAATGACCATAAGGACGTGTAAGAAAGCTGGCAAAGACATGAAATGGGTAGAATTTCCATTGAAGGGTTAATTGAGATGATTAATGTAAGGACTAATGACAATGCCATAACCTTGAAAATTAGAGGGAATCTGAAAGAGGAGCAAAAGGCTGAAATGATTGCACTATTATTTGAATACGAAGATGTGTTTGCGTGGTCTTATAAAGATATACCTGAATTAGATCCATCAATTATGGTCCATCACTTACCCATACGAGAGGATATCAAACCGAAGAAATAGAAGTTAAGAAGGTTCCAACCGGATGTCTTGTTGAAGATTAAGGAAGAGGTTAGAAAATTATTAGAGGTCGGTATCATTGAGGTATCTATTTATCCCAAATAGTTAGCTAACATAGTGCCAATGATGAAGAAGAATGGAAAAGTCAATGTATGCATGGACTTTCGAGACCTTAATGAAGCAACCCCTAATGATAACTTCCCCTTGCCTCATATTGATGTCTTAGTCGATAACACAACCAAAAACCATCTTTTCTCTTTCATGGATGGAATCTTTAAATATAATCAAATTCAAATGTCTCAAGAAGATAAAGCTAAGACAACATTTATTATAACTTAGGGTACATTTTGCTATAAAGTAATGCCTTTCGGACTAAAAAATGTTAGGGCAACTTATCAAAGGGACATGGTAACAATCTTTCATGACATTATGCATAAGGAAGTTGAAGTATATGTTGATGATATGATTGCAAAGTCTAAAGAAGAAGAAAATCATGTGTATAATTTGAGGAGATTGTTTGATAAGTTAAGGAAATTCTAATTGAAGCTTAACCTAGAGAAGTGTACCTTCAGGGTGACTTTTAGGAAATTGTTGGGCTTTATAATTAGTGAAAGGGGCATTGAAATGGACCTAAATAAAGTCAAAGCAATAGTTGATTTGCCTTCGCCACACATGCTTAAAGAAATCAGAGGCTTATTAGACCGTGTGAACTACATAGCTCATTTCATATCTCAACTCACAAACAAGTGTCGTCCTTTATTTAAGTTATTGAAAAAGAATGCTAAGATCAATTGGGATGAAGAATGCGAGCAAGATTTTATAACAATCAAAGAATACCTCATGAACCCTTCGATTTTGGTAGCTCCAAAACCTGGGAAGCCTTTATTCTTATGCCTAACAATATTACTAGAGTCTATGGGATGCATACTCGGCCAGAAAGACAAGGAAGGAAAAGAACGGGTTGTATACTACTTAAGTAAGAAATTCAATGAAGGGGAACAAAAATATTCAAAAATTGAAAGAACTTGCTGTGTTTTAATCTAGGTAATGCATCAGCTCAGTCAATACATACTCTACTACCAGGTTAAATTACTAACTCAGCATGATCTCCTGAAGTACTTGGCAGACAAACTAGCCCTAATTGGAAGAATCTCAAAGTGGAAAATATCATTATCAAAGTTTGACATTACGTACATGAATTAAAATTCAGTCAAAAGGCAAGCTCTAGCAGATTAGTTAGCAGAAAATCCCTTTAAGAGTACCCTCTAAGAAGTGTAAGCAAATTTCTCCGATGAAGATATATTGACAGTTAATGGAAGCCCTGATAAAGGAGAAGTTGATGAGCCACTGAAATGGAAGATATTCTTCGATTGGGTAACTAACATGTCTGGGTGTAGAATTAGGGCAATACTAATATCCCTTGACTGTACTCAATACCTTATGGCTATAAGCTTTGTTTTCCCATACACTAACAATATTGCTAAATATGAAGCATGCATCATAGGACTCAAAATGGCCCTAGATAAAGATATTCAAGAATTAGAAGTTTATGGAGACTCCTCACTCATTATCGACTAAGCTCAAAGAGAATACAAAGCGAAGGATCCTAAACTAGTACCTTATCACTGACACTTAACTAAATTGATAGAGAAATTCAAAGAAATCACCTTCAATCACGTACTAAGACTTAGAATTAGTTTATCGATGCCTTAGCCACTTTAGCATCCATGATCTAGATATCCAGTGGAGTTGAGATTCAACCTCTTACTATTGAAATTGAAGACAAACCTACCTTCTACTTTGTCAGGACCCTAAAGGGGGCCTAGTAGGATTATCTAAAAATTTCCATAACATATGTGCACCCATGATATGAAAACCGCCTTGCAAGTCAAAGATTGCAAGACTCTAAATAATAAATCACTAAGATTACTGATTTTCAAGTAATTAATTTATTGTAACGTAATGTAACATAACGTATAAATATAAATAACTATAGATATCTGATACCCCATAGTTCCTTAAAACCATAGAGAATCGGTATCCCCTACCAAATAATAAGACAGGATATACCAACATTATAAAAGAAATACAAGAAAAATTAAATTATCTACAAAGGATGTTTATGTATCATCTAAAAAGTACTCGGCTATTTCTAATACTAAGATACATATCTTCATCTCACACTTGGCACTCGAGACTTATCCCAATCCCAATGTAAGTAAACCTGCAAGAGAAACTATGAGGGAGTGAGCATATAACAACTCAGTGAGTTCATTCCTCACCACTACCGGTCAAGCAAGTTTTCACACATTATTATCACATATGCAGGCAAGTTGTCTAAATACAACATGAATGCATGCACGATGAATGCAAATAACACATCTATAGGAGTCCGGAACTATGGAAGGTATAGAATTACGTCGTCTACACTTCAATTATCCCTTGTACTTACCCACACAGGATACTTCAACTTACCTACATGTGGCTACTTAGGTGCACCACCCCTCTAAGCAACACTCGACTATTACCCTAGTCAAGAAAAGAGTTTCAATCCCAATAGGGGGATTCCAAACTAGGACTATCTACCCTCCAAGGCCCCTCGAGCATAAACTTGCGAGTCCTCTCGCAACCAAAATTAACCAAGGCCTTACAGGCACAATAAAGCAAGCCCTCTCGCTATCAAGTGGAGAACCCATGCTAGCTTTGTCTTAACGTTAAAATATTATTTATGGCTCCATAAGCCCTTATAGAGATCATACAAAAATATGTTTAAGGATAGAAAAGCTTTTTCCAAAAACACTTTTCTTAAGATTTTTGCAAGACTAGCAGTCTCCATTCATACCATTACCAAGTCATAGACATACGATGAGAATAATTGGTTATTTTAGTCTAATACTTATATTTATCAATTTAAAAAAAAAAATGATCACACAGATGATGACATATAAGCAGAACAGTCATTCAAACATATAAGCAATAGCAAGTAACAAAACATCATACAAGTAACACGCATAAGCAAATAGCAGGTCATTAGAACTCCTTCACTTGGATTATTGCTCATTCTTCAAGCCTTTGGGGTTTCTAGAACTCAATATTGAACGCTTAAATCAAAATAGTAAAACTTATAAGTATTCTGAGAAGTCAGACTCCTTAGTTAACTAAAAATCTATTGTAGTTTATCTAGTTTATCTAGTTTTTCCCCAATATAACTCAAGTATAATGTGTATAGGGTTTACCATACTCAATGGGGTTAATAGTAACTATTTTCTTATAGTTGTAAATTATGAGACTTCCTTTATGTATTTTGTAATTTTTTCACTCTAATTCCAATATTTACAAACTTATAGTCATTTTTCATCATTTTCAAACATATGTTCACATGATGATGTCTATTTTGGACGTTAAGACTCGTGTTTTACGATATGGGTTTAATTTATAGAAATTTTAATTATTGAAGCTTAATTAGTCTTATTACTTATATTTATACCCTATGTTTGTACTTAATGATTTAATTATCCATTAGATTCTTACACTTAAGGAATTTTACAGTGATATTACTAATTTACGTACTTAATGAAGTTTTATTTAATTTAGGAAGTGTCTTAGGGTTTAAGAGATTTTCAGCTTCTAAGTACATGAATATACCTATGTGATATGCTTATGTAATCTTATTATTTCTTCTTTTATAAACCTATACTTATATTATCGCTTATGTAATCACTTGATGATGTCATGGCTTATGTAATCCTTTGATGACATCATTGCTTACATCATTAGTCCATTATTATCCTTATTTATTTACACACTTTATACATATGTGATATACATACCTATACTTCTAATATACTAATATGTATAGTTGTGTACTTATAAGTACTTATACATGTGTACTTATAAGTACTAATACACATACCTATATATGCATACGGTGACATAGGTATTTTTATACGTATTTTCGTATGCCTTATCTACCCCCTTAAGAAAGCTTCTCAAATTTCATCTTTTTGTATTTTAAGGATATATTTAACATGGTATATGTATGTATACTTAGCAGATGTCTTAATTTAGGTTATGTACATAATGAATACTTATGTACAAAGGTATTTATACATGTATATCTCTAGCATACCCTTATGTACACATACTTAAAGACATGTACACATACATCTTCTTCCATTACCTAAAGATTTCTACACTTCCATATGTAAAGATTGAAACTTTAAGCCTAAATTAACATATATATACACAACACATAATTACTTAACCTAACCTAACTCTTCTTCCAACTAGTAAAGAAGATGAAGCAAGACATAGTATCATAAGTACATACCTTAATTTTGCTCTTAAAAATGGATGAAAAGTTGAAAAGGAAAGAAGAGTGAAAGGGGAAGGGAAGATACGATTAGAAAGGGGAAGAAGAGCTACATCTAATAGCATGCAACAACTGTCATGCTCAAGCCCTTTACATTTGAGCCTTGAGACTCAAATATTATTGGCTAACCATGAAGCCAGATACGAAGTAGATGGCACAACAGTACATGTAGTGCTAGAAGCATAGGCTTATCACCTATATACCGAATAATAGCCTATAACCACTTATCAACTAGTAGACCTTAACACAATTAGGCCTCGACATCCTTAACCCCTTCCTTAAGGCTAATGGGAGTAGGCAATATATTATAATTGCCATCAACTACTTCACCAAGTGGTTAGATGCAAATGCCTTGGCGAAGATAACTAAGAAGAACATAAAACCTTCATTACAAAGTCCATACTAAGAAGGTTTGGTGCCCCTTACTCAATAATATAGACAAGGGGAACCTAATGTTCCATACTTTCTACTAGAAGTACCATATCAACCTTCACTATACCTAAGTAGCCCGTCTGCAAACTAATGACCTAGTAGAGGTAACAAACAAGACCATCCTTAAAAACCTCAAGAAGACAGTTAATAGAGCCAATGGTAAGTAGATAAATGAACTCCCCCTTATCCTATGGGGTTATCAAACAACCCATAAGATGGTGACTAGAGAAACCCCCTTCCATTTAGCCTTTGGCACTAAAGTCATACTACTAATGGAGCTCAAACTTCTAAATATCTACACTCAAGGATTCGGTGCAACAATTTACCAAGTCAGCCTTCTTGCCAACCTTAACACCACTGAAGAGGTCTAAGACATAAACAATCGATAAATGTTCAGCTATCAACACAAGATAACAACATACTATGACAAGAAAGCTAGGTATAAGGTATTCAAGTATGGAAACCTAGTATCTTGAAAGTTAGAAGCCATTAGGGCATGGGAAGGCTAAGCAAGTTGGTAATAAACTGAGAAGACCCCGTTAGGGTAAAGGAAGACTTGGGGATCAGGGCCTATAAGTTAGAAAGACTAGATGGGATCGAGGTCCTTAAGACTTAAAATGTTAACAACTTGTAACTTTAATTTGATTAAGATGTACTTTATTACATTCTCTATCCATTAATGAAATAATACCTCCTTATTTACATATTGTATGTCTTTGACCATCTAATCCTAAATAATCCTACCCAAACTAATATTTTTATCAAACTGGCATTAAACAACCTACTGTTGAGGAAATTTTGAGGCAATAGTGTTAGTGGTGAATTTTGGGATGAGGAAATACTCCTACAAAAAGGAGTAAAATACTTAGTACTAGGACTAGTTCGGTGCGGCCACTTCGATGCTTAAGTTAGAATGATTATTTATTATAATAAAAAACTGAATAAAAAGTGTCAGAGAACTGATACAAAGTTTCTTTTAGGTATTTATAGATGATTGTTGTGTCTAAGACAATTGTCAAGATAACTGTTAAGATATGTGGGGCCTTCTCAACTTGACATCTCCTCTAATATGTAGAGATAGTAAGCGGTTGTAAAATATCACCGTGCTTATGATAACTGGTCATACCATAGATTTGAATTCAAACCAAGAGCGTTTCTTAAACACGGCATAAGTGTTGTATATCTTCTAAAGAAGGTGAATGCTGAGAGAGTCGATTACTCGATATCTCAGCCGAGAAAAAGACGAGTGTAAGTTGAATGAAAACTGACTATCAACATTTGCCTCCTAACTCCTATGTTTGAATAGTTGACAAAGGGAGTATATATATATATATATATATATATTATAGCAGATGTCAAGTGGGGTGAGTCTTTGGATTCATGCTCGGCAATGTGGGAAGTAAGACGAATCACATCCTAGCCGAAACGTCACCATTTCAAAACTCTTACCGGCTTAGGAAACTAAAAATTTGTAGGTACAACATTTATGACTTAGGTCATCATTTTGTTGTTGGCCTAATAACTGTAAGAAAGTTTTCAGTCATTAGATTACTATCACAAGACACACATCTACAATTCGTGGGACTATCATATCAGTGCATCAATACTATAAAAAGTAGATTTGCGGTTACAAGAACAGATCATCCATATATAAGGTACTGTTCATACTTAAATTTCACTTCTCTGGTTGCACCTAAAATTTTCATTCATTTTCCAATCTTTAGAATCTCACTCTTCAACTTTTGTTATTTCATTTCATATAACTATCCATGTATGGTTCGCAAAGTTTCTCATCAACTTGCTTTATCTGACTTCGAGGCAACAGAAACTAAGGCCACTCTTCCTTCCCTAAAATAAGAGCACAGTAGTGTGTTCTTCAGGTGGTTCGGCCGATAGTATGGAAGCAAGGTGGGATAAAATTGCTCGGATTAATGAGCTTCTTATGAATAATTATCCTGAGGATAAGGAAGGGAGGTCTTCAGCAAAATATCTATATGAAATAATAGCCTACTTTTGCGATCCTCTTGATGGGACCACCAATTCCGTTGACAAAGTTCTCATCACAAAGTACAATCAATATCGGCGAGATCTTCTTGGAACATGAAACTTATGGAGGCTGAGAGATGGGGAGAGAGTATGCTTTCCACGGGAGCATGAGTTCCATATATACCTGAAGTATTTGGATTTTGGGCTACGCTTCCCTTTCTCGACTTTTGTTCGGGGCTTCTTCAACTACTTTAAAGTCATACCGAGTTTGTTCTTACCCAATACATATAGACTTATAGTGGCTTTTAAGATAGTCTGTGAAGAGGTTAAGGTCAAGGCTACGCCTCAGTTGCTTAGATTTTTCTTCACTATCTGTAGGTAGCCTAACAGGTAGTACTTTGCTGCTGCAAGGTATAGGCATAAGTTCATGGATAGGTTAGAATCCAAGATTCACAAGTAGCATGATAAGTTCGTGTCAATTGTGTCTAATGAGGACTTAGACTTTTAGACCCAATAGATTGAGCCGATACATTCAAAGGATATAGATTAATGTCAAATGACACAATAGCAGCGAAGAAGATTCAAGAGAGAAGGAAAAACAAAATGTTCTTCTAGGGTACTGAGAGAATTATACGGCGTTGTGAAAATGGTGAACCAATATTTTCTAAAAAAGAAAGTACATTAATGTGTTGCCACCATGGCGAGTATAGCCACGAGGAAAGCCGTTCTCGAAACTTTAGGGGAGAATAGTGATCATTGAGCCTTGCTCGGTATGGAAAATGTAAGTTCATATTTTTTCCCTATTTATATTAATTGATTTACTCGTCTTATAGATATGAGTACTGGAGAGGTAGATCCTACAAAGCTATTTGCTCAGGCTAAGGCTAAGAAGTCCAAGGTTGATAGGAGGGGGACTACCTCTACAACTACTACATGGCCTACTATCATAAGGAGACCAGCAAAGGAGGTTGCAGCAAAGTATACACCTGTATATCTCTCATCCTACCAAGAGAGTGAAGAAGAATGAAAATATATAGCTGACCAAGGTTCGTTCTAAGGAGCCTTCGATCATGATTATTCAAACTTCCATCGAGCTAAGGAATAGTGAGCATCAAGACACATACCTCGATGAGTAGGATGAAAATCCAATTGCTATAGAAGGCTCATCATAAGTGATTATGGTAGCTCTAAGAGGTGAAAAAAGACCAAGGAAGGAACTTACCGACCAACCACCTATCAAGAAATCCAAAGGCTTGGATGAAAGGGTAAAGGAAGTAATGTGTTCTAAATCTCTCAGCATCACTAGCACCGAATTCTTGCCAAACAAAGAGGTCCGCGAGTACTTCATCCCTTACTAGAGCCATCAGATTTTGGACACTAATTTGGCCTTAGGAGATAAGATGAAATCTTTGGCTTTAATGGAAGGGTTCATTCCTCTGAAAGATAAAGATATCGTTAAGAAGAATGTCAACAAAGTTGACGGTTGCAATAAGGCCGATGTCATGGCCAAATTGTATGATGTAAGTGTCCACAAACATTTTCTTTCTCTAGTTCCTTTGGATAATTAACACATTTTCTTTTTCTAGATAAGCAACCACATCCTTAAAGCTTTGGATGAAGCTGATAGAGAAGCAAAGAAGGTACTATCCTCTACTATATCTGTGTAATATCATATCGTTCTTGATTATAATAACTAAATTTGCTGCAAAAAGTTGAGGATGCGTACAATGCATCAAAGGCCCAAACTACTGCGATAAAGAATGTGAGGATTAAGGCTGAGATGGAGGTGAAAGGCTTAATGAGGAACTTATTGCCTTGAAATTGGCACAAGACGTCACCTCTGATGAAATCTCTAGCCTAAAGGCTAAAGTGGAACAATAGTACAAAGAGTCCAAAAGCTTGAAGGAGGAACTATAGAAGAAAAGGGAAGAGTGTTGGGGCTTAGGCTCAACTATTTACACGATAAGCGATGATGAAAACAAACTTAGGATGCAAATAAAGAAGTTTGAGACCAACAACTCAAACTTGCAAAGCCATATTGCCGAGTTGGAGGAGATTGTAAGGAGGAGGCCATCTGTTAAAGAGGCTCTTGATATAGTTACTCTAATTCAGCAATATGAGAAGCTTTTACATAAAAAGTTGTTGGAGGGAGTTCAAGCGATGAGAGAAGAGGTCTTGAAGCTTCATCCCGATTATGATCTCTCATGTCTCAACTTTGCTAACGTCAATGACAAAGTTAGTAGTGCCAACGAAGATGAAGGCGATGAGACAAGTATTAAAAGTATCCATCAAAGTGATAATGAATCTCAAGCTGAAGAAGTTGCTCGCTCTGAAAAACCAGCTACCAAGGAAGCCGCAATGAAAGATTTAAGAATCACTTCTGCTGAATCTAAGAAAAGGCTGTAGGACTTGTTGTATTGGCATATTGCATTCTCCTATAATTAATCACTTAAATATAGTCAAGGCAATGCCTAGTATATGTGACCTTCGTGTAACTGAGCTTTCACGATTTGTTTGGTTTATGCATATTGCTTCACGCTCTTATTCGTCGGCATGCTTTAATTCACTTCATTTGTTTCTTAGCATGTTTTAATTCACATTCCCTGCTATCTTTCAACCTACTCCATTTCACAAGCTTATCATTTATAGGCATGTTTTATTTCATACGGTACGTATTTCTTAGCATGTTTTATTTGACGCACCATCTATTTCTCAACATGTTTCATTTCATAAGCCTATTGTTTCTAGGTTTGTTTTATTTCACATGCCATGTGCTTTTCATCATGTTTTATTTCATACGCCATGTATTTCTCAGCATGTTTTATTTCACACACCTATTGTTTCTCGGCATGTTTTATTTCACATGCCCTTGTTTTATACTGTCTATTAACCGTTTGAGGTATAAACTAGCCACATTACTCGGTTGTATAGTTAATTTATATAGTTCTTTTACCACATTAAGCTAGAACTTAGATCAGTTCGTTTGCCGTACAGCTTAGAATTCGTTCATTCGGCAATTATAACCAAAACACAATGAGACTTCAAATATATAATTGTCATAAATGTCTTACAAGCTTGTTGGCTACTGCCAAAAGAGTTACGACAGAAGTCATCTGATAATAATTGAAATAAAATTTCAAATCATCAACGTTTCAAGCACGAGCGATGATAGATCTATCCAACCTTTCTAGTTGATAGGCCCCCTTGCTAATGACTTCCAGGATCCTAACTAGATCCTTCTAATTCGTGCCAAGCTTTCCCTGACTTGCTTGCATGCCTATTGCTTCCATCTTACTGCAAACCAAATCTTCAGGTTAGAAAACCTTGTGCTTAACTTTCTGATTGTAGTATCTTGTTGCTCTATGCTAACATGTCATGACTCTAGCTTTTGCAAAATCTCGAATTTACTTAAAAGTATCCAGATTCACTATCAATCTAACTTGATTAAGCATTACATCAAAATTATGTATACGTAAATTAGGCAAGTCCAACTCAATTGGCAACACGACTTCAGTACCGTATGCTAACTTGAATGGTATCTCTCTTATTGCAGTTTTATGAGTAGTTCTGTATCCCCATAGGACATTCGGCAATTCATCTGCCTACTTCCCCCTAACTTAATCCACCTTCCATTTTAAACTGTTCAATATAATCTTGTTTATAGCTTCGACTTATCCATTTGTCTGAGGGTGCATTACAAACGTATAGTTGAGCCGAATGCCATGCCTTTCGCAAAACGTTCGAAACCTATTATTGTCAAACTGTGGGCCATTATCTATAATTATCATGTAGGGTACTCCGAATCTCAATATGATGGCATTAAAGACGAAAGCTTCCACTTTCTATTCCGTGATTTTTACTAGAGCTTCGACTTCAACTTATTTGGTAAAGTAATCGACAGCTACAATGATGAATTGTCGCTAAGTGGTAGACTTGGGAAAGGGTTCGAGGATATCTAGTCCCTACTAGGCAAAAGGCTAAGGGTTGGTTAGGCTACATAATTCACTTGTAGGTGCTTTACTCGACCACTCGTGCTTCTAGCATTAAGGGCACTACTAAAGAATGCCCTTTGCATCTTCTTTCATAGTTGGCCAATAATAGCCGAGTCATAGTGCTCGAATATACAATGTTTGTGCTTTTACAAGATTATTGCATATGATACCATGAAGTTTAAATAATACCCTCTAGGCATCCCTCGGGGAAAGGCATCGAAGGTAGGGTTGGGATATGCTACGCTTATACAGCTGACCATCAATCAGTACATAGTTCGCAGCCTGGTAAGTCAATCTTTGCACCTCCTTTTTATCATCAAAGATAGTACCATCTTTTAGATAATTTACTAGGGAATTCATCTATGATTCTTCTTTTGGGTAGGAAGCTAATACACAGCTCTATGTAAGATTGGACAAGCTTTTATGCAGGAGAAATTCGATGAACAGTTTCTCGTTCAGCTCAAAGAATGCCATGCTGCCAACTTCAACAGCTTATCAGCAGCGATATTCTTACTTCTCGAAATTTTGTGAGTAGGAAAATATAAGAATTCTTCTACGAGCATTTATACTATCGATAAGTACTTGCTCATCTCTTCTTCACTTGCCACATAACTTCTGGTGACCTGATTTACCACCAGTTAGGAATCAGAGAACACTTCAAGTTTCTTGTCACCAATTTCTTTTACCAATTTCAATTCGGCAATTAGAGCTTCGTACTCTACTTCATTGTTACTGGTCAAGAATCCAAATTTCAGAGCATAATGAACTTTGACATTATGGGGGCCTTGAAGAACTAGGCCTGCAACACTTCCTTCTCATGTTGAAGAACCATCGACATAAAGAAACTAGATAGGTTTCTCATCAATCTTCACACAATCTTTGTCTCTAGTGAATTCGGCTACAAAATCCACTAGTACTTGGGCCTTTAGTGTCGTTTTATGTTTATATTATACACCATGAGCACTAAGCTCTAAGGCGTATTTCATCATCTTCACTAAGGAATCAAGCGGCTGTAATGCTTATCGCAGTGGTTGATCGATGAGGATAATAATCTAGTGAGATTCAAAGTACGACTTCAACTTTCTTACTGAAAGAACCGCAACCAATACAATTTTTTCTATCTTGGTGTACTGAAGCTCTAACCCTTGTAGAACGTAACTCATGTAATAAACAAGTCGATGCTCTTTGCCATCAATTTGGACCAATACAGAGGAAAGTGCTCGATAGTTGACTGATAGATATAAGTATAAATTTTCTCCTAGAATGGGTATTAAGAGTATCGGGGGTGATGCAAGAAATTCCTTGAGCTCATTGAAAGCTCTTTCACAATCTTCGGTTCAGTTGAATTCCTTTGGATTCTTTAAAATTTTAAAGAATTCTACATACTTATCCACACTTCTCAACACAAATCTATTGAGGGTGGTAATTCACCTGGTAAGTTCCTGCACCTCTTTGATCGTATGAGGTGATTTCATTTTCCTTATAGCTTCAATCTTTCTTGGATTAGCCTCGATGCCGCGTCGTATGACCATATACTCAAGAAATTTCCCTGATGTTATGTCAAAGACGCACTTCTGTAGGTTGAGTTTCATGCAATATCTTCGCAATGTGACAAACGTCTCCTTTAGATTTGCAAGATGCTAATCTTCTTTCATACTCTTCACAATCATATCATCCACATATACTTCAACATTCCTGTGGATCTGAGATTTAAGCATCTTCGTTACTAATCTCTAGTATATGGTACTAACATTCCTCAGCCTAAAGGGCATTACCTTATAACAGTACGTTCCAAAATTGGAAACGAAAGACGTGTGGACTTCATCTGCCTTATCCATCTTGATTTGATTGTAACCAAAGAAAGCGTCCATAAAAGAAAGCAATGCATGTCCTGCAGTTGCATCTACCATCTAATCTATTTTTGGCAATAGAAAACAATCCTTGGGACAAGCCTTATTGAGATCCGTGAAGTCTATGCACATCGCCACTTGTCGTTAGACTTCTTGACTAGCACACAATTTGCTAGCCAAGTCAGATAAGGCTCTTCTCGGATGAATCCTACCTTCAATAATTTCTAGACCTCTTCTTCTGTTGGCACTTGTCTCTCTAGTTCAAAATGTCTTTTTCTCTATTTGACCACCTTTACATTATGGTTAATTTGGAGCTTGTGTACGGTAACATCTCTCAGAATACTCGACATGTCTGATGGTGACCATGCATACACATCAACATTGGCTTGCAGGAAGTCAATCAGACTTTGCCGAACATCTGCTATCATGGGTTTTCCTATCCTTATTGTTTTCTTAAGATCATCTCCCAAAGGAATCTCCTCTATATCATTCTCAGCATTTTCTATGCCAACTAATTTGCCTTCTAGGCAAGTCTCAACCTGAAACACTTCTTCTCACCTCAAAGCCCTTATATATAAGGAACGTACCAATTGTTGATCCCCTCTGCACACACTGACCCCTGTAGGAGTGGAAAACTTGGCTTTTAGATGTGCTGTTGAAGGGATGATGCCGAATAAATGTTGGCATAGCCGTCCCATTATTCATGTCATAGGGGGACCAACATTTGACAAAAAGAAAATCCACTGTATCCTCTATAACATCCTTGTCATCACCAATTTGTATCGGCAAAGAGATAACTCCAGCTACTTAGACAAGTTGATTATTGAAAGCATAGAGGTTATACTTATAAGACCGTAGTTGCACTTTGATCTTGGGCCTCATTTGATCGAAGGCATGCTGAAAAATGATATCAATCGAACTCCCCATGTCAACAAGAATCTCCTTGACCTCAATGTTGGCGATTCTCACATTGATGACAAGTACATCATCGTGCAGCCTCTATATGTCTTCAAAATCCTCTTCCTTGAAAGATATTGTATTGTCAATCTTAACCTTCTTTTTGTGAATATTGCAAACGTAATTCTTGGTGTCAATCAATTCAAAGAACTCGATTAGCCTATACTGGTTCCGTCAACAATTGTATTAATTACTCCATTGGGTACTCTATTAGGATTAACATCCCTTGCATCTCTTATGGCCATTACTAACCGAATGTCATCATCATGTTCCTCTCTTCTCCTCTGAGACAGTCTTTCGATTCTTTCGGCATCATGTGCTAGAAATTTTCTCAGGTGCCCATGTTGTATTGCATCTTCAATTGCATTTTTGAGTTGAATGCACTCATCTGTATTGTGACCCTTGTCATAGTAGAAGTCGCAGTACTTGTTCGAATTTCTTCTTGAGGAATTTCTACGCATTCTTTCTAGCCATTGGAGGACACCTCTCTCTCTCTATGCACCTCTATTAAAATATTTGACATTGGACGGTTAACAAGCGTATGGGATGAGAATGTCGGGATCCTCAGTCTTTCCCTCTTGGTGTCTAAACTACTGTCGTTGTCCATACTAAGTCTATCCTTAGCATTTTTTTGTTTGTCTTTCTTTCCATCTCCTCTGCTTTGATCCGCCTCTCGTCATGCCTTTATGTTATCTTCCTATCGGATGTATGAGGTAGCTTCAGCCTTAAACTCAGCGAAAGTTTTTAGCTTATTCTTTGCAGGAAACTTGAAAAAGTCTCCATTAGGCTTGACACCATCGATTATGGCATTGAGAGCCATACTCATATCCAGTTCTGGGATTTAGACCATCTCAACCATAAATCTAGCCAAATAATCTCTTATTGACTCATCAGACCTTTATTTGATGGTGTTCAGGATTGAAGAATCCTTAATAGGAAGTTTGCTAATAAGGAAGTGTTGAAGAAACACTTCTGCTAATTCATCGAAACATTATATGGTATTTTGTTTCCGGTGTTTGAACCATAAGCTGGCTGCATTCCCAAGGTTGAGGGAAAAGCTTGATAGGCCACCGCATCGCTTAAACCATGCAATTTGGCCAGTGTTCGGTAGTACTCCAAGTGGTCTTCGCGGTCCTTCGTCCCATCATATGTTTCAAATTGAGGCAGCTTAATGTGCCTAGGTATTGCTTCTTCGAAAATCTCTAGGACAAATTTCTAACATGTGAGGGTCCTACATGATGTACGTACTACGGTTGCTTACCCTTATCAATTTTTTTGAAAGCAGGAGCTATGGTTCATGCTAGAACCTCAGCTTGCTTTTTTGGCAATTCAGGTGAATAAATGGAATCATCAGTACTGTTGGCATCATCATCACTAGCTCTTTTTCTTGATTTGGGTGAAAACTTTTATGGAGAAGGTTAAGCATTTGTTAGTGTTTTTTGTTTAGCTTGGAATTTTCTTTGGCTAAATCAAGACAGAGCTGCTCAAGTCGAGCCAATCATTATTCATTAGCAGGTCGACTCCCTCCTTCACATTGTTGAGAGGAAGTACCAGTACCTGCACTTTGTATTATTCTGGTTCTAGCCATATAGTCATGTTTAGAGAAAAACAGACAGTGCCAAATGTTGTTAGTGAATTTTGGGGTTACGAAATAGTCCTACAAAAGGGAGTAAAAATACTTGGTACCGGGGCTAGTCTGATACAGCCACTCTAATGCTTAAGTTAAAATGGTGATTTAGTAAAGTAAGTATGAGAATAAGAAGTGTTTGAGCGATCTTACTGAGTTTCTTTCTGGTATTTATAGACAGTTGTTGTGTCTAAGGCAATTATCAAGGTAACTGTTAAGATACGTGGAGTGCTCTTGACTTGACATCTCCCTTGATATGTAAGGATAGCAAACGGTTGTAAAATATAACCATGCTCATGATAATTGTTTGCACTATAGATTTAAATTCAAACCAGGAGCATTTCTTCTACTTGGCATAAGTGCCGAGTGTCTTCTATAGAGTGCGAATGTTGAGAGATTTGATTACTTGGCTTCTTAGCCGACGAAAGGATGAGTCTAAGTTGAGTAAAAACTGACTATCAACAAATAGAACCTTAAAAGATCCTTAAGCACTTAGACCTTAAGCCTAATTCAAAAGCGCTTAGCTTCTTAACTAATAAGATTATATTCTAGGTGCTAAGGAAATTTTAAGGCAATGAACACTAAGACGATCCTTGAGGGCTGGGCCTCTAAGGCAATGTTCTCACTCCACCAATGCTTGAGAAAGATGGTTCTTAAAGCATGCACATTGATAGCTGAACAATTAACCATATTACTATTAAGTATAGATATCTAATATCAAGGCTTGATAAAATGTTAGATGAGCTTCATAACATTAGAGTATTCTCTAAGATTGACCTGAGGTGTGGCTACCATTAGACTCATATGAGGCCTGGAGATGAGTAGAAGACTACCTTTATACTAGGCATAACTTGTACAAATTGTAGTCATGCCCATTGGCCTAATTACTATACTAAGTACATTCATGCATCCTATGAACTACGTGATGAGAACATCAATTAGAAAGTATGTGAAGTGGTATTGAAAAGTGTGTAGTGGTATACTTCATTAACATCTTAGTCTATAAAACCGAGTTGTCTTACCATATAAAGCACATCAAATTTTTGTTTTACATACTTCAAGTAAGGCAACTGTTTAGAATTTGAAGAAGTGCACCTTTTACCAAAATAAAGTTAGCTCTCTTGGTTTTGCCGTCTCTAGTGATAGAATCTGAGATGATAAAGAGAAGGTCTAAGTTGTCTTAGAGTAGCTAATCCTAAACAATGTTACTAAAGTGAAGAGCTTCATTGGATTAGCTTCATTCTA
This sequence comes from Lumnitzera littorea, assembly GCA_024138015.1. Taxonomy (NCBI): domain Eukaryota; kingdom Viridiplantae; phylum Streptophyta; class Magnoliopsida; order Myrtales; family Combretaceae; genus Lumnitzera; species Lumnitzera littorea. Next base: position 68,882,092 of record JAMXBB010000004.1, read on the forward strand.
TAAGCAGTTCACTAGAAACATCAGCATTGTAGCAGTCCCCTTGACTGAGCTCACTAAGAAGAGTTATGGATTCTACAATAGCAGGCAAGCTAAGAAGAGCTTCCAAGAGATCAAGGAAAGGTTGATGATAACCCTGCATTAGCCATACTTAACGTTAAGAAACACTTCAAACTTAAGTGTAATGCCCTAAGGGTAGGAATTGATGTTATCTTGATGCAGGAGAGACTACTATGGCCCATCACAATGAAAAGTTGAGTGGTGTAGCCCTAAACGACTCCATATACAAGAAAGAGCTCTACTCTTTGCTTTAAGCTCTTATGCTACGGCAACATTTCTTACTACTTAGAAAGTTTACGATCTATAGGGACCATGAGTACTTGAAGCATCATGGTAGCCAAAATAAGCTCTCAAAGAGACAGGCAGAGTGGTTAGAGTTCATGGAAGGATTTTATTATGTTGTTAAGTATAAGAAAGGAAGTGCAAATGTAGTGGTCAATACTCCTTCCCGACATCATTATTCATTCACCACTCTATAGACCAAATCGTTAGTATTTTCCCTTATTACCCAATAGCATGCATAAGACACTTACTCCAATCTAATTATTGAATGGTATAAGAATGGAATAACTATTGGAGGATTTTTTTTTTTTTTTTAAGGAAGAGTACCTATTCAAGGGGCATTAACTTTGCATTCAGAGCCATTTGTTTCAAGAGCTATTCATACGAGAAGCCTATAGTCGAGGAATACTTAGCCATTTTAATGAGACCAAAACTACTAAGATGTTAAAGGAGAACTTCTATTGGTTAGAATTGTTAGGGACACCCACATGGTGGTCGAAAATTGTGAAACCTACAAGACAACAAAAGGTAGAAGAAAGCCTCATGGAGAATAAATGCCCCCACCCACTCCAACTAACTCATGGAAAGACCTTACCAAAGACTTTATCTTAAGGTTACCCAACATGTTCTAAGGAAAGGACTCAATCCTAATTGTCATAAACTACTTCAAGCACATTCCATACCATAAAATTAACAATGCTTTACATGTTGTTGATCTTTTCTTGAAGGAAGTAGCCTGGCTACATAAGTTTTGATAGGAATCAAGGATCAATTACGTAATCCCGAGCATAAGGACTCTCTACCTTAGTATGCTAAGCTTCTTGGAAGGGCCTAACCCTAAAAGAAGAGGAATTTCTCTAAGCCAATCTAATTTATTGCCCAAGCTCTTCCAACCAAATCACAATCTCTCAGATGGATGAAGTTCCCACAAAAACTAATAGTTTCCACCAGTACTAAGACCCAAGCTCTCATGATCCCGAGTTATTGGATGCCAAGCCTATAATATCCTAACACCAAGCTAACCTACCAAAGCTAAGCTCCCAAGTTCCAATAGACTAGACAAGTGCCCTCTAAGTTCCTGAGCTATCGACATGATGCCAACCTAATCAACTCTACCCTGCATCTAGTACTCGCTTGTACAACAAATTGAGAGGTTGACATGTATTTGACCTTCTAACATCTATACTAGCCTTGTACAGAATATTCCATCTTCAGTTGTTACTGTTTTACCCTTGCATTATATTATTTTCCAATTCTAATAAAGGATATTTTTAGTAAATTACAAGAACTTAGGACTTACCTTAATTAAGATATATAAATACTCCCTATTGTAATAGCCCCACATCAAGTACCTTCAATATTCATAAAGTTTCTCCTTTGAGCTAAGTGTGTTTGCTTGCTCTTTTCACTCTTATCTAGTCTATTTATGAACGTAGACTAATGGCAAATGGCCTCGTGACTCACTTATGCATCATATCAAGTGTAGCTCAAGCTCATGTGAGGTGATAGTACATCATTTCCATCATCAATACACAAGAACCCTTGCTCAAAATATGACTATCATTTACCCTTTGAACCATCTCACAGTACAAACCTACCCCCTGTTCGTATGATACCATTGGTCATGTGTCCACTCACGATAATGCCTATATCATCGTGGTATCAAAGCTTAGCTACATTTGCGAGTGTAAGCTCTATTGTTTCAGGTTCTTGAGTGCATATTGTTGAACCATGGTGTGAAGTGAATCTCATTGGAATCTAAACTCTCATAGTGGTAGTAAGTAGTAAGTTTTGAAATAGTATTTTACATTATGTATAATGGATACTCTGTTATTCCTTATTTTAGTACCCGCAAAATAGAGTGTGTGGATTTCATTGGTTTATAACTATATTGAGTGTTGTTAATAATGATTAGTCATAGTTAGAGCAATAGTTAGTGAGTTGTAGTCCAAAGTTAGGTTTAAAGAGAGTTTTGTGAGCCTTAGAAGTGTTTTTGGTTAAACAAAGTACTGTATTGGAGTATTAAGCAATGTCAAAATCTAGCGTTCATAGGACTATCGAGGATGTTGAGAGCAGTACCCATGCTAGCCATAACCACCAAGGGAGTTACAACCCATTGTTTGCCGATGACAAGTTAGCAACCTAGGGACAATCCAAACAAAAGTTAAACAAATAAACTACTCAAGCGAGGTAACGGTTGACCTAGCTAAGCTAATATGCCGGCTTAACCCCATCAAGATGGAGGGTAAGGAAGACCTGCTTGATGAAGGCTTGCAATGGATGAAATAAAGGAAGCGAAAGAGGAGTTGGGTGATGATGATGAAGTGGAAGAATGAAACATCTAGGCTCCTAAGGTAAAAGGTCGAAAGATGTAAATCCCTAGCTTCTCTAGTAGTAGTGATGTTGACGATTACTTAGATTGGGTAGGTAAAATTGAAAAGTAGTTTGAGTGCCATGAAGGTCTTAAAAATGCTAAGGTTAGACTTGCCATACTAGAATTCATAGCGAATGCTGCCCTATGGTGGAAAAATTTGCAAGCTATTCGGCATAAAGAAGGAAAGAGAGAAGTAAGAGATTATAATGAGATGAAGAGAGTGATGAGGAGGAGATTTATGCTTAGCTGCAATCTATAAGATACGTTCAAGAGTTTACAGGAGTTGAGACAAAGAGGCTCGAGTGTTGATGCCTATGTAAAAGAATTTCAAATACTAATGATTTGCTATTAGAATGTAGAGCCTAAAGATTGAACTATCTCTGGATTCATCAGTGGGTTAAAGTATGAGATTGGGGATATCTTGGAGACAAGGGACACTGGTACAATAGATAAAGCTATCTAAGCTATCCAAAGAATAGGGCAACATAGAATGAGCAAACTTCGAGCTCCTGTTAGTTAAGCTTCCCTTAACTAACCTATTCCAAGCAGGCTTGTGAAAATGGAACCAAGTAGAGTTAATGAGGTCCAACCCGTATCAATTGCCCAAACTAAGTAAAAAGAGCCCCAAGGAAATTTTAAAAAGAATAGAACTCAAGAGAAAAGACTAGTAATGTTATGCCTCAAACAAAGTAATAAGGCACAACAAAACACTATACACTATTTAGAAACTAGTGATCAACACCCATGTTGCCTTACCAGCTTCACCACAATGTACAAGGCTTTATATACGTACTATTAGAGTGAGAAGAATACATGTGGCATTTATAAGTAAGAACAAGTATATATCATAAGTAATATATTTACCTCAAATAAGTCTAGTTAGTGTAACAAGTCTAACTTCTTTAATATATATAATTCACCATCAATATGTGAATCTATCTTCTATGTAAAGCAATATAAAAGGACACATGGTGCCATCTATATGAAGACTAGAGAAATTATCCATCAAATGCTATTACAAACATAATATGTCTATTAATCTATAATGCAATTATAAGTCTTTCATTTGTTGCCTTACCAAACTTACATCCCTTCCAAAAGATGCTATGCAATATACTACCCAAGGTATAATGTAGCCTAGAGAAACCCAATAAGGGCCTTGCAAAAGACTATAAGAGTGTAAGCTTCATACAACTTAGTGAGAACCATCTCATGTTACTTGTAAACAAAAGCAAATAAGTTATCAACTATATGAATGCATGAACAAGCAAGTAAATGCAGCATCACATATAGTCAACCAGAAACTATATGAAGACAAAGGTTTATGCCCACTTTAGACCAAGGGTTGAGGGTTATAGTTCCACTTAGTGCCCGAGCTAATTCGATTACTGTGTATGACTTAGCATGTATCCTTAGTTACTATAAAATCAATTATTCATTAAAATACCTTGAGAATAATTTCCCTAGCTACATACACCTTTGAATAGATGCATGCCCACAGCAACATAAGAAACTCACCTCATTTAATCGTACAACCACCCTCTTAGCCTACTTAGTTTACAATTACATGAGAGAACCCTACTCATATTACTTGTCTATTCAGTTACCAACAGGCAGTGTAATCTATATTCTTAACATATCACCGAGTGATCTACATTCTCGGCACTATGCCGAGTGACATAAATTCGTTGTTGATTTGAATTCAAGTTCTAGTACAAACAGTTATCACAAATACAATTATATTACATAATTGCCTACTCTCTCTACATTTTAGGGAAGGTGTCTAATCAACAAACTTCCACTTGTCTCAACAGTTATTCTAATAACTACTCCTTTAGATATGACAATCTCCTATAAATATGAGAATGAAACTCTATAAGAGACATCTAATAACTCTTAACTTCTTTACTCTACCCTTTTCATTGCTGCTTATTGACTTAGGCATCGAAGTAGCCACACTAAACTAGCCCTAGTACCAAGTATTTTTCTTATCTTTATAGGATATTTCTAACCCCCAAAATTCACTAACGACAACAATTAGTGGCAATTTACAAGTAACGTGCCATGTATGACATATTTTATTAAGTTTCAATATGCTTAGGTCAATTTCTTTTAGGTGATCAATCAATTCTCACAAACAGTCAATTACTACCATACATGAAACAGTCAACCTTTACTTTTCACTGCCAGTTATGCCAAATTATCACCCCATCAACAGACAAACAAACACATGCATAATCCCAATGCCCCATACATTCAATTATTATCTTCTTTTAAATCCAGCTACAATAAAATCACAAAACAAAGTAATAGTCATTGATGTACTTGCTCGTCCATTTGTATTACTCAAAGTAATCCTTAAGATAATCCAAAGGTTCACCTATACCATCTGGAACACATCTAGAACACAATTTGTCAACAACAAAAATATGTACATTAGTTACTATCATCGTGTGATTCCTAAATTAATTCTTTCCTCTTGTAAAGTTATCTGCTTATTTCACTTTCTTATATATGGTGCAATTAGTTCATAATTAGTAAGTCTTCTTCTTTTTTTCTTTTTCTTTTTTTTTTTTTTTTTTGTATTATGCTCTCATGTGTATTTTTAAAATGTAATTCCTCATAATTGATTAGAACTTATTCAAATTAACTTGTCATTACTCAATAGAATTTTTCCCATAAATCCTTATAAGTGGCATGAGCAATTTGGTATCAAGCCATCTTGAAATTATCTTATTTATCTTGTAATCTCTCATTCTTACTATATTTTTATAAAATTAGTATATTAGTACATTAAATGTGAATGATTTCCCTAATTTCTTAATTATCTTATCTTAACTATAATTAGTGCCTTAATCACTTTGTTAATGATTTTTACATATCCTATCTATTTTGCTCATGAAAGCCTGTTATCATATCATAAATCTCAATATTGCCTTATATCATGCCTTAATCAATTTTCAAAATTAATAAACCCTACTGACCAAATGTTTGCTGAAACCTTAAGCATCATATACCTTATATTTGATCCTCTTGTTATCATCTTTTTAATTATCACTTTTCAAGATCTTGTTAATATATCATCTGCTTAAACTATATATATATAAATATCACGAATACTCTGGCAAGTATATTGGGTCAAAATCAAGTAATAAAGAGTGAGTAAGGTTATCAATCTTTCGAGGACTACAAAATTACTAAACTTATGATAGCTCTTATCAATATTCAGGCAATCAAAATTGAATTGTGAATTAACTAATTTCTAATTACCCTAAAATTGATAAAAATAAAATTACTATAAAATATTTAAAACTATGCAATCAATTGAGAATGTGGGAAAAATAAAATCCACCTTAGTTGTGTAAATCAAATTATCATCATGTTATGTAGATTAATAGCTATACGATCATTCAAGTGAAATTATTATGCTTTAAAACTTAAGGATTTAAACCTCTAATTAATTAGCTAGCTCCTGCATGTCCAATTAATAGTGAACTCTAAATTATAGTCATACATCTCTCGATGGTATGATCGACTAATGCCTTAAATCAATTATCCTTAGTGTCTTAGCAAATAATTTACTTGAGATGTTGCATTAATTCCTGGATAATTTCTCATTAATCTAATTAACACCACTCTCGCATTAGCTAATCAATTTAATCAAGAATTTCTAACAAACCTTATATCAGCTCACGTATCAAGAGCGTTTCTCACAATTATAACCAATAAAGAATTATAATTGAAATCATAGAAATTGCAATTATGAATTATCCATACATCTATTAACCCTACAACATGAATATAATTATCATCTCAACTATCTAGAGTTTTATTAATTTCCCACAAATTAAACTTAGCCAACCATGGAAATTAAAACAAAAGTACATATAATAATAGAAATCTCAAAGAAGTTCATGATAAAAAGGAAGAACAAATCACAGAATTGCATAAATAAAAATAGAATAGAGATCACCGTTTATGTAATTATGATGAATAAACTTCAATTGCACTCCAAAGATGACTTCTACAACAAAAGGGAAGTCTTCTCAACGATCCAAGAATTTTAAAAGCAAAGCTCTTCAAAACTATCTCCTAACTGCTTCTAAGACTCTAATTCTAAAGAAAATGAAAAAAGTCCCTAAAATATCAATCACATGGCTATTTATAGAGAAAAGGAAGGTTGTTTGAAGAATGGTTCTTTTTTCATTGAAGGTCGACAGTATAGAATTGTACACCACCAGTGTTGAATGTAGGCTGGCTACCTTCAATTTTAAAGTGTTGTAGATTGATTTGGGCTTCCTCAATTATGTAAAACTCATGTAAATTGATTGTATTTCTACTTTAAATCCTCCAAAACTTGAAATATCCAAATGAAAATACTTAAGTGCCATTTCTTAATGATTTCTATAAAATCAATAATAATTCAACCAAATTTGCATCCAAAAATATGAGTAAAATATGCCTTTATCAATATACATTATCATAAATAAATTATTTATACACCCATTCTACATGTGGTGCTAACTCCAAGTTTCAACAAGAGGTAATTAGCTTAGTATTCTCTCAAGTAAACACAAGATTTATTTATTATTATAATAACATGTTATGATCAACATCAAGTACTTAGTGATTATGATAATCAAGTGCATATAAACTATAAGTGTGGATATTTTGTACACTAACTTAGGATTGCTTTATTTTTAATCTAAAGTATAACATATATGTACCAAACTTTAAACAAGTGACAATACTTACTACTTTTGGTCAATCTTGTTGGAGCTTTGAAGACTTCAATAATGGAAATGGAATGAGGAATGGAAGGAGGAGAGTGACTGAAAAATGGGGAGCATTTTAGGACCACTATGAGAATGAGAAACAAATGAAAAGGAAGAAGGAGAGTTGGTTAGAGAGTAGAAGAAGAAACCAAGAAGTCAAAGCTTATATTGGAAGAGATTGGTAGCTTAGAATGGAAGGTGCTTCTCCAACAATACAAACATAGTGTTTTTGACTTTGTATTCCCCCACCTTTTCCTCATGTGTTCATTGCAAGAGTGATAGGAGTTGAGCTCTAATTGTTTTGTCTTTCTTATTCTTATTTTATTATACTCATTTTTGTTTAACATGTGACAAAATTTTGAATCCCCTTGCTCCTAATAGGGTTACGGCATGCATGGGGTCTTTTATCATTCCATCATTTGTTAACTTTGTCTTATATTCATTAATTGCAATTATTAACACATATGTCTATTAATTAGGCTATCAATTCCTTTAGTAATTTATAAGTATTCCAATAATTTGCACCATACATAAGGAGTGAATGTTAATTAGTATTTAGTTCTACTTATAATTCTATGAATAGCCTATTTACTTTATCAACCTAAGATCTTCTATGTAGTCTATTTAGAATTCTTATTCTACTATACTATGAAAATTCAATTTATTAAACTTACTTAGTCTACTAAATAAAACTTTAATACGCTAAACTTATATAATTTTACTTGTAAATTTCTAGGGATTAAACACAAAATCAAGTGTTTCAAGTACCAAGGATTCAAATACATGGCAGCTTAATGCCCAAATCGAAGACCAATGATAGTGAAGGGAGAAATGCCGAACATCGAGGTTAACATCACTAATAAGGAGGTACAAGAGTTGAAAGAATATAGATAAGTCAACTTGTCCAAGGAAGAGGAAGTTATTTATAGTGAAGAGGATAATTTCCTATCCGCAACCATGGTACCAAGGCAAGTAATGAGTATGAGTCCATCAATTGAGGGCAAGCAGCATGAAATCTTGTTTCACATCAAGTATAAGGTTAAAGGGATGTTGTGTGCACTTTTTGTTGATAGTGGCACCTACACTAATGCAGCATCTACATTTGTGGCCTAATAATTGAATTTATAGACCATACCTAACCTTAAACCTTATAAGTTGTATTAGCTCTATGATAAGTGGGCTTTATAGGTGACCAAGCAACTTAAAGTGTCAACCTATATTTGGAAGTATTAGGATGAGGTTTTCTGTGATATGTTGCCTATGAATGCCTCATACATTCTTCTTGGTAGACCATGGATGTTTGATCAACATATAATCAACGATGGGAAGAAAAATACTTATTCTTTTAATAATTGAGGAGGAAGGGTACAACTAAGTCCTATGTCCTCTAAGTAGGTTAAGGTCATGCAAGCTTAACTCAACCAAACTCTAAAGAAGGAGGCCTTAGTGATTACCTAAGCTAAGCAGTCGAAGGAAATGAAGTTAGAAATATTGACCTTTCTATTAGTTTGAAGGATGCTCAAGCTAAAAGATCTAAATGCTAAGCTACTAACCAAAGTAAAGGGTCTATTGGAGGAATTTTCTGACCTAATCCCTAACAAGCTACCTAAAGGCCTACCCCTGATTTAAGTAATTGAGCATACCATTAATTTACAGCCAAGAGTTGCACTGCAGAATAAACCAGCATATCGCTTGAATCTTGAACAAGCTATCGAGCTTCAAAGGCAGGTTGATGAGCTTATGAAAAAATGATATGTTCAGGAATCTCTAAGTCCATGTGTTGCCCCTACTTTATTAGTGCCAAAGAAAGTTAACATATGGTAAATTTGTGTAGATAACCAAGCCATCAATCAAATCACCATCAAGTATAGGTACCCCATACCCCAACTTGATGACATGCTTGATAAGTTGCATGGTGTAAGAATCTTTTCTAAGATCGACCTAAAGTCCACATATCATCAAATCAAAATGTGGGAAGGAGATGAGTGGAAAACTGAATTCAAGACTTGTTATGGGCTATATGAATGGCTTATGATGCCATTCGAGTTATCGAATGTGCTAAGCACCTTTATGAGCTAATAAACCATGTGCTTCGAGAGTTGATAGGAAAATTTGTTGCTATTAAATTTAATGATACGCTTACTTATAGCCTTGACTTGGAGACACATTGTAAGCATCTTCAAGCTATTTTCGCTAAACTCAAAGCTAAAAAGCTATATGCCAACTTGAAGAAGTGTGACTTTTAACCAATCCTAGGTGATTTTCTTGGATTTTGTAGTGAGTAGTGGAGGTATTCAAGTTAGTGAGGAGAAGGTAAGGGTGATCATTGAGTGTCCAATGCTAGCTTGTTCTATTGATGTTCGTAGCTTCCATGGATTGGCATCATTCTACCACCACTTCATAAAGAACTTTAATACCATTGTGGCACCACTTACTAAGCTGTTGAAGAAGAACATTGAGTTTAGATAGGAAGAGAAGGAGTAGTGGAGTCTCAAAGAGGTAAAGGAGAAGTTGACTACTACCCCTATCCTAACTCTCTCAAGCTTTTATAAAGAATTTCAGGTAGAATGCAATGCTTTTAGATAAAGTATAGGTGCTGTACTAATGCAAGAAGGCCGACCTTATTGCCTTTAGTGAAAAGCTTCAAGGAGTTATACTCAACTACTTAATGCATGACAAGGAGTTATATTCCTTAATCCAAGCTCTAATAATCTAGCAACATTATTTACTACAAAAGGAATTTGTGATCTATACTAATTACAAATTATTGAGATATCTAAAGAGTTAACTAAAGTTGTCTAAGAGATAGGCTATATGGGTTGAACTCATGAAGGGATTTTTTTATGTTATAAAATACAAGAATGGAAAGAATAATGTGGTAGTTGATGCCCTAATACAATGAAATTCCCTCTTGATTGAGCTCCAAACAAAGCTTCTTAGATTCTTTGTCATCAAGAGTTTATATGCTAATGTTCCACGGTGAGGAAGGACAACCTATTGATGGCTATCATAGGGATGATGGATACTAGTTTAGAAAAGGGAAGTTATGCATTCTGACTTGGTCTATGCAAGAATTTCTAGTGTACAAGGCATATGGAGGAGGATTATCTAACCATTTTAGGAAGGCTAAGGCCTATGAAGTATTAGCTTCAAGATTCTTTTATCTAAAAATATTAAGAGATGTTCAATCTATGCTGGAAAAGTATGTTACTTGTAGAAAGGCTAAAAGCCGAACTGAATAAGGACCTTATTTACTACTACCTATCCCAACTAAACCATGGTTTAAGTTTAGTATAGAGTTTATGTTAAGGTTACCAATGACATCTCTAAGGAAGGACTCCATCATGGTGGTCATAGGTCAATTCAATAAGATGGCACACTTTATGTTATACAATCAAACAAACGATGGTTTAGCTATCTCTTTTTTCTTTTAGCAGGAGATGGTGAAGCTACATGAAGTACCAAGGACTATAGTATTAGATTAAGATCCCAAATTCCTAAGCTATTTTTGAAAGACACTCTAGAAGTGCCTAAAGACCAAGTTATTATTCAACACATCTTGCTACTTACAGATGAACAGTCAAACCATGGTCGTTAATTGAACCTTAAGCTCCTTACTCCGAGTTGCAATTGGGAGGAACCAAGTTGATTGAGACCTATGCTTACCTATAATTAAGTTTTCTTACAATAGGATAACCTACAGTATCACCAATAAGTCACCCTTCGAGGTTACATATGGACATAAGCCAAGCTTTAACTTGACAAGATCTCCTTACTTAACTAACCTGAGGATCTACAAGCTATTGAGAGATCAGAAACTATCCAAGCAATGCACCCAAAGTTATAGACTACCTAACCCAAGCTGCTTCTAAGCTTGAGAGAAGAGGCCAAGGACAAAGAGCTAAAGAGTTCCAACTCCATGACCTACCGAATGCCGAACTAACCTACTAAAGTTAAGCTCCCAAGTTCCGATAATCTAAACAAGTACCATCTAAGTTCTCGAGTTGCTGACCTAATGCCAACCTAGTTGGCTCTACCCTACATCTAATACTCACTTAAACCGCAAATTGAGAGGCTAATACTTATCCAACTTTCTGATGCTTGTACTATACTTACACAAAATATTCCATTTTTTGCTGTTCCTATTTTGCCCTTACATTATATTTTTTTCCAATTCTAATAAAGGATCATTTTAGTAAATTATAAGAACTTAGGACTTACCCTAATTAGGGCATATAAATACTCCCAATTATAATAGCTACACATCAAGTACCTTCAATATTCAAAAATTTTCCCCTTTGAGCTAAGTGTGATTGCTTACTCTTTTCACTCTGATCTAGCCTATTAGGAGCATAGACTAGTAGCATGTAGCATCGTAACTTACTTGTGTGTCATATCAAGTGTGGTTCAAGCTTACGTGAGACACTGGTGCATCATATCTATTGTTAGTGCACAAGAACTCCTACTCAAACTATGAATATCATTTACTCTTTGAACCATCTTGCAGTTTAGACCCACCCCTTTATTTGTGTGATACCATTGCTCATGTGTCCATCTACAATAGTACCAATATTAGGTTTCTATGGTCCACTATGTCAAATCGAGAAAAAATTCTTAATTTTCTTTTAAGGAAATTATGAAAGAGATTTAGCACGAAGCTCATGTTTAGTACAAGTAGCCTTCCACGACTTGATGGGTAGACAAAGGTAGTGAGCTGAACACTTAGTATATTGCTCCAAACTATTACTGGAAAGAACTTAATGGACTGGGACTTGTGCTTGCCACTTGTGGAGTTTACATACAATCAAACTGTCTATAACAACATTAAGGAAACCCTATTTTAAGTTGTCATGGCTTCAATTTGACCATTCCCTTAGAATTGGTTAGAACCCTAGCAGTAACTCATAAGAGCCTATCCAAAGTTGATTGATCACAAGAACTGCATAAGCTACATCAAAAGGTGACATAGAAGATTACTAAGTTCAATAAATGGCAATAAGAGATCCATAGTTTAGGCCTATGTATGGTTTACTTCAAGTTAAGTGACCTGATATGAGTATAACTCAACAAAGAGAGATTTCCCCATCAATGAAAAAGCAAGTTATCACCTTAAGTTAACAACTCATTCAAGGTCTTGAAGAAGGTTGATAGAAATGTTAAGCAGATTAAGTTACTTGAAGATTATGGTGTCTCCTCCACTTTTAACATGTCCCATTTGATGCTTGATCAATCTGAAGAAGGTAGGGTGCCAAAGGAAGAGTTTCTAGATTTAAGGGTAAATCTTCCTAACTTAGGGGAGGATGATAGGAATCAAGTCCTTAAACTAGTCATTAGAAGCTAAGTTAGAAGGTTACAAAGCCTAGCTTGATGTATTCTAACTCAAGATCCAACACATGAAGGAGATTCTTTTCTAATCTAAGGCATTAGCCATTTCCTTTGAGCTAACTATCAGTTGTCTATCCAAGCAAGGATGGCCCTTGACCTCCCTGCAACCTATTCAAGTCCTCCATAACTTGAGCTAAGTTATTCAACCACCTTGCTTGACTTATATTAGGTCAACAAATATGACCTTCCTGTAGTTCTTCCCATTTTCAAGTTGTCTAACCAAGGTGCCAACTTAACTAAAGATTAGAAGACCCATTCCATCCTAAGATGTTTAGACGTTCCCTTCCTTCATTTTGCTACAACATCCAATCAAGAGCCAACGTGTGTTCAATTGCACAAAATGTAAGGATGATTCTCTAATAAGCATATTCTTTTATCTCTTGCGTTTTTACCCTTTTCATCATGTATCCTAAGAAACTATTTTGTTTCACTTGTATATTTTACTATTTTTGTCTTTCCCCTTAAACCTTAGTGATCAGGTGCAAAAGTCACAAGTGTGCTAAAGGAATCATCATCCTCATTATTAAGTACACTTTGAGTTCTTTTTAAGAGATTCTTCTCTTGAATATACCACTCTTATACACTCCTTTAGTAAGAGTAGCGAAAAATATTTGCTAGGCCGCTAAGGATTCATCAATGAGGAATATCAAACAAGTAGCTCAAGATTTTTGCTAGTCCTTCTATCTATTTGTTTTTCTTGTCTTCAATGCCCTCATGTGTCCTCATCCCTAAGGTATATCATTCTAAGTAGCAATTTTTGGGAATCTATTCCCAAAAGGTAAGGTATAGGTATAGGTATAATGTCTTCATACCTTATATTAATCATAGAACCTATATTCTAAAATACAAATAGTATAGATACTAAGGTTACTTTGAACCTACCCTTTAAAGTAGATAATATAATATAATATACTCTTTTTCTGTTAGGAAAAGAATAAAAGCATTTTATTATTTATATGTCATAAACAAGCAACTCAAGTTAAATGTAAACTCTAAACCTGAAGCTATCTTATGTGATATTTTAACTTCTATAAATGATGGTTTTCATTCCAATTTGCTATAGATTCCTTATATTTTAATATCATAGAATGAAATAATGAAGATAAAAAAAAATAAAAGAAAAGAAAGAAAAGGTTGCTTCTTTAATATCCTACAAGTTTCATAGACTTTGCATATAAAGGAACATGTAATATCACATATTGATTGCTCTTTTAATAACACATAAATTTGAAAATTATAAGAAGACAGAAGAAATTTATAGGCTCCACATAGTATCATATACCCTGTAGGTTTTACAAAGTATAGGTTTTAAAGTGATTATAGGATACCATAGGACAGGTTCAGGTTTGAGTTCTGGTTCCAAAATTTGGTAGCATATACTTTATAGGATAAGGTATCGGTAGAGTCACATACCATACCCATTATATACCCACTCACTCCTATTTCTATTCATATTTTTAAAATGCAAAAAGTGTTACAATGTTAGACTTAAGTAAGTGAAGTATTTGCTTTTGCAAACATGAGGTCATAGGTTTAATTCCCATTGGAACCATTTTACTTTTTGAAATCGCATTTATTATACGTTGCTCAATAAATAATTTTCATTTTCTTTTTGCTTTCATTCCAAAATAACTTATAAAATTAAATTTTATATATATAAAAATATAATGATTAATAAAATAAATTCTCATTGGATGCTATATATTTTATTAATAATATCATATACAATAATTATATAGTTGACGCTGTAGGTATTTTGGTCATAGTGCACAAAGCATTAATAAATAATAACAACTACATTATTTGATGTACTACCAACTTCTCTTCACAATTAATATTATGAAAACTAATGGGTATAATTTACAATCGACTGTCTCATAACTTGTATTGAAAAGGATTTTTTTTAATAAAATTACAAATAAAACAATCTTGTAAGTCATCATTTAAAAAAATTATAAATACTTCTCTATATTATGTCACTCCTTTTGTTCTACTTGTAAATCTTTTAAGCATCTTTCATGATATACTTTTGCGGGTAGTAAAACTCACACAAGTTTAATGCACTAATTCCATTTTTTATTAATTGATAGTTTAATTTCAATGATACATATGCCTCAATGACAATGTAAAAAAGTTATTCTCTTGATCTTTTTTAAGGCATGCTAAACACTCATAATCATTTCATGGCAAAGTTTAATGTTCTCTCTTATTAAATATTAGAAAATATCAAGTGTCAAACTTATTAACAATTCCTTTTGTATATATAAGATATATTGTAACTGCATTGATAAACGTAAATCTTTAAGAATAATTTTAATATTGTCTAAAATATGGTAGTTCAATGATGAAGTAATAGAGGATCTTGTCCTACCCATCCTAAACTTACCCTATAATCTATATCCATTTTAAATCTTACATGATTGCCATGTATAAACTAAATTTACTAGATTGTTATCTCATCATTTCCGCTTTATGTGGCATTTCAACATTCACTGTCTCATCAATTAAGTTAAATATATATAGACCAATTGAAGCTAATACGTTCGTAAAACACTTCTTTCTGGTTGACCATACGGTAGCCTGGATAATATTAATTTACTCTTTTTCAATATTTGGCTCAAACCTCGTAATAGATCTGAAGATAAAGAGTGAATATTATTAGTTACGAGATCGAATGTAAGATTAGGATGGATAATAGAAAAATAATCTCGCATCTTAACTATCAAAACACACGATATTATGTCAAAAGTTCCTTGTTCCGTTTCACTCATATTCATACATTTTATGCCAAAGGAATGGTACTGTTTCTTCATTGTGTTTTCTTCTACTGTCTTATACGTAATATGAAGGACGTGTACATATAATAATACGAGCATAAAATACATTGTTGCAGGGACAATAGATGAATTCAGTGATGGGTCAGGCAGGATCCTGACAACGCTTGTTTGTATTAACCACAATCCACTAGCCAATACAGTTTTCAATTTTCATTTATGTCTGTCTGGACATTGGACCACATTGAGTAAAGCTGGGAGTACAACACAAATTTATTACTCTACAGTACCTATATACATTGAATTTGTTTGGCTTTTTGTTTGTCATTTTTGCAGCCTTATATGTTTTTACAAGTTAAAATATTGTCCTGGTAAAGCTAGCACAAAACACAGCAACGAAAATTTTGTCCTTTAAGATCAGATCTATTGACCATCGGTTTGAACATTCGACTTTAAAAAAGCTGAAAAATATTGCATAAATTTTTACAAATTGTTCAAGAAATTTATCTGTATCCAGTAAAGTGAAGAAATTTGAGGATAGGCACGGTTCACGTTTCAAGATCAATGAAATTGTGTGCGAGATTGATTATCTAGGTTAATGAAACTACCCAAAAAATTTGTTCTTGTGTTGGCCCATACTAAAGGTCCAACCCTTACATGTACTAGGATTTCATACTCTTAAACAATACTCAGTATCTGCTCTCACTTACTGTCTTCCTCTCAAAAGTTCTTTTAGACATGTACACTTTTCTCTCTCTCATACACTCTTAATCTAGGGTTTGATCTCCATGTGAAATCCTTACCTAGATCCCTCACAATCTCTTGTGTTTGCTTACAATTTCTCTCAGAACTAACACCCCTTTTTCTTGTTATGCAAGGTACTTATTGATCTTGGCTGTTCAAGCTGGCTAAGCTCCAAGAAAGGGAAAGAAAGGAAAAAGACACCAGAAATTTTTCAAGGGATGAACTGATCTCCTTTTCTATTTCTATGTTCTTTTTTGTACTACCTATTCTAAGTTGTATTCTATACACTTTTTGGTTGTTTCCCACTCTTTTGTTGTTAAATCTGCTCATTTTTGTTGGTTATAGTCTATGTCTTATGCTCTCTATTTTCATTTACAACTTGTAATTCGTTAGATCTATTATGTATTTGTACAAAAGCTATTATATTTCGTTATACTACAATATAAGCTTGGTATCAAATAGCCTCTCTATGCGTATCAAATGCCTTCCTATATGAAAAACAACCTTGTCCTCAAGGTTGCTTTCTAGATAAGTAGTGCGAAAAGAGTCCCAATCCTCCTAACTTATGTCTTCAGGGGCTAATCCATGCTACTGTACCAAAACCTACTGAGTAGGTTGATCATCACTAAAAATGGTTGGTTGATTTAAAATCCCCAAAGGCTTAAATAAAGGAGAATTTTGAAAAGAAGTTGAGGAAAGGTCCAAAGAGGGAAAAGATGAGCCATAGGCCTTTTCAAGGATTGAAACATAAAAAATGTTGTGGATTTTAGCATGTAGAGGTAGAGTAATTTCTTAGGCACAAAAGCCTATCCTTCAGAACACCTAATAAGGTCCATAGTAACACTTAGAAAGTTTGTGGCCTTCATATTGTCGAAGGGATAGTTGTTTATGAGGTTGGAGACAAGCAAACACCATGTCTCCAAGATTAAAAGACACCTCAGTCCTGTATTAGTCAGCAAAATGTTTCATTCTAGCTTGAGCCTAAGCCAAATGATTGCATAAAGTATGCAGCTTCATCTCGAGACATCAAATCAGAGTCAACAACTTCAATAGTAAAAGTATCTCTAATGTAAGAGGGAATAGTAGGTGGAGGGTAACTATAAACTAACTCAAAGAGGGTAGAGTGAGCTCCCTCATGAAAAGAGGTATTTTAGGCAAACTCTACCCATGGGAGAAATTTAACCCTCATAGAGAGAAAGTCCATAACAAAGCTTCTAAGACTGTTGGATGATCCTATTGAGTACCTTAGTTTGACCATCGCTTTGAGGTTAATAAGCACTAGACATTGAAAGTGTAGTGTCACTCAAGGCAATCAGCTCCTTCTAGAACTTGCTTATGAAGACTGAATCTCTATTGCTAACAATAGTGCGAGGGAATCCATGAAGTTTAACAAGCATTTGTAAGAATAGAGCAACAACTTTAGTTATTGTGTAATGAGTATCTAAAGCCCTAAGTGGCAATATTAAGAGAGGCAGTCAATAACCACAAAAATAATTGTGCAACTCTATGACTTTAGAAGACAAGTGATGAAATCCATACTGATGTCTCCCTAAATACGGTCAGGAATATGGAAGGGGGGGAGAAGTCTAGCAAGGGAACATGTAGAATATTTAAGTTGTTGATAGATGGCACATTCCCTGACAATTTTTTTAACCTGCTCTCTCATTCCTTCCTAATAAATTACAGCATTAAGCTTCTTATAGGTTTTAAGAAAACCAAAATGACCCAAACAAGGAGTTGAATAGTATTCAACCAATAGATAAGGAATTAAGGAAGATTGGGGCACCAAAAATAATTGTTGGTTGAAATAAAAAAGGTTACTCTTTTAAGAAAGAGGTCATTTCATCACTACTCCTTGAGTCAAGTCATCAATGATTTCTAAAATTAAGGAAGGAATGAGTACTCTTGTTTCAATCTGTCAATTATCTTGAAACATGGTACAAATATCCCTAAATAAGAACACTCACCAATAAATTGGCATGATAAAGAGCCAGCCATGGTATTATCTTTACCTGCCTTATATACTATAGTATAATCATAACCCAATAAATTAGAGAGGTACCGATGCATCTCTAGGGTCAGACATACTAAAAAGCACCACAACAAAATGAATTGAAAGAAACAAAAGAAAAGTTAGCAAAGTCCAAGCAACTACCAAATAAATATAATACACCACTCGATTTTACTATACCTACAATTCACCAGATATGACTTACCGGTCCAAACTAAATAGTCACTCATCACTACTCCTTACTAAAGGGAATAAATAAGAGTTGAAGGATAATAAGAACACTAATGTTACTCAAAGGAGAAGTGAATAATTTTTGTATTGATGATTAATTGTCTACGTACAAGTAAGCGAAGGTTTATATATCGATCCACTAGGGTTACTCTGCATGTATGAAAAGACAAAAGGATATTATTATAATTAGATTACACAAAATATACTAAAAGGGATAAAAGAGAAAAAGAATATTTAGTATGGAAAAGTAAAAATCATTTTGGAATGTTGTGTTAGATGACATATGTCACTTGGTGGTTGGACATTAAAAATATGATACAAAGTAAGCAAAACAGAAAAGCGTGCCAACATGATTTGGATCAACTTAGGGGCTAGCCAATCCCACTGCAAAGCAATCAGCTTGAGTTAAGGTCAGATGCTTGTGGTCGGCTCTGGAATTCAACTCAGATGGTCTTGGAGCTATCTTCTCAACTACCTTGATAAAACATAGTTGTTTGGCAAAAGTAGGTCTATCACATGTAAGAGTCTAGTAGTTGGGTTGGTAGGGGATCAAGTCGGGATAAGAGTCTCCGTCTCGAATATGACTTTGAACTAGTATCCTCCAAATGAATCCTTGAAGTCCTCTAACTCAACTGTAAGTGATCAGTTTAGGGAGCTAATTCCTATCAAGTACTTCTATTACTCAAGGGTTTGAAACACTTAATCCAATATCTCCTTCAAACTTCTATGATCTATATGAAAAAGAAAATGAGACCCCAGTAATTATTGTTGCCACTTCTGCATAGCCTCCATAATAGTATAGAGTTCCCTCACATAGGTAGACAATTTTCATAAATGCATGGGTATTTTTTGGCTAAAATAAGTAATAAGATGCTCATCTTATCGCAACAATGCCCAAATGCCTTGCCTAGAAGCATTTGTTTCAACAATGAATTGCTTTATAAAGTTAGGCAAGGCTAAAATGGGAGCACAGGAAAGGGAAGTCTTCAATTTTTCAAACACTTCTATTGTTGAAGATGTCTACTCAAAGTTGTCTTTCTATAGCATATTAGTTAATGGGCTAGCGAGTGAAGCATAACCCTTAACAAAGAGCCTATAATACCCTGAGAGGCCCAAAAAAGCTCTAAGTGGCTTAATGTTTTAAGGAACTTGCCTTTATGTGATAGCTACTACCTTTATTGGTTCAAGGCTCACCCCTTAGGCAGAAACCATATGGCCCAAATACTTAATGGATTCTTACCCAAAAAGACAATTACTTTCTTTAAGAAAAAATTTATTATCAAGAAGTGTCTATAATATAAATGTGAGGTGAGATAGATGAGCATCAAGTGACCTACCATACACTAATATATCATTATAAAACACTATCGCAAACTTACACAAATAATGTTGGAAGAGCCAATTCATAATAGATTGGAACGTGGCCAATGTATTACTCAATCCAAAAGGCATTAAAGGAACTCATAATGACTTTCATGAGATCTAAATGCAATTTTATGAATATCCTCAAGATGCATCCTAATTTGATGATATCTAAACCGTAAATCTAACTTAGAAAAAATGCAAGCCCCATGAAGTTCGTCAATAGTAGGGATAGGAAACTCACCCTTAATGGTTACTTAATTAAGGGTACGTAGTCAATGTAAAAAATGCCATGTACCATCTTTCTTCTTGACCAATAGTAAGGTGAAGAAAAAGCACTTGTGCTATGTTGAATAATCCCTTGATCCAATATGTCATGTACTTATTTTTCTATTTCTCCTTTTTGAAAAAGAAGGTAACAACACTATTTTACATTGATATGGGACATCTTAAGGTCAAATGAATGTGATGTTGAACATCTCGAAGAGGTGGTAATGATGACAATGTCTCAAAAATAGGAGAGAATCTACCTAAAAATTCCTTAAGTGAGTTATTACTGGTAGTAGTCTTTAATGATTGCAAAGAAACTAGTTGAGCCACCATATGCAAGAAAGAGATGACTACATTAGTCTTGATGAGATGCCGTAATTGATGATTGGAGATTAGAGAAATAATAGAAACATGATCTCCTCACAAAGATATAGGCATCCCATTATACAAGAAATCCATTGTTAGATAACTATAATCAATAGTGATAGCTCCCAAACTCTAAAATATTGGACTCCTAAAACAATATCAAACCCTTGAATGGGAAAAATGTAAAAATTTTCTTCAAAACATAAGCCCTAAATATAGAGTAGAATGCCCATGCATTAGCTATCATAAGCCATAGTACTCCCATTTCCTATCATCAAGTGAAAACATAGAGTAACCTGTATGGGTAGACCCAAATGTTTAACTGGTCATGATTGTAAGAAATTATGGTTGCTACTTAAGTCAATAAGCACTATGACCACATGATTATTAATAGACTTTTGAAATTGTAAGGTACGTAGTAATGAATGACCTAAAGGAGCATGATAGCTGATAGTATACTGGTCCAACTCATGAGTAACACACTCTATTTCAACATGTTCCTCTAATAATGGAGAACTATTTGAAGTGACAAGGTCAAAAGTCTTAAAAATGTGTTCATCATGAATGGGGAGCAAAAATTTGGGTTTAAACTTATTAATACAAATTCATGGATAAACACACGAACCCAATATCACGCATAACCAAAGGGGGTGGGTCTAAGCTATGAGATTGTTGGAAAAGTAAATGACAATCAAGGGATGAGTAGGGATTCTCGTGTGCTAACGATGGATATGATGCACCAATACCTCATACGAGCTTGGGTTACACTCGATATGATGCACAAGTATGGTCGGAGGTTACTTGCCACTAGTCGACGCTCGAATGAGCTAGATAAGAGTAGCTCAAGAGTAAGCAAAAAGAACACTTAGCTCAAGAGAGAGTAAAAAGGTTTAGTATATTCTTTTGTGTATCGATTATATAGTTATTACATTTTGCGAGTATTTATAGTACGCTATTAGGATAAGTCCTAAGTTACAAAAATTACAAAAAAAAAAAATAGATCCTTATTTGCTAAACAAAAGGAGAATAATTTATAGGGAAATGAAAATGTGCAAAAGAATGCCCTCTATCAAAAAGGATAACGTGTACACGTTTTACTCAATCTGTGATTCTAACAATATTGTGAGCCGAGCAGGGGTGGTCCTTTAATCAGGTTCGTTCAGCATCGGCGGTTTGGGGCGTTGACTATTAGGGTTAGAAAGGGGTAAGATCAAGGGCAACTCACATTTAGGTCGACCTCGGCTAATTGGCCCTTTACAATTGTCAGCTTGGCATCAGTATTCTAAAGATGGCTGCTTTCTTGATTTGGTGCTTGGATTAAGGTACGGGGAGGGGTCGGCTCCAAGTGAGCTGATCATCTCGGTAGCTTCCTGGATCGTGTAGAGAGAAAAGTAGCTCAACAGATCTGATTGGGGAAAATACTGCTCCTCGGTGCTTAACTCTCCTCGAATAACTAGGATGACCATGTACAAAAGCCCTCGGGAGTGAGTGATCAGTCCTTGATCCCTATCATTTCCTCCAGGTTATTTGAGATTTAGGATCAAATTTGGTTCAGCTTTAGGTTGCTCATCCTCGGGAGTGTAAGGTTGGAGATCGGCAATGTTAAAGGAGTCTGAGACTCCATATCCTTTAGGTAATTCAATCCTACAGGCATTAGGATTGATCTTTTCAAGCACTTTCAAAGGTCTGTCAGCTCTAGGAGACAACTTGTTCTTCCTCAAGTTTGGGAACTGCTCCTTGCTGAGATGTATCTAGACCAAATAACCTAGTTAAAATTCTCTCTTTCTCCATCCTCGGCTCTGCTTCTTAAGCTTAGTATTAGCTTGGCTCAATTGCTTTTATAACCTTTTGGTGCATATCTCTGATGGCATCGACTCTTTCTATGGCTAGCCGATCGTCATCAAGCCTTGGCTAGGGTAATTAGTCCATTGGGAGCTCGAGGTTGAATCCATAGGCAACCTTGAATGGAGATACGCTAGTTACACTGTAGGTGGTTTTATTGTAGGTGAATTCAATGATTAGTAGATACAAATCCCAATCAGCCATGTTTCAATTGACAGCAACCCATAGCAAAGTTCCCATAGTTCGGTTAACAACTTCTATGTGTCCATTGGTCTGTAGATGGTAAGATCTGCTATATAATAGCTTAATTCCCATTCACCTCTAAAGTGTCCTCTAAAAGTGGCTCATGAACTTAGGATCTTGATTCAAAATAATGGTTCTAGGCACGCCATGAAGCTTAATCACCTCCTGCAAGAAGAGAAAAGAGAGTTAAAGCATCATTAGTTTTAGAGCAAGGTACTAAATGTGCCATCTTGCTAAACCAATCCATAACAACCATGATGGACTCCTTCCTTCAGGATGTCCTTAGCAATCCTAACATGAAGTCCACACTTAGCTCGAACCATGGTTTAGTTAGGATAGACAAGAGTAGGTAATATCTTTACTCAGCCTAGCTCTTTACCTTCCTACAACTCGCACACCTTTCCAGTATGGATTGCACATCTTTCATCATTCTCAACCAAAAGAATCTTGTAAATAGTACTTCAAGGGTTCAGTGCTACCTAAAATGTCCTATTAATCCACCTCCATGTGCCTCGTACACTAATAATTCTCTCATGAAATAGGTTGGGGTACATAGCTTCCTCTTCCTAAATAGGTATCTGTCTTCTCTATGATAGTCGTCTAATGTTCATCCTCCTCACATCAAGCATAAATAAGACCAGAGTGTAGGTCCTTAGCATATAATTCCTTTATGGTTGAAAAACCAAGTAACCTTGCTTGCAACTCGGTCAGGAGTGTATTTCGTCTCGATAAGGCGTCAGCCACTACATTGTTCCTTCTATTCTTGTATTTTACGACATAAGAAAATCCCTCCATGATCTCAACCCATTTGGCTTGTCTCCAAGACAACTTCGATTAGTTCTTTAAATATCTCAAGGATTCATGATTAATGTAGATTACAAATTCCTTGGGCAGCAAATAGTGTTGCCATACCGTCAAGGTTTGGATTAAGGAGTAAAACTCCTTGTCATAAATGAAGTAGAACTCCTTGTCATAGACAGAGTAGTTGAGTGTAGCTCCTTAAAGTTTTTCATTGAAGTAAGCAATAGGTCGGCCTTCTTGCATCAATATAGTACCTATGCCTAGTCTGGATGCATCACACTTGACTTCAAACACCTTATCAAAGCTCAATAGAGCTAAGACAGAGGCTGTAGTTAGCCTCTCTTTCACTTCCTCAAAACTCTTTCGCTCATTCTCTCCCCATCTAAATTCAACATTCTTCTTAAAGAGTTCGATGAATGGGACTAGAATTGTACTGAAATTCTTTATGAACCTGCAATAGAATAATGCTAGGCCATGAAACTCCTCACATCGGTAGAACAGGTCTGCTCAAGCCATTCTATGATCACTCTTATTTTCTCATCATCGACTCAGATGCCACCTTCACTCACAAAAAAAAAAAAAAAAAAAAACCTAAGAAGATCACCTCGAATTGGAAAAAGTCGTACTTCTTTAGATTGGCATAGAGTTGTTCAACTCGAAGTTTCATGAGGACTCTTCAGAGATGCTCCTGGTGAGTCTCCAAGTTAGGGCTGTATACCAAAATGTCATCAAAGTAAACTACTACAAATCTTCCTAATAATTCTCGAAGCACATGATTCATCAAGTGCATAAATGTGTTCAGCGCATTAGACAGCCAGAATGGCATCATAAGCCATTCATACAAACCATGTCACATCTTGAATGTGGTCTTCCACTCATCACCTTCATGCATTCGAATCTGATGGTATCTAGATTTGAGGTCAATCTTGGAGAACACTCTTGCTCTACTTAACTCATCTATTATGTCATCAAGCTTAGGTATGAGATACCTGTACTTGATAATGATTCAATTGATTGCTCAGCTATTGATACACATTCTCCAAGAGACATCCTTCTTTGGTACTAACAAGGCCAGAACTACACAAGGGCTAAGAGACTCACATACATACCCCTTCCCATTAGTTCATCAACTTATCTCTACAACTTGGCGGCCTGTTCAGTATTCAGCCTATAGGCAGGCTTGTTCGACAATATGGCTCATAACTGCAGGTCAATTACATGCTTAACACCTTAGATTAAGGGTAGACCCTTTGGTAGCTCCTCTAGAAATAGGTCAACAAATTCCCCTAGTAAGGTTTCTACCTCAATAAGCAACTCCTCCTTAGATCTCAACTCCAGAATTCTTCGGACTAGTAGATTGGTCGGTCCTTCAAGCTCCATCTCTCTCTTCATTTTGACTCGAGCCAATATCAAAGCCTCCTTCTTCTAGGCTCAACTCAGTTGAGATTACATAACCTTTACCTGTTCGATCGTCATAGGACTCAATTTCATCCTTCTTCCTTTATGCTCTACAAAGCATGTATTCCTCCTTCTATCATACATAACTACTTAATCAAACATCCATAGTCATCTGAGTAAAATGTAGGACGCACTCATGGGTAACACATCACAGAGCACTTCATCTTAATACTTGCCAATACAGATCGGCATAGATACCTATTTGTTCACATGAAGGGCTCCCTTATTAGTAAGCCCATGAAGCTTGTAAGGTCTCAAGTGAGGCATAGTCGGCAAATTTAGCTACTGGATCATAAATGTAGAGACTACATTAGTGCAGCTCCCACTATCAACAATCAGCATGTACAGTAAGTCATTCACCTTACATCCAATATGGAAGAGATTTTTTGTCCGTTCGTCTTCGGGTATAAGACTCCTTAACATTTGGAATTAAGAAGTAGTTTGCTCTTTTGGCTTTATGACTTTAGATCGAATCATTAACATTTGGAATTCCTTAACATAAGCGCCCACACTCGATCCTCCTTATCTCAGTTCTTGCAATTTTTTGAAGGCATCCTATAGATAATAACTTAGCACAAACCTTCTTTGCATGACTTTCTTTGTTTCATCCTAACTCCTAATTTTTCATTCTCATTCTCCTTCACTTCTTCTAGTGGCTTGCAAGTTCTTCCACCATAAGTTAGTATAACCAGTGAACTCCAACACTATAAGTCTAACCTTTGCATTACTAGGTACTTCGTGGCATTCAGACAACTTTTCAATCTAATCTACCTAATCTAAGTAGTCCTAGGCATCACTACTTCCAAAGAAACTCGGAATACGCATCCTCAATCCTTCAACTCTAAGTCCTCATACATTTCTTTCCTCAAGCTCGTAGTACTCTTTTGTCTCATCATCTAATTCTTCTTCCTCCTTAATCTCTTCAAATGCTAGCCTTCATCTAGCATCCATACCAATTTCTTCAACTCGAAGTGGTTGAGCCGAGGTATTAACTCGGCCAAACTAACTATTGCCTCATCCTTGCTACTTACGTTCCCTAATGGGGCTATTTCTAGCTCGCTACCTATCTTCTTGGATAACAATCACTAAACTAACTACCAAGTCGGTAAGCCTATCCAAGCAGTCACCCACTAATTGAGGTGATAAGCTTCTTTCCTATCCTTAGCCATGTTAAGTAACACTTTCTTGATTTCCCAAAGTTCCTTGAACATTAGAATCTAACATTTTTTGTTACTTCACAATGACAATCACACAACAAATGAACGTTCAACTACACTCTATTTTGTGTATAAAAAACAAAATATAGAACACTTCTCAACTACTAAACTTCAAAGCTAACAATAGAACCGTTATCTTAAGGGAGCAGTAATAGGCTACTCAAAGAACACAGTAGCAAAATCTAACTTTGAACGTAATTAGGATCTAATACCATTCTCGTATACTGACCATGGATATGATGCACTAGTGCCTCACACGAGCTCATGTCACACTAGATTTGATGCATAAGTATGGGTAGAGGCCACTTGACTAGTCTATGCCTGAATGGGCTAGATAAGAGTAACTCATGAGAAAGGAAAATGGACACTTAGCTCAAGAGAGAGTAAAAAGGTTTAGTATATTCTTCTAGGTATCGATGATATGGCTATTACATTTTGCAAGTATTTATAGTACCCTATTAGGATAAGTCCTAAGTTATAGAAATTACAAAAAAAAAAAAATGGATCCTTATTTGCTAAACAAAAAGAGAACAATTTACAAGGAAACAAAATCGTGCAAAAGAACATCCTCTATCAAAAAGGACAGTGCACGTATGTTTTACTCAGTCTGCAATTCTAATAATATTGTGAGCCGAGTAAAGGTGATCCTTTGATTAGGTTCATTAGGCATCGATAGTTTGGCACCATAACGACTGGGGCTGGACAAGGGTTAGATCAAGGGCAACTCATATATGGGTCGGCCCTAACCAGTTGGCCCTTCACAATTGTCAACTCGACTTCAGTACTCTGGAAATGGCTGTTATCCTGATTTGGTGCTTAGACTAGGTTATGAGGAGGGCTTGGCTCCAAGTAGGCTAATCACCTCAATAGCTTCCTAAATGTTGTGGAGAGTAAAGTAGCTCAATAGATTAGACTGAGAAAAACACTGCTCATCGACACTTAACTCTCCTCGGATAGCTTGGTGAACCATGTATGAAAGCCCTTAGGCTTGGGAGTGAGTGATCGGTCCTTAATCCCTATCACTTATGGTTGTGATGATATTTGTCATCACCAATTATAACATAAGCCTTTCTCCTGTCAAGCCAACATCTCAAACATAGATAGAAGTTTGATAGGTAAAGTTGGTTTAGAAGAAACAAATGGAGAAGTAGAAATAGTAAGGGTTGAGGGTAAAGGGGGTTTGGAAAATTGTAATGAAGGGTTTTTGAGATGAGTAGTGAAGAAGTGGTATAAGGTTTAAAAAAAAGAAGTGTCAACGTACTTAGCTTTATACATCTTAACAAGCCAAATTGCATGCATCATAGTAGATAGTTTAGCCATTTGAACGTCTCTTCCGATATGTGATTTCAAGTTAGATACAAAACAACTCACTAAGAATCCTTTAGAAAGGCCAAAAACTCGATTAGAAAGAGCTTCAAAGGCTACCCGATACTCAATAACTGTTCTTGCTTAAACAAGCTTGGATAGGTTACCATGGAGATCCTTCTAAATGGATGGACCAAAACATTCTTCCAATGCTTTGAGAAGAGCACTCTAGATAGTAATTTGATTGTTTCTTTGCATCTATTGATACAATGTAAGGGCTGCATCTTCCATGGCAAAAGAAACTATGATTAAACGATAATCTTCAAGTATAGCATGAAAAGTTAAAAACTTTTCCACTTTAAAGATCCATCCCAAACCTTATCCAATTGCACTATAAAATGATGATCCATGAGTAGTATTATGATTAGTACTATTTCGAATGTGGATCTGATTCAAATTAACATTGTCCAATTTTGAATGCAATTCATACATAGAATCTTGAATGTGAGAAGCACTTTTAGAATACTCTTGCATCTGAGATTACATTGTGTGCATTTTCTTAGCTAGAGAAGACACTAAAGCTTGAAGCTTATCCATGTCAAAAGATTGGTTGTGATTCTTGCCACCACTAGCCATGGACAAGAGCACCAAAATGTTAGGCCTACACTAAGGGCCTAACCCTTAGATGTATTAAGGTTTCATACTTTTAAACAATACTCAATCTCTATTCTCACTTACTGTCTTCCTCTCAAAAGTTCTTTTAGATAGGTACACTTTTCTCTCTCTCATACTCTCTTAATCTAGGGTTTGGTCTCCAAGTGAGATCCTTGCCTAGATCCCTCATAATCTCTCGTGTTTGCTTATGATTTCTCTTAGGACAAATACCCCTTTTTCTTGTTATGCGGCATACTTACCGATCTAGCCTGTTTGAGCCAGCTAAGCTCCAAGAAAGGGAAAGAAAGGAAAAAGACACTAGAAAATCTTCGACGGATGAACTGATCCCCATTTCTATTTCTATGTTCTTTTTTATACTACCTATCTTGAGTCGTATTCTATACATTTTTTTACTATTTCCTGCTCTTTTGTTGTTACATCTACTAATTTCTATTAGTTACAATCTATGTCTTATGCTATTTATTTTCATTTATAAACTATAATATGTTAGATCTATTATGTATTTGTACAAAAGCTATTATATTTCATTATGCTACAACATAATCTTAGTGCCATCTAGGTACTTTCCTTAGTCTAGCCTCTCTGTGCGTAACATCTTGATTTGTGGTGGTTTATAATCTTGAATTGTTAAGTCAGAAATGAAGATGGTTTTAGATCTATCTTAACCTTATATTTTTTTAATACTCAAAAAATGATCTCATTTGGTTTATGCTCCTTTTCTATCTTTCTACACCCACATTTACGATAGCTACTAAAAGTGAAATCAATGAAATCTAAAGATACAATCCAATCATTACACTAATCTAATTTTGTTATACACTCTTTGTTATGTTATAAAGATACTCCTTTCCCAAAGAATATGCATTATATGATACTTCAGAAACAGCAAGACTCATAGAACCCACAAAAAACATTTCTCAAAACACCTAATAAATTCTAGGCAAAAACAAAACCGACTCACTTAAGAAATGTCTCTTATTTTTTTCAATTGTTTATGTTGGAACTCATGGATCTAGCACTTCCAATAAAGGGTTAGTCAAACTTTTTTACATGTTAGATGCCTTTTCCACCTTTTTTCTCATTTCATTATTTCACACATCAAAATTAAACACCAATCTATTTTCATTAGAAGTTTTATAATATATATATATATATATAGTGACAAATAATGATGACTCATTTATCTAATGTTTAGATTTCCTTGTTAGATTTTCATGAATTAGAATACTTAGATAGCAGTTATCTAAAATCTCTCTCTCTTCCCTCTTAAGGTCTATTGTTAAGGTGGCTAACAATCCCAATCCTCTCTGAGTCTCAAATTTTTATGTGTTTACTTTTGTATTATTTACATAGATCTATTCTAATGCTTACCTTAATCTAATTTTGGGTTGTACTACTTAGATGTTAATGGCTAATTCAAGCTAGCTAGACTATGAGAATGGAAAAAGAAGGTTAGATACTAAATTTTTCAAAGATGTAAATAAAGTATGTTATCCCTTTTCTTATTTTCTTTCTTTTATATTACTCTAATCTACTAAGAAAAGAAGTTATTTCCTACTTAAATTATTACATTTGCTTTGAGGGACAAATGCAAAGGAGAATGAAAGGGGCCCTAACTCTCCAAATTTGAAAAAAATAATAATAATTATGGAGGAACATATGTATTATATATATATATATATATATGTATTATGAAACAAATCTTAACATGATTTTAAACCTAGTCCCTCTAATTGCATGTCCGTGCCATCCCTGTTCACTATGGCTATTACAAACCACTTGATATGCTATTAATATGTATACATAACAATTTTTGCTATTACAAATATGTAAAGGAATAAATGTTTTTACTTTATTCATGAGAAAGTTCATGCCATTCAGGTACATTCCTCTTCCTAGAAACCTAGTTATAACATGTACTTTCTTTATGTTCAAGAAATAATAATAATAATGTAGACTTAAAATTTCAACTAAATTTTGGAGAGTATCTTTGGTAAGTTATGAATCTAGATTTTAATAATATTACAATACATGATGCATCATAACAATATTGCAATTATTAGTTATTTTATTTTGAGAAATTGATTGTAGATTGTATATTATGATATCAACTAAGTTCTTGAATATCATATCCATACCAATTTATATTTCTTGTCGTATTCTACTTTTCTTTTCATTTTTTCTTCTTTCCCCCCTTCAATTACGTGTCCAAGCTATTTCTTAAAGTATCCCAATGTCCATGTTTACACAACCTATAGACTTGTCAAATATGGACATGTTATGTATTTTTATCTTCTATCCTTTTATATTATTCTTCCTTATTTACCTCCAAACATATGGATAAAATTACCAATTTGGTTGCTTTTTATCACCATATATGATCACAACAATAATGTTCATATGACTGACAATTGGTGATTTTCTTTTTTTTTTTTTGGGTATTAACATAAATAAAATTTATTGAAATGAAAGGCAGATTCAATTGCTAGTAGAAGGATAAACACACATTTTTATGAGCTATGGATGGATGAAGGTTGTCAACTCCAAATTTGGGATTGGAAAACCAAAACCAAAATCATTTTTAGTAATGAAATGGTTCCAATAGTATTTAAAATTGTGTAAGTGGAAGGTCAATTGCTTTTTTGATAAACATTTTGTGCAATTTTATGAACTAAAAGTAATTTTACGAGTTAGAATGAATTTATGAATTTCTATAAGGTTTTACAAACATTTGAGTGTAATTACAAATACTAAGTAAAATTATAAATATTAATCGATTTTACGAAATAATAAAGTAATCTTTACAAATATTTAAGTTTTAAAAATTACTTCAATGTATGTCATAAATTCAATATTATGAACACTTAAATGCTAAGAACATTCAAGTGAAGTCACTATTCTTGAATGAAATTATGAATTTTGAGTGATGTTACAAGTATTAGAGCAAAATTATAAAATAAATCAAATTACGATTTATAAGAGCTCTTGTAGCATTTATTGAGATTTTATGAAAGAGTATTGCTTTTATGTAGTTTAAGTCAACTTAGAAGTAGAGCAAAATTATAAACTTTTATGTCAAATTACAAACAATAAATGGTTCTACAGTTGTGAAACTATAAAGTTACAAACTATGAAGTTAAGTCATGAATTACTAGGTCATTTTATGGACTTAACAAGATATTACAGACTTATGACCTGTTACAAACTTGTAAATAGATTTATCAAAAATAAGTGGAGTTACAAAAGTTTAATGCATGGGACAGTTACAACGAAGAAGATCAGCGTTTAGAGGTAAGTTCAAATGGGAGATCAACATTTCAAAGTGGTTCAAATAAGAGATTAATGTTTCACAAAGTGGTTCAAATGAGAAATTCATAATAACTAATCCATAAAATTATTTGAACCACTTGTGAAACGTTGATCCCTTATTTGAATTTTTCGAAACATTTATCCCTTATTTGAACCACTTTATGAAACGTTAATTCCTTATTTGAACATTTTAAAATATTGATCCCTTATTTGAACTTACCTTCAAACGTTAATTCCCTCCACTATAATTCTCTCTTTAATGTGTTTATTGATAGTTATTCTTTTATTAAGATAGTCAGCAAAATGTCAACCTATTCTAAGTCGAAGATGAGTTGTTTCTCATTCTTGTTAATTAGCTGTCACTTGACTCAGCCACTTAGACAACTTATAGCTTACCAAGTGTGATAAATCAACACCCATAATTGACAACTTATTTCCAAAACTTAATAACTCTACTAATCCAATCTCATAAGGCCTAATCACCAAGGCTTAGCCCAAAATTAAAATATTTGAACATTAGGATAGAGGTATGAACAATTTGATGGTTTCCCTTAAGAATAGCGACCTCTTGTCCCATATTTATTACATACCTCAATTAATAGAGCTCTACGTATCAAAGGCAATTGAACGACCCTTAACCACTCATCTTTGACAATTACCACCATGCATTATAAATAATAACAAAAGGACAAGTACAATAAGTCTATTTGATTCCCTATTTTTCATTACCTCTCCTTACCTACATATTTCTTCTCTATACTTTGTTGACATAAGCATCAAAGTGACAATGCTAAACAACCTCACACCTTCAAAGCGTAACATATATTGTTTTGGGGACCTAAGCACTTACTCGAATTTTGCCAACATTTTGGCACCATCTATATTTGATTCCCTATAATGGTAGCCAAAATGGAAATGACTAATAGTGTTGATGGTACAACTACCTCTCAAACATCACGGAAAAGGCAAGCGACACTAAGTATACAATGATTGTCTTACTAAGTTAAAGGAACTTTATGCTAACCTAGTGAGACAAAAATGAGAAATAACAAGAATGATGAGCTACGTGCACTACCACGTAACTAAATTTTGTAAGCCCCAGTACAAGAGAGGGATAATGATATAGATAGTGTTGAAGATTCAAGTAGTTCTATATATTCTCCTAATTAGGTGATCATAGCTGAAAATACATAATTTTCCCCAACTTTAGAACCTGCTCTTGTCCATAAATTTGGAGAAAATTAGTGAGCTTTATATAAAAATGGAGTTTATGTACAAAATGAACCAATCAGAGCTAAATTGGTCAAAATATATGAAAATAATTCATATTTAATTAAATTTTACTAATTTTGTCTCGTTCTTGTAGGTATATGGGGGCTATCATGATCTTAGTAGCTTCAGCCATTCAATTAAGCAAGCTAAGAAGAGGAGGTCTACAAAAATTCGGCTTACTGACTTAGTAGCCATGCTATCGATCAATCAATATACCTTGAAGTATCAAGGATAGATTAATGCCTTCTATGATTGATCAGTTCAAAAGATGGTGTTCAAGTAAGGAACCGCATAATGTACCAAAATGAATTCAACCATACTAATCAATTAATGCCTTCTATGTCGATATGCCGATTAATCGATAGAAAAAATTAGGATTAAGGTCTTCTTGAGCTAAGGCCCTAACCCTTAATTGTGTCATTTCACTAAATGTGTAGGCAGAATGGACTAATACATATCTACCATTGATTAGTAGACCCTCTTATTGATCAATCGATAGCTTGAAAATATAAATGTACCTTTTTTCTTTATGAATTGAGCAACTTAGTCATTTTTAAGGCTTAGGATTACAAACATCTATGCTCCTTTTGTGTTTTCTTAGTGTTCTAAACATCATCTAAGTAATTTTTAGTGTTTATTTTGAGTATTTGATGCATATTTCTTTGGTTGTTCTTTGATTTCTTTTAGTTTTCATTACTCGTTTACATTATATCCCTTATCATTGATTTAGGTATTTCATTTCTTGTTCAATAATGGAATTTTTTATCATCTTCATGCTTAATGTTGATGTTATTATTAATATCATGAGTGTCTGAACTTGTTCTTATAGGTTTGTGATAATTTGCATGATATAGTTGGTGAAGCCATCTAGTTTCGATATGGATAAATCCTCTATACTCAATTCAATTTTGGTAAGGTTTGGTATTCCATACACGATTATTATTACTAATGGTCTATAGTTTGAAAATAATAAGCTTCGAGCTTTTTATGAGAAGTAAGGAATGCGATTTCACTATACATGGCATTGATACTCGATTCTTGCTCGAACCAAGGCCTAACAAATGAAGTCCATCACAAGACATACCCAATGGGCACCTAAGCAAGTAGCAATCTTGCAAATTGCGTTGCAACCCTCTTGTAAACCTGCTACCTCACACCAATGAAGAATGTCAACTAAAGATGATCCAATTCTTTGCATCATGAGGTGCTTGGTGAGCCAAATGATGAATGTCCAAGTAGATCATCCCTAAACAACAAGCCAACGCTCATTAACTGTCTAGGGTAAGCCCAAGGCTCAACTCCATCCATCAAACATCGACTAACCCCTTAATGAGCATCTTGGCCCAAATTTTATCTTTAGCAGCTACAACCCACTACAACACATTAATGAGTGTCTAACATCCACAATACGGTCAATACACTTAATACCTCTGCCCCTACCAAATCACTACTAATGGCTTGATCGACCACAACATGCTGCTTGTAGTGAAGCTTTGTCACTCACCATAAAGTGCACTATCTACTAGCGACCAATATGAACAAACCCCCAATTTCCATATACCCTAGTAAATCACATAAAAGGTGTTAGGAGCCAATAAGTAAGGGGATCTAATCTTTCTCCTTAGAACCCCTTTTTCTCTCTCTTATTCTCTTTTGAGACTTCTTCTCCTCCCTCTCTTAATAGTAGAGAAGTTGAAGATGTATATACACTAGGCATGTACAATTTATTAAACCTCTAGCGCTCACCTCCCCCTTTCTTTGTCCTCCTTGCTGACTTAAGTATTGGATTGCCCTAGTAGCCTTACCCACAGGAGGCTTTTTTGCAAGTATTGAGGAACAAGAGGTGAAGCCTAATCTAATCCGACCTCATCTATCATAGTTGGTTTCTACTCGATCAACATTTTGGTGCCCATCGTTTCAGGACACCACAATGACGATGGCTAAAAGCAAAAACAGTAACTTATAAGCTTCCCATGTAGAAGACACCAATGCTCCTCAATAAGGCGAAGGCAATCAACCCCTTCCACCTTAGAATGAAAACACTAAAATCTAGGAGCTTAGCTTACTCATCCAACAAATGTTGGAAGAAAACAAAAAATACCACAAATGAGCTATAGCTTTGCATAAAGATATAACACTACTCAATATTGCATCTTAAAGGCAACCAAATGAGGAAACGACAATTGAGTCCTCCTCATAACCAAGCAAAAATGACAAACAATGCAACGTGCGTCCAACATGCTCACGTGAACATGCTTGATACGATCATTAACCATACAAAGACCTATACGAACAACTCAACTGCAACCACAGCAAAACACACGCAAAAGGTAAGTGTACTACGATAAGTAAACCAATCAATAGCCTATAACTAAAGCTATCACCAAAAGACTATGAAGACATGAACATAGATGAGCTCAATGAGCACATCTACCATGCTTCCAGTATGCATGATCAAAAGAAGGCTGAATCGTTCGCATTAGCATCATGTTATACACTAACAAAGATCCCCTTCATTTCCTCAATCCTCAAGGAAACACTCTCTACTGACATAAGGCCACCACATCTCAACACCTATGATGCTAATACCGATCCAGATAACTACCTTATCTACTTCAAAACAATAATGAACCTCTACAACTTCTCAGATGCCATCATATGCAAGGCCTTCCTTAGTATAATAGTGAAAGCCACCTTGCTCTAGTTCAATACCCTTCTTAAGGCATCAATCACTTCATTTGACAACTTAGGAAGCAAATTCCAACAACACTTCCTTAACTCCCAAGTCCCACGATAACATTCCTCCATCTCTATAATCTTAGGTAATGCCCTAATGAAAGCTTGCGAGTGTATCTCTAGCACTTCAACCTAACGAAGTTACAAGTTTCCAAACTCAACATAGGGAAAGTTCTACAGGCACTCCTAACAGGTATAGATCCAAATGAAAGGCTCTTCAATGCAGTATCTTTAGATAAGCCTAAATCCTAAAACAAATTCATGAAAGTCACTAAGAAATACATAGCTCAAGAGGACATTATTAAAGCCAAATTCAAGATAGAGAATAAAACTTGCATCTCAGCAAAGGATCATGTAATACCTCACGAGCCCAAACCATAACTCCCTATTCAAGAAAAACGTAACAAGCAAAGATACAATTTTCAAGACTATACCTCGTATACTTCCTTAACCCGACCACTCAGTGAAATCATGTACGAATTCTGAGAGTAGCTTCCAAGACAATGAAGTGGTGCAAACCATGAGCAAGAACAGACAAGGTCGGTCGCTGGATGGGTCCAAGCTTGCAGAAAGCTCGAAAAAGGGGTAATGGGGAAAGGTACGAAAAGAGTGACAAAGACGAATGGAGCAGTAATCAAAAAGCCACAAACAGTTCTAAAGGATATGATACACCAAAGGAACTTCCAAGGGCTCATGGTACAATTCGATATGACACATGAATTAGCCCGGTGAGGTTACTCGTCACCTAACCTTGCTTAAGGAAAAGGATAAGAGTAATGCTGAGAGTAAACAAGTAATGCTGAGAGTAAACAACACAAGAAAGAAAGTACTGAAGTGTATTGAAGGTAAGTTGATTAATATTGCAACTGCAAGTATAGGGGTATTTATACTTGCAAACTAGGGCAACTTACTTAGAAGGGAAAAGACAAAAAGGGCATTTCCTAAAGTACAATGTACATGTTACAAAGGGGTAAAAATGAATATACAAGGAAAATAATCATTAGTGCTACAGATTCTACATGTAATACTGTACACATGGCAATGTGGCATTGGCAGGGTCGTTGGGAGATGTGGACAAAAGTATAGACAGATGGGCTTATCTAAGCATGGATGGCTTAATCAGTTCGAATTATCGCTCTCGACTTCTAGGTAAGGATGATGCCGAGTGATTAGGTGGCTTGGCAATAGAGAGTAATCGTCAACTCGACATGCCGCAGATTAAAGGGCAGTCATACGGCATGACATTAGAGGTGACTCAACAAGTAAGTATTCAGCCTCAATAAGTAAGTATTCAGCCTCAGTAAGTAAGTATTCGGCCTCGGCAAGGGTTAGTTGGAACATGAGGATTCGTTATGTTAGCCCCTCTAGTCCTCGGGCTCACCTGCTAGTTAAAGGTCTCATAACTTGATTCCCATCATTCCCTCTAGGTTGTCTTGGATTTGGGATCAAATCCGAATGGTGTTCTCTCGATCCTCCATCAGGGTAATATGGATTGAGGTCGACAATGTTGAAGGTGTTAGAAACCCCATAGTCCTTAGGTAACTCCAACTTATAGGCATTGTCACTTATTTTTTAGAGGATTTTGAAAGGTCCTTCCACTCTTGCAAATAACTTATTCTTCGTTTTGTTCGGGAACCACTCTTTTCTGAGGTGTAGCCATACCAAGTCTCCCAGCTGAAATTGTTTAGCCGACCAACCCTTGGTCTTTTCATAAATTCTTCTGGCAGCCTAGTCAATGTGCTGAATGATGTTGTCATAGATGTGCTGAAGGGATTGTGCTTTGGCCGAGGCATCGGGGTCCTTTTGCATAGGTATGGGTACAGGGGTGTGGTCGAGGGGCAACTTAGGATTGAAACCATAAACCACTTCAAAGGGGTGACATGTTCGGTTATATTATAAGCAAACTCAACCATTAGTAAGCAGATGTCCCAATTAACCACCTCTATTTAGCCGTCGATTTGGGGGTGACATGAGGTGCTAAAGGGTAATTTAGTTCTCAGCCAACACCATAAGGTTCTCCAAAAATGGCTTAAGAACTTCAAGTCTCTATTGAAGACCACACTTCTTAGCATGCCGTATATCCACACAACCTCCTATAAGAAAAGAGAAGTAATAGCTGAAGCATTGTTAGTTTTGGTGTAGGGTACTAAGTATGCCATCTTACTGAACTGATCCATAATGACCATTACAAAATCTTTTCCCCAAGCAGTTCTCAGCAATTCAAGAACAAAGTCCATGCTTAGTTTAGTCCATGGCCTCATCGGGACAAGTAAGGGCATTTCTTTCCTTTATTTGGCTCGGCACTTGGCCTTTTTGCATACAACACAACTTTCGACCACTCGGTGCACATCTATTCACATTCTTAGCTAAAAGAATCGGCCATTCAATAGTTTACAAGTCTCCCTTTCTCCAAAGAGTCTGCTACTATAGGCTTCTTTAATTAATAATTCCAATAGGGAACAAGTCAACACGTACAGTTTCCCCCCTGAGAATAGATAGCCATCCTCCACAAAATACTCGTCCACTGTCCTCCTATCCATGCATTACAAAATTATTGGTACAAAGTGTGGATCCTCAAAGTACTGTTTTTTGATACTCGCAAAACCAAACAGTCTAGTCTGTAGTTCTAATAAAAGAGTATGCCTCCTCGAAAGAGCATCTGCAACTACGTTGCTCTTTCCTTACTTATATTTGATCACAAAATTGAATCCCTTAAGGAATTTAACCCATCTCACTTGCCACT
The DNA here is from genome assembly GCA_024138015.1 of Lumnitzera littorea. Lineage (NCBI taxonomy): Eukaryota > Viridiplantae > Streptophyta > Magnoliopsida > Myrtales > Combretaceae > Lumnitzera > Lumnitzera littorea. The sequence continues at coordinate 68,920,324 of JAMXBB010000004.1, forward strand.
TAGATAGTTTGGCCTGACTTCAGAGGTACTGCAGTGACTCATGGTCTATATATATGACAAATTCTCTCGGTAATAGATAGTGCTACCACACTTGCATTGCTCGGATTAGTGCCAAGAGCTCTTTGTCATACATAGAGTAATTTAACTAAGGTCCTTAGAGCTTCTCATTATGGAAGGCAATTGGTTGGCCTTCCTGCATTAGGATAGCGCCTATTCCAATGCCTGACGAGTCGTACTCTAACTCAAAAATTTTTGTCAAAGTTGAGGAGCACTAATACCGGGGCGGAGGTCAACTTCTTCTTTGTCTCAGCGAAACTCCTTTCTTCCCTTTCTCCCCATCGGAAGTCAGTGTTTTTCTTCGTTAATTCAATAAGGGGTGCAATGAGGGTACTGAAGTTCCTAATGAACCTTCAATAAAATGAAGCTAGTCCATGGAAACTTCTCACCTCAACATAAGTAGTAAGGGTTGGCCATTCAACAATTGCTCAGATCTTCTCATCATCAATTTGCATGCTTCTTCGATTGACTACATAGCCCAAAAATACCACTTCCTCCTAGCAAAAACAACATTTCTTTAGCTTGCCGAATAATTTCTCGATACAGAGAATATCCAAGACTGCTCTAATGTATTCACTATGACTCGGCATGTCGGTACTATAGATTAAGATGTCGTCAAAGTACACCACGACACACTTCCTGATGAGATGTCACAATATATGATTCATAAGCCTCATGAAGGTGCCCAAGGCATTCAATAAGTCGAAGGGCATGACCATCCACTCGTAAAGTCTGTATCGACTTTTAAACGCAATCTTCCACTCGTTTCCTAGCCTTATGCAGATTTGATGGTAACCAAACTTGAGATCAATCTTGCTGAAAATCTTGGCTCTATTCAATTTATCCAACATGTCTTCTAACCTCGGGATTGAATACCTGTATTTGATTGTGATTTTGTTTACGGCTCGATTGTCATCACACATCTACCAAATTCCATCCTTCTTTGGCACTAGAAGTGCAGGCATAGCACAAGGGCTAAGACTCTCTCTCACGTATCCTCTTTCCAACAACTTATTAACTTGATGTTGAAACTTAGAAGCCTGCTTGTGATTCATGTGATAAGCTAGCTTGTTTAGTAGTTGTAGACACCTAATTTTTGCCCTCTTTTATTTTTCAAATTAGGTTATAGGGTCCTAAATTAGAAAAAGTTCAAAAAATAGAAAATTAAAGAAAGCCCCAAAAAATGAAAAAATTTAGAAAAATAGAAATTCTAGAAAAACATAAGAAAATAGGAAAATAGGAAAAAAGCACCAAAAAATAAGAAATTTAGAAAATACAAGAAAATAAGAAAATTTTGAAAAAAACACAAAAATAAATAAATAAAAGATTTTAGAAAATAACATTTCGTTAATTTAAATTTAGGTTTAGAAGTTGGGCTATTGAACTTGGGCTTAAATTTAAATATGGCCTAAGTTGACCGAGTCCATTTATGCAATTTAAGTGCACATATGGATAAGGTACAAGCTAACAGCCTGATGGTTAAGCATATGGACATAATACTAGCATTAAGCATGAGGTTTTGGGTTCAAAACTTGGTAAAGACAAGGAGGCTTTTTTCTCATTTTTTGGTTTTCAATCACATCAAAGACTGCCACATGTCAGGGTCTAATTGTGCCACGTATCCTGACACGTGGTATCATCGGATTTGTTGGCCCGCTAACGTAGTGCCACGTGGTATGCCACGTCAGCTACCATGTGTCACGAAATGACACGTGGCATGCGAGGGTTGGTCAGCACAGCTAACGTGGCGCCACATCAGCCCTCTTTTTCTTCCCCCTTCCTTCTTTTTCCCTTCTTTTTCCTCTCTTTTCCTTTCTTTCCCTCTCTTTCCCTCTTTTTCTCTCGACTTTCTCTAGGTTTCCAGTACTTTCTACTTTAGACCACCCACTTCAACATAATTTTTAGACCCTTTCTCATTGCAATTTCACCAAATCAATGGTGAAATTGCAAAATAAACATAGCTTATTGTAAATTAGTACAACAAACACGTCTAAATACAGTCAAAGGAGCATTCAATTTGAGCTCTAAAAATTGGAAAAAAAAAAAACTGTTTTCCTAAGCATTCTTCATTAATCCGATTCTAACTTTCCTTTGTTTTTAGGTTGGATTTGTGTATAAATTGATATCATGGGACATAGACGGACACACACAACGAATAGAATCAATCCCTACACTCTCTCTATCCATTCCCAATCACTTTCTCTCTCTAACCCACTCTCTCTCTCTTCAATCCTCTCTCCTCACTTCGACCCAAGCTGAGCTACCACTCTAAGAAGACTACCTGTAGCTCAGGCTCTCCAACCCAACTATTTTTTACCTCCACCGTGCCCCCTAGCAACGTCGCCCAAGCACCATCGACGACCGCCACCTCTAATAACTGCCAAGACAAGCTCCATTAACCATGGCATTTCTTCTACCCCTTTTAATCCCAATTAGAAATACATAAAAGCCCCTTTTCCACTTCGATTTGGAGGTTAGATCGGGCTGAATCGTGCCCCACTGGTGTTGGAGAAGAAGAAGCCAAGATCCACCCTAACCTAACCTGACCCGTCTGACCCGTACATCTAAATCCATCCAAATTTTTTTTTTATTTTTTTTTTTATTTGTTGTTTTATTTTGTTTATTTGTTTTGTGTAAATGTAATAAAAAATAATAATAATGAAAAAATATTTATAAAATAAAGGAAAGGAAAAAGAAGAGAAAAAAAAAGAACAAAAAAGAAAAAAGAAAGAGAAGAAAAACAAAAAGAAAAAAGAAAGTAGTCTATTTATTTATTTTAGTAGAAATAGATAGAAGAAGTATAAAAAAAATAAGATAATATAAAATAAAAATAAATAAATAGGTTAGTAAACAAAAATCATTTTCACACTTAGAAAAATCAAGCTTTCTAAAAATAAATGAAAATAAATAGACATTTTTCCAAATTAGGACTATTTTAGAGTTTCCAAAAATAAAACATCAATTAAGACCCTTTAAAAGAATTTCCTTGAATAAATTGAACTGGGTAAAAACGTAAATGCGACCTTTTTTCAAAAATTAAAATCAAACCAACCACTAAAGTTTTTTATAAACGAACTACGGAAATCTAGTCCCAAATAGTGGGTATATAGGCACCCGTACACAAGTACAAGGCGATTTAAAATATGGAAAGTTTTATTTTTTCCATTTTTAGATATTTATGTAAATTAATCAATTTAGTCACATGTATCATAATTAGATTTTTTTAGAAATTAAAAAGGGTATATTTGAAAAGTGAAGTTAATTCGAAAAGTTAAAAGTGATACCTCTTTAGGGTTTAATAAATTAGTCCTAAGATCCAAATCTCTAGTTTTTAAAAAACCGTATTCATAACTTGGTTTTTTAATCAATAGACCAGTAACTAAGTTATAACCAATCTACCCAATTAGTTATAACTTAACCCCTTTTCCCGACTCCGGTTAGGTAGCAACTCCAAATCTTTTCAAGTTGAAAAAAATGGTTTTCTTTAAACCCTAGTCGAGGGTCAATAATAAATGGATAAAGGTTTAATACTGGTCAGATTGGAGAAGATCTAATTTTATAAAAAGAATCGGGAGGGTGAAAAACCAGGCTCAGCAGTAGTGTAGCGCCAGGTACTAAGTTAATGCAGTACTCTATGCCTTGGGTTAGGGGCAACCATTCAAGTAACTATTCTAAGAACAGGTTGACATATTCATCCAACAGGTCCCTCACCTCTTGGGGTAAATCATCCCACTCCTTCATTTCCAATAGTCACCTGACCAATAAGAGGGTTGGCTCATTGGCATTAATGGCCTCTTAGAGCTCGGCTTTACTTATCACCGGAGCCTTCTTCGATTCGCGAGCAAGTTTTATCTATAACTTATGAACTTCTCTCAACGGCATCGGATTTAGTGTGATCTTCCGATCATCCTTCTCAAGCATGTAGGTATTCTTGTAACCGTCATAGATGACTATCCTATTAAACAGCCACGGTCTTCCTAATAACATGTAGGAAGTGCACATGGGCAGTACATCGTAGAGAATCTGATTGGAGTAATTGCCAATAATGATTGGCAGTAGTATTTTTCGAGTGATATGTAATGCTCCCTTCTCACTCAACCAATACAACTTGTACGGCTTTGAATGTGCAACAGTCGGTAACCTCAATTTTGAGACTAGGTCGGCTAACGCCACATTGGTGTAACTTCCACTGTCCACGATGAGGGCGCACATCTGTTCATTCACCTTGTAGGTTATATGAAATAAGTTCTCTCTCTACTCCTTCTCTCGTGAGAGTTTCACGCTCATAGTGCGTTGGATAACCATGAGTAGATGGTCTAAATCCTCGACATACACGTCTTCCTCAAACCTCCTCCTCCTCAAGTTCCTCATTCATACTCTCTACGTCTAACTTTGGGATGTCTCCCTTAATCACCATCGTCCTTCAATTCAAGCACTGAGCGGCCATATGTCTGAACCTCTAACACTTGAAGCATTTGATCTAGCTAGTCTTCCTACTAAACCTTTGGCCCTTCTCATATGTTCGGGTCAACACTACATCTTCAAGTCAACTTTTTTGCTTAACTCTGACATCAACCCTTTTGCTTGGCTCAGCATTCGCGTCGTTGCTCGACTTCCTCTTTACCTCTCTATACGCTAAGTAACCTAACAACTTCATCCATCCTATCAATGTCTCAAATGTCTCCTCTTAACCCATTAACAAATCTTGAGATTGTTCGAGCTAGTGGTTCCTCCACTTCGCATCGTATCATAAGAATTTAGAATTTTAGAACATACACATCAATAGTTCAGCCTACTTATCTTAACTCCTAAAGCCGAGTGAAAGTATCTTAGAGATACGTTTCCGATACGAATCTATTTTTGAGCACTCTCTTCATCTCAAGCTAGGTGTTAATCTTTCGGTATTCCTCTCTCATTCTCATGGCCTGAAAGTTCCTCCACCACAAGGTGGCATATCTAGAAAATTCAACAGCAGTAGCCTCACTTTCTCGTAATCTTCATACTGGTAATAATCAAACACACACTCTATCTTCTCTTCCCAATCTAGATACTCATTAATGTTCCCAAATCTATTAAAACTCAGAATCCAAAGCTTCGCATGGTCGGCTACTCTGGAGACTTGTATACGCTCCTCTTCAAAATACTCTTCTTCCTCCCCATCAAGCTCTCTCATGTCTATCCTTCGCCTTACTCATCTGCCAACTCCTCCACCTCGAAATGGTTGAGCTGGGTTCTAATCTCTAAAAGGTTGAGCAGCTTATGGAGTATTGTACACAACCTCAGTGAGTCGGCAAGACAGTACATGAAGAGATCAGGTCAGATCTATCAAGAGGTTAGCTATCTTAACAAGCCTCTCGTCAGTACTTCTAGAAGTTCCTTGAGACTGACGCCTATGGTAGATAATTCTACTACCATCACCAGTACCAACATTCATATTTGGGTCTATCATTTTTCATTACAAATTTAGAATTTAAACAAACACTTCAAAAAGTGAATAGCTAATAACACAACAATTAAATGAACTCAATAACTGACTCTATTTCATACAGGCAAAACAGAGCACAAAAGAAATTCAAGAAGAACTAATTCTAGCTCACACAAAACCTCTGCTTTAATACCAAGATAGTGCGAACCATGACCAAGAACAGACAAGGTCGATCACTGGATGGGTCCAAGCTTACAGAAATCTCAAAAAAAGGGGTAATTGGGAAAGGTACGAAAAGAGGAACAAAGACGAATGAAGTAGTAAGTAAAAACCCACAAACAGTTCTAAAGGATATGACATACCAAAAGAACTTCCAAGGGCTCGCGACACAATTCGATATGACACATGAATTGGTCCGGTGAGGTTACTCGCCACCTAACCTTGCTTAAGGGAAAGGATAAGAGTAATATTGAGAGTAAACAAGCAGTGTTTATGCACGGCATTAGAGGTGACTCGATAAGTAAGTATTCAACCTCAGTAAGTATTAGTTAGAACATGAGGATTCATCACGCCAGCCCCTCTAGTCTTCAAGCTTGGCTGTGGGTTAAGGGTCTCGTAGCTTGATTCCCATCATAGAAGTACCCTCAAGATGCTAAAAGCAGCAAACTTGGGTAAATATTACAACTACCAAAGAGCACATGGTCATAATACCGATGAGTATTGCCATCTCAAGAATATAGTCAAAGGTCATATTCATAAAGGCCGCATCTAACACTTTGTCGCAAATGAGAAAAATCAAATCCATTAGCCTACCTAACGTTGTCTAATGGATAATCAATGACCCCATCATCAATAAGGTAATCCCCCCATAAATGAATAAAACCAGTGAGGACAATGCAATTAACTCAACACCATATTTGGTAAACTTGGCCTCCTTTCCTAACGACATCACCCTTACTCCCAAACATGAGGTACACATTGTCAAAAGTAAGAAGCTAAAGACTAAAACAGCAATAACCTTCACCTACAAAGATGAGCAAGGTATCCACTTGCCCCATAGCGATACAATCGTCATAAGTGCAGAAATTGGGAATTTCGACATCCTAAAGACATTTGTCAATAACGGGAGTTTGGCAAACATACTCTTCTCTAACGCCTTCAAGCAAATAAAAGGATAGTTTGACAAGCCCCTTTAGCCGTACAAATATGGCCTTATCGGGTTCAGAGGTAGTATGCCATTGCTAACAAAGGGGATCGTCACCCTGCCAGCTCGTTTGGGGGATAGCGAGCATGTCACCCAATTTATAGACCACATTGTCAACATTTGGTCACCATATAGTGAATTCTCGGTAGACTTAGCATAACAAAATTCGACATGCTCCTTAACTAGGAATGCCTTAAGGCAAAGTTCATGACCTTGACTGGAGTTGGTGAGGCTAGTGGTGATCAAGCTCTGTCCATGATGCTCTACCTAAAAGCGTAATCCATAAACAATGTCATAAACATCAAATCCACTAACCCCCTACTTTGGCACTACGTAGTGAGCCAGTAGAGAAGATCATTAAAGTTTAGATTTCCAATGCCCCTAGAATGATAACAAAAATAGGGGCTAAACAATAATAAGCTCAAGCTAACAAAGTTGCTCAAGTAGAACTCAAATGTCTTTGCATCTAACCAAAAATACATGCCAAGGATTATCCACACACCCAAGGCTACCCACTACCTCAACACCATTCCTACCATACGACTTATGACATGTCACACTCAAACATCAGGCCAAAATCAAAGACAAAGTACAAAAGCTGCTTTATGCAGGCTTCATATGGCACAAGAGGTATCTTACTTGGCTCACCAACACCATCCTCTTAAGAAAGAAAATGGGAAATGGCGCTTGTACATTGACTATACTGATCTCAATAAGGATTGCCCAAAGGACTACTACACCATACTGTGCATAAACCAACTCGTCAACTCTATAGCTAACCATACACTTCTCGGTTTCATTGACACTTACTTCAGATACAACCAAATCTGAATGGCTCCTAAAGACGAAGTCTACATATCCTTTATCACAAACTTTGGCACTTATTGTTGCAAAGTTATGCCCTTGGGCCTAAAGAACACTGAAGCTACATATCAAAGGATGGTGACCCATATCTTCAAGCCATAAATAAGAAGGAATATCGAAGTCTACATTAACGACATGATCACCAAGAGCAAGTCTAGAAGAGGCCATATAGATGATCTAAAAGAAATCTTCCTAACCCTTCAATAGTTTCAAATGAAACTTAACCCCTAAAAGTGTGTCTTGGAGGTTACTTTAGGCAAGTTTCTCAGTTTCATCGTCATAGAGCGAAGAATAGAGCCTAACCTAGATAAGATCAAGGTAACCCAAGACATGCAAGCTCTAACCAAGGTGAAAGAGGTCCAGTAACTGACAAGAAGGATAGCTACCCTTAAACACTTCATCTCTTGAAGAGCGAACAAATCCGTAGAGTTTTTCGATCTACTCAAACACCCTGCTAAGTTTAAATGAACACCAGCATGTTAGCAAGCCTTCCAAGACTTGAAAAGCTTCCTTGCAAGCTCACTCATACTCTCCAAACCCATCCTTAAAGAGGAATTGTTCTTATACCTCGCAGTCAATGACAAAACATTATCATCTATACTCATGTGAGTTAACAATCATGACCACCACCTAGTCTACTATGTCAGCCACATCCTCTAAGGACCCGAGCTTTGATATACTAAGATAGAGGAGTTTGCATTGTAATAGTCATCACCGCCCATAAGCTTAGGCCCTACTTTCAATTAAATCCAATCATCATACTGATATATGTACCACTCAAAACGGCCCTGCAAATGCCCAACACTTCACTTTAAATGATGAAGTACTCCCTTAAGCTTAGTGCTAATAGAGTTCAATCTTGCCTAAGATAAGCAACCAGAGCACATGTTTTCGCTGACGTCATAACAGAATACATCGAAGCAAATGAGCCTCAACTAGAGCTGACCATACTAGTCTAGACGCTCTACATCGATGGCTCCTCCATTAAGGGGGGAGCAGGGCCGATATCATGCTATAAGGCCTACATAGAACAAAGATCCTCTATCACTTGAAGTTTGGTTTCCTAATGAGCAATAAAGAAGCCAAGTATGAGGCACTTTTAGTTAGCTTAAAGATTGCCAAGGATATCGGAGCCGTAAACTTAACATACACTTAAACTCCATACTAGTTGTATAGCAAGTTAAGGATGAATATGAGACTAAGAGCGAAACAATGGCTAAGTTCTTATATCTAGTGCGAAGCCTTCTTATGGAATTTGCTTCTTAGGAAGTCAACAAAATCCCCCAAACGAAAAATATAGAAGCTGACAAACTTTCCAAAATAGCTTCGTCTACCATCCCTATATCACTCAACTATTAGAAGCCACTCCTCATACAATACCTCCCCAAAAGAAGTACAGAGGTACAATAGTAGTAGGTCACCTAAACGGCAAAAGTAGTCCTAGAGCCCTCCCATATGGACTCCCTTATGTAGTACCTCAAGACTGGGATACTACCTTAAGAGCAATCTAAGGTGAAGAAGCTAGCTTACACAGTAGCCAACCATATGCTAATTGATGATGTACTCTACAAATGGGGACACAGAATTCCACTCATCAAATGCCTCCGAATAGAAGAGGGCACTTAAGTACTCGAGGAAGTCTATGCAAGGGTTTGTAGTAACCACATCCAATCATAGGCACTGTACCTTTGAGCACTCAAGCTAGGTTATTATTAGCCCACAATCAAGGAAGATGCCAATGTCATGGTCTGAAGGTACTACTCTTGCTAAAAGCATGCGCCAATTACTCATGCCCCCAACTTAGAGCTACATCCTTTGACCAACCCATGGTCGTTCACACAATAGGGATTAGACATCCTCAACCCTTTCCTTAAAGCCTCAACAAGCTGACAATTTATCCTAATGGAAGTAGATTACTTCACCAAATGGGAGAAAGCACCCATTGTTGCAACTATAACAGCTCGAGCCACCGAAGGCTTCATTTTCACCTACATAATATCCCATTTTGAAGTGCCATATAGGTTGATCACTGACAATGGGAGGTGGTTTGATAGTGATCAATTTAGGAACTTCTACAACAAGCACAACATCAAGCTACACTACACCTCAGTTGTCCACCCTTAGTCCAATGGCTAAGCTAAAGCCATCAACAAGATAATTCTCAATAGTCTTAAGAAGAGGGTAGAACGAGCAACAAGCAAATGGGTCAACAAGCTCTCCAACACATTCTAAGGTTACCATATGATGCATAGGATGTCGACCAGAGAAACTCCTTTCCATCTTGCTTTTAAATCTGAAGCTATCCTCCCTATTAAGTTAGAACTACATACCAGCAAGGTACAACACTTTGACATAAACACAAATCAGATAGCCTTACAAGCGACTCTTAATACTATCGACAAAGTTCAAGACACTATGTAAGCATGTACTATAGTATATCAACAATGAGCTAACTAATATTACAACCCCTACCAAGGAAATCCCATAAGAACCTTAAGAGCCACTATTTGCTCAGAAGAAAAGGGACGTTAGCCCATAGCAAGCATCATCGCAGGATAAAAACACTTAAGTGAAATCATAGATAAGTGTAAGGCAATGGCACATGGAAAAGCAACCAAATCCCTTAGGAGCAATCAACTAACACCAACTCAAGGATATAAAGCTCGACTAATCTTGCAACTCAATAAAACAAAACACAAGATCCAGCTCGACGAAAACCCTCTACAACAAAAAAGACTTAGTCAAAAAACAAATGGAATCCAAACATGCAAACATAGTAAGAAAGCAAGAAATTACAACCAAGAAAAATGCAAGCACGAGTTTGGAGATCATCAATAAAGCTATATTCAAGGATCAACAAATTACATAAGCAAAGGTAGACATCTAGACCACTCACTGAAAAAGAAAATGACAAAAGTTTACAAAAAAGGTACACATCGCTCGAGCTAACTATGAAAAAAAAAACAAAAAAAAAACGAGGATGCTCTTAGGCATCCTCAACTTGCTAAGTATTGTTGTTACAACTCTTGCTGCCACTTCGGCCCCTGCTTAACTTCTCCACAACTACCTACCTACCCAAGATTCACATTAGAGCCACTACTAGAAATTCCTAACAAGTCACCAAACAAGTCACCAAACAACTCACCATCTAGCCCACTCCTAGCAATAACCTCAGGTTCATCTAACCAATGAAGGAAGGATAAGTTCGCATTTACCATATTTTACTGAACTTACTTCCTTTCCTCTTCTACCATTGCAATCGACCTTGGTGATAGCCTTCTCAATCGGGGGGTCCTCTAGGGTCGCAATGAAGATATCGTGTTTTACCTCTTTAGATAACCCTACACCTTTTAAGAGCTTAGCTTCCATCATACCAAAGTCAGCTCGCACTTTCTCCAATTCCTCACCCTTAGTCCTCAATTTGGAAACTAGCCTAACCTCCATGGCCTTATTAGACTCCTCAGGCTTCCTTAGCTCATCATTCAATTGGTCCAATTGATCAAGTAGCTCCCTATGCCGACGTTCCTGGTCTTTAAGCACAACAGCTAAGTCACTGCGTGTTTTTTCCTTCTCCTCCAGCACCTTTTAAAGCCTCTCCACTTCGACCCTTGCCTACTTTCCCTTCAACAAAAGAACTAAACAGTTGTAGGCTAGAATGAAGTCCAGCAAGTCATATAGCTACAAAGATAATTAGTAAATAGTGATTGCATTAAAAGGAAGTGATTCAACAAAAGTACATAAGCAGCTTACCTAATTGCACCTCTTCAACATTACCACTAAGGCCTCTAATTCGTTGCGACCCACAACAAGCTACCCTAACCATGCCTATAACTGCTCAAACCTTTAAGGGAGTCAATCCATGGGTTGTGTAAGAGATGCTTACCTCCTTCAACAAGCTAAATATTTGACATGCTCATCATCAGCAATCTAAATAGCTATCGGGGTAGTTGTCTTAGGTGTTCACTTTGAACTTGCCTAATCCATATCCACTCGAGCACTAGCTACCATAAGGCTCATCTTAACCATAGCATCAACAATTAGTGCTCCCAAAACTGTTCGCCACTGCGCCCACCCCCCCCCCCACCACGTCAAATGCCCCCAAGGCAACCACTACATTACCCAAAGGCACTCCAATTAGTACATCACTTCTTGCCTACTGAACAACTTCTAGAAGGGTCTACTACCTTCCCCCTTTATTCTAAGACTTTTTTTAAGGACTACGAGGTCTCCCCTTCCCTTTCCTTCTTAGGCCGCCTCCTCTTATTGAGCCTTGTAGTACTCTCTAACTACCTACTCTATACAACCAACATCTTCGCCATCAGCTTATCAGACCCTAACTCCATAGCTACAAAACAACAAGTGAACTAGTTAGAAAAACAAATAAAAACTAAGACAAGAAACTTAGAACACTAAAGATGAGCAACCTAATGTTCCCACTCCAATAACAAGGTGACATGGTGTGGCAAACAACCAACCATCCCCCCTCAATCGAACATAACAAGTGCTTGTCTCTACTGCAAACAACAACACTTTTCTCTTATACTTTTCACAAATCAATAGAGGTTTTAGTTTCTTCCAACCCACCAAATTCAATAGCTCGATGCTAACTACCAGTCCTCATCCCTCGAGTCTTTCAATGTTGCACCCCTAATCGGGCATCTCCACAGCATTAAGAATTCAAAGGGCTCTGAGGCATGAATATAGTAGAAGAATTCCTTTTACCCCTCTAGCTTTTTGGGAAGCTTATCTATGATACTCAACCTCGTGCCCTAAGTAGTGATGTAAATCTAGCCATCGCTAAACCTCCTCATAAAAAAGAAGCATTTGAAAAGTTATACAGTCGCCTACCATAACTACTAAATGCACAACGCCTCGAAATTAAGCAGTTGAACCCATACATTCACATTCAAACTACTAAACACGACCTTAAAATACTGGAAGAACTTAACCAAGAATTCAAAAAAAGGAAGCCATGGACCAAGCTTAAATAGTTTTGTATACATTGTAAAAGATCAAGCATCCCCTATGTTGTATGCTCACTGCCCCTCCTGTGGCCCCTCAACTCCCTACTAAGGTACCATTTCTACTGCCTAGCAAACCAATCTCAACTTCTCCTCACTCGCTACATATGGAACGCAAGTATAAGCATGCTTATTTACATACATCATCAAGAACAACTCACCAACCTTAGTCTTATTGCCATCCGGTAGGTACGTTTCACATCAGTGCCCTTATGTGCACTCCTTCCTTCCTTCCCAAGAGAGAATTATCAACTCATCCTCTGTAGTCACCACCACTGCCACTACCATCACTTTCGAGGGAGTAAGGCTACCACCCCCTATTTAGGATGAGCTCTTGTAGCCCTCGTCCAGTTCTCTCAATATAGAAAGATGGGATGACTCGCCCCAACTATCGTTTGTGCTTTGACTAGCCATCACAAGAAGTTGGACATAAATAAGAAGAGAGTATTTGGCTCGTAAGAAAAAATTTTGGCAGAGTCTCCCTTAAGTGAGCAAGAAAAGTGGAAAGTAAAGGCCTAGGCCACCCTTTATATAGACAAGAAAGAAGGCGAATGGTTTCTCCACTCTCGGAACATAAATCTACAATAAGACGTACGTCAAACACCAATTGTCTACATACCCTACTCCTTCAACTAAGGGGCTCACTAATCCTTACATACAAATCTGCAATGTGGCTTAACAGTGGATTACTTCATTTGTGTAATCATTCTTTACAAACCATCAATGTACGCTACACTTCCCAATGACAACCATCATGACACATCAAGTGGTGCAATAGTCATATGAATGAAGTAGTTACTCAAAGTGTGAGAATTCAATTCACCATAACCCAAGCAATAGAACTAGTCCCCCAGTTCGAGGACAGGCTGTACCTCAAGTGCTGATGACAGTAAGGAAACGAATGTTAATACTTGATTCTCACTCAAACTAAGGCCTAATAAGTGAAGCCCATCACAAGACATACCCAGTAGGCACCCAAGCAAGCAATGGTCTCACGAATAGCCTCACAACCGTCTCGTGAGCCTGTAACCTCACACCAATGAAGAATGCTAACCAAAGATGAGATAATTCCTTACATTGCAAGCTATTTGGCGAGCAAAATGGCAAATGTCCGAGCAAATCATCCTCGAATAATAAGTTGATGCTCACTAATCGTCTAGGGTAAGCCCGAGGCTCAACTCCTTCCATCAAACATTGGGTGACCACTCGATGAACGTTTCAGCCCAGCTTTTGTCTTTAACAGCTACAACCTACTGTAATGCATTAATAAGCATCTGACATCCATAGTACATTCAACAGACCAAATACCTCTACCCTTACTAAACCACTAAGCTATAGATTTGGTGACTTAATCGACCACAATGTATAGCCTATAGTGAAGCTTTGTTACCGACTACAGAGTAAATTGTCTACCAATGACCACTATGAATGAACCTTCAATTGCCATGTGCCTAGGTGAATCACATAAAAGGTACTGGGTGCCAACAAGTAAGGGGATCTGATCTTTCTCCATAGAGCCCCTTTCCCTCTCTCTTATTCTTTTTTGAGACTTATTCTCCTTCCTCTACAGAGAAAAGAGAGGTTGAAGACACATACATACCTTGGGGTCTCTAGTGCTAACCTCCCCCTTTCTTTGTCCTCCTTGCTGACTTAAGCATTAGAAGGCCCCCATGGCCTCGCCTACAAGGGGCTTTTTGTAGGTATCAAAGAGCAAGAAGCATAGCCCAATCCAGTCTAACCTCATCTATCATAGTTGATCTCCACTTAATCAACACATAGGTTACACACCCATAATCAAATAATCTAGTCGAAGTTACGAACAAAACTATTTTATATAGTCTTAAGAGAAGAATAGATCAAGCCAAAGGAATGTGGGCAAACAAGACACTTCATCTTGTTAGGATATAAAATCGTCTAGAAGACTTCAATAGCCAAAATGCCCTTCAAGTTGGCTTTTGGATTTGCAGTTGTCACACCAATAAAGCTCGAGCATCTAAGTTTATGCACTTAAAAACTAAACATTATGGCTAATCAAGTCAACCTCTGGCGAAACTAGACATAATTGAATAGATGTAGGATATAACTAAGGCTAGGATTGTAACTTATTAGCATAGAGTAATACAGTATTACAATAAAATTGTGAAACACAAGGTTTCAACCTAAAGACCTAGTGTGCCATAAAATGGAAGCCATTAAAGTGTGAGATAGCTAAGGAGAGCTCACTCCAAATTGGGAGGTCCTAGCTAGAGTACGTGAAGTTGTCAACAATGGCACCTATAGATTGGAAAGAATGGATAGCTAAGTCATCCCTAAAGCATGGAACGTTGATAACTTAATGCTATATTTTAAGGAGCTTCTTCAAATGAATTTTTTAGTGTTGTGCAATATTTGTTTCCACCTATGTTCTAATCTAAGCACTATGTATGATGATATTTCAATGAAATTAAAATCAAGCAATGTCTTGTTTAAACTGTTTCCAAATTTCTATAATGTTTGTCTACATAACTATAAGTTTATTTATTCGACAATGTCCTGATTTGATGGTGGTTAATGGATAGCTCATTAAATAAAGTAATAAAGTAATAGTTTAAGCCAAAGTGGCAAATGAACTAATGCATACAGTTCTAACCTAAAACAATTAAAGAACTAATGGCAAGTCCACATTCTAAGGGTTAATGGACCTGAGGGTTACTTTTATATCCTAACTTCACCATTGAAACATGGATATCAAATATCTTATTAAGTCTTTTCAAACTATATGGGTCATGTCTATGACAACCTAATATACTCTATGAAACCAATCAAAATATGTAGATATTGAGCACAAATAATTAATGCATTCCATTCAAAGCTGATAAAAAAGAATGGCAAGTCTACCAACATTAACAAACATAAAAGATAGGCATTCCAATCATAGTTGTCAAAATCGCATTTATACCTATGCGATTCTACAAATTTACGATTTTAGCAAGTTTTTCCGAGTTAACTCGTGTATAAACTCTTTTTTATATAGAAACTTATGTTTTTAATTGAGTTTACATATAAACTTAGTAGAAACTTAAGTTTTTTACCAAGTTTACCGATTATACCTATCTAAATTAAATAAGCTAAGAAATAAAAAAATACAATTAAGCTTTTACAAGCCATCAACTATCAGAGCATTATATCATCTTCCCTATTCTCTTTTTTCTCTCTCTCTCTCTCTTACTCCCTTATTTTATGTTCATAAACTTTACCCAAGTTTTAGCTTCAATTG
The DNA here is from genome assembly GCA_024138015.1 of Lumnitzera littorea. Classification (NCBI taxonomy): domain Eukaryota; kingdom Viridiplantae; phylum Streptophyta; class Magnoliopsida; order Myrtales; family Combretaceae; genus Lumnitzera; species Lumnitzera littorea. The sequence continues at coordinate 68,936,151 of JAMXBB010000004.1, forward strand.
TAAAGATTAGAAGAAAAATTACATAATTCAGTTTATACCATCAATAATTTGAAATAAGTTGAAATATTTATTTTTCTTTAGTTCATTACTTTTTTTTTTCAAAAGAAAATAATGGAAAAAGTTTATTTTTGAATTTGTTTGTCCTTTTTTCATACATGTTTAATTATATATTATTAAGAATTTTTTATGAAAAAAGAACTCAATCTCTTAGTTTTTGTATTTCAATCATGTATTTCAAGTTTTAAATAGTTACTATAAGTATCCTCATAGTTTTTTAAAGCTTTTTTACATAAGTTGTAGAAACTTACTTTTTTACATTTCAATTTCACATTCAGATTCTACTATTCCTTTAATGATTCTATATAGAATTGTAAGTTTATCAACCTTGATTCTAGTATGAAATAAATGTCTTAAGGGTAGAATAAGAGTTCATAGATTCAAGCAATAAGAAGGTTAGCAGCAATTTTGCCGATCTTATTAGAATTGGCTGGAGGAGCATCTTCTAGAGTGATGTTTTCTTTAATTTCCTCCTAATCCACATCTCTTTCCTCAAGCTCTTCATCGTTGTCATCATTAGCACCACTATCCTCATCATCAATGTTAGCAAAATCCAAGTAAGAAAGATCGTAATCAAAGTACACTTTAAGCACCTCTTCCTTGGCCCATTTCACCACCTAAATAACTTTCTTTCAAAATAACATTTCATAATGCTTGCTAAGCATAACTATATTGAACACTTCTTCGACTACAACTTTAGGCCATGGGACTCACTCCAATTCAGTAATTCAAACTTGCTGGTAATCAAAATCTACTCTCAATTGATTAATTTCTTCTTTTAGCAAGCTCCTTCTCGTGTTAAGGTTAGTACAGGAATCTGCCAAAGGCTAAACTTTTGGTTTCTATTCTAGAAATTGATATTTATGGTCTTTCATCTCCCCTTTAAGCTCATCATTTCACTCTTTTATGGTAACAAGCTCCTCTACAACCTCTTGACGTGCATTCCACTTTAAGGTCAAAAGATTTTGCAACTTCTAAACCTCAACCTCAGCCTCTTCCTTAACCTTATCAACTATAGCCACCTGTTTCCTTGATGATTGGTAAGCCTCCTCAATTCTCTAAAAATTTGATAATTAGAAACACAAGTACAATAGTAAGGGAAGTTATTACCTTATGCATCTCTATCTCGACCTTGTCTAAGGCCACCAGCTCGACAAATGTGTAAAGAATTTGCAAAAGTTCGACATGTGACATATACTTGACAAGTATTTAGGTAACTTACATCATACTACTTAGTAGCAGTCATTTTTTCTTTACATGTTTCCATAATCACAAGGGAGAATGATTCCTCTCATTAAAGTCAAAGCCTTCCTCCCATTGCTAAGAGCAAAATCATTGGTAAAAATTTTGTTCTCCTACATGGGGATGAAGTCATACATCTCTTATTCTTAGGAAGAGAAGAGAATAAATAGAATTTGCAAAGTGACAGTCTATCGAACAAGACTTAGAGGCAAAATTCTTTCTATATTATCATCAATATTTGACATTATGCTTATAGAACCTTTGTCTTGAGATGTCATAACTAGGGTTTCCTCAATAGCCTTCCTCTTTTAACCTCTTGCTAAGGTAGTAGATAACACAAGGAGTTGTCCTTCAATGATTAGGGCTAAATGGTCGGCAATTTGGGATAAAAGCTTATAAGCTTAATCAATATCCTTAGAGCTCTTCTTCACATGAGCAAGTCTAGAAGTCTTAAATGGAGCCCTTTTCTTCTTAGCATTTTTTATAAGGGCTTCCTATCCTCTAACAACTTTACCAAATCTCATGTCAAGCTTTTTTTTTTTCTTAGCCTTAGCGTGGGCTAATAATTTCTTGGGGTCAACTTTCCTAGCCTACATCCCTACAAGATAAAAAATTAGAAGTAAAGTATAGAAGCAAGAACTTACAAGACAATGCTGAGCAAAGGTGAAACGATGGGAAGGATGGATTCCCCCTAAGACAAGTTAGTTAGCATTCCCTAGGCAAGCTCAACTCTACATGGTAAGAAGTATAAACAATATCTTCTATCTTATAGTTTAAAAACATTGAGTCACCAGTTTAATATCAACAAATGATTACCTTAGCATCCCAATAAAACCACCTATTTTCCTTCTCCTTTTCAAATTTTTAGCAACCCCAACTTCATTTGGATTAAGCTTAATAAAAAAAAAAATTGATAGGCTTAATCCATTTATTCCAAAATTCCAATTCTATAGCCAACCTAATTGTAACAAATCTAGCTCTCCAATCATGGACTTTGGACTCAAGCTCAAGAAGAAATTTCTCTTTGTAACTAGCAACAACATAATACTAACCATCCCTACTGCACTTGATTGTAAAAAAAAAAGGAAAATGACCTAAATAACTATATATTAGCACTAACTTCTAATGATTCACATTTCAAACACAACCAGAATCTTATAAGTGTTTGATGAAAGCATCCTTAAAGGCTAATGGAGTGTAACTTCTGGACCCCTCACTCGAGCTTGCCTCTAAGGCTTACAATCTCTCTCGAGTAGGATCCTGTCTTCTCATCCTACTAAGCATGAGCTCTAGTACATGAAAGAGCTATGGAGGAACTCTCTAAGGTCTCAACTCGGACATACATTGCTCAGTTCAGACTCTTATTCAATTGCCGACCTACCAAGTATTGACTTACTAAGTACCGAAGCCAAGATCCTTATATGCTGAGCTCTCCTTTGCTATCTTACCAAACTACAATCTCACTCAATCACCTCGATAGCTCTCTGCACAACTTAGCAATAGCACCTTGATATTAACTCCATTCAGCCACATTGCACCAAGATTCTAAAGTAAGAACCCACTGATAGCTTCCACCTATCCCCTACTTTTCTAACATTTGTACCATATTCCTTTTTATTCTTTATCATATTTATCCTTTTTGCTTTTATTAGGAATCCTCTTCTTACATTATCCTTTATATAATTTCCATTATTGTATTATTGCTTGAGGGACTTACTATAAATAGTCCCTTATCTTTTGTAGCTGAAATCATCTTATGCCTTACAATTAATGAATATTCCTATTCTTACAAGATACTATTCTTCGAGTATATCCTTTTCACACTCTTATCTAATCCTGTTGATTAGCTCAAAATTAGTGGTAAATAGACCTTAGTATTCACTTATGCATCATATTAAGCGAAGTACTAAGTTTTGTTATATTCGTTGGTGTGTCATATCCTATAAGCAACTTCACAGAAGCTACTGTGTTTGCTGACCTATTCACTTCTTCTTTCTTCAATATTTTAAAGGACCTATTGGTTACTCTCTCTTCAATAAGCCCTAGTGATTAACTCAGCTCCTAGGTACATCATATAATTTGGCATCAGAGCTTAAGATTGTGATCAAAAGCTAAGTATTGTAGTAGTTGCTTTTTGTTATAGTATATGTTCTATTATACGTTGTTCTCTAGTGGAAAAACAGAATAGGTTCTTAAGTCACCATGCAAAATCATATTATTAAAGTCGTGTGAAATCTTTTATTGCATAGTGAACTTCCTAAAGTTTTTTATTGAGAATATTGAATCCTAATGTTTAAGGAGAGATTAATGATGTCAAGAGTAATACTTATGGTCATGGTCATATTACCCAACAAACCCCACAAAGTACTAAGTAGCAATTGCAAGACCTTGCTACCATAGTGGCCAACCTATTTTTATCTGTACAAAGAATAATAAAGACTAGGCCTCAAGAGAGAGTTGATGAATGTGGCCGAGATGTGAGGGATAGGCTAAGAAGAAAAGTAGTTGAGCATAGGGAAGAGGAAGAGTAATATGATAGGTTTGAAGAGCATGAGCTTCATGCTTCTAGAGGAGCCAAACACCTTAAAGTGCAGATTTCGAGCTTTGATAGGTCTAGTAGTATTGATGATTACTTAGACTCGAAGGATAATATTGAGAAAATATTTGACTTCTATGATTTTGAAGACTCAGCATGTATTTAAGTAACTACTTTAAAATTTTCTAGGTATGCAGCAATGTGGTGGAAGAAATTGCAAAATGTATGTCAATGAGCCCGATGTGAGATCCAAACCTAGAATGAGATGAAGAGAGTTCTAAGAAGTAGATTTGTGCCAAAACATTATCTGTAAGATACCTTTTGATGTCTTTAGGAACTCAAGTAACGCAACCAATCCATAGATAAGTATGTCTGAGAATTGTAGTTGCTAATGATCCAATACAATGTTGATGAGCCTAAGGCATAGACAATAGCACGGTTTATTTCTGGACTAAGATCTGAGATTAGCAATGTAGTGGAGGTGCAGAGGCTTAGAAATCTAGATGAGACCAACGTAAAGGGTTAAGAGGCAAAAGCGTAATTAGCTTAGCCAAGCACTGAACAGCTGACCTAGCTTACCGGGTAGAATCGGCATGCTAAGTTAACTTGGATATGACCGATCTCAGTACAATTTCGAGGTCGATCGTTGAAGTCAAATGCCTAGCCAACTTGATGATGGCCGAAGAAAGAATAAGGCCAAGGAACCTGAGGTTAGAAAGGATCGAGGTCAGAGCTCTGGTAGAAAGACCAAAGAGATAAAGTATTTTAAGTGCCTTGGTTCTAGACATGTAGCTAGTTAATGTCTGAATTAATGTGTCATGATCATTAAAGGAGATAAGCCCTGATTCAAAGTAGAAAGTGCTAGTGAAGGAGAGAAAGAAGAAGTGGATGTTAATCACCTATTAGACAAGTTTCAAGAAGATTCTAATGGCCAGATCCAACTTGAAAAAGGAGAATATTGTATGGTTGTATGAAGATCTCTTAATACCTTTACCTTTGGTGAGAATCAACAAATAAAGAATCTCTTCCTTGCAAATTGCCAAGTAAATGGAAATCTATGTGCTTTTATCATCGATGGAGGAAATTATACCAATATCATAACATAAGGAGTAGTAAAGGCTCTAAAGTTGCCAATCTATCCTCATCCTAAGCCCTATAAGATTCATTGGCTAAATGAGAAGGGAGGTCTAACCATTGCGGAGCAAGTCAAAGTACTAATCACTATTGGTGATAGATATAAAGACGAGGTGTTGTGTAACATCCTACTCAGGTGTGCTTCAAACATTCTACTTGGCCAACCCTAGCTATTTAGTTTGAAAGTACTCCATAATGGATATAAGAACACTTAAATATTCCATAAGAATGGAAAGAAGGTTATGCTAACTCCTATGAACTCGAGAAAAGTTCAAGAATCTTAAGTCAAAGGTTCCACATCCTTGCAAAGGAAGTTCTTAGTGATTTACCAACCTAATTTTCTAAGGATGTTAAGAACAAAGAGTTTCTACTCTTGTTAGTCATAAGACATCTTGAGTTAAAGGATGTCAGAGCATTACTTACTAAGGTGCAAACATTACTCTAAGAATATGCTGACTAAGGTTTACCCCTTATTAGAGGTATAAAGCATTGCATCGATCTCCAACCTAAAGCTACTCTATCTAACCGACCTACCTATAGGCTCAATCCCAAGTAAGCGGTCAAACTAAAGAAACAAATTGGTCAAGCGTCAGTATGTCACTACAATAAACATGACATTTAGCTACCAAAAATTTAACTACCAAGTGAAATTGGTAACGAAATCTAACTCTTTAACAACTAAATTTGTAATTGATGGTAAAATTGTTGAGAGCAGAATTTTCTACATGGAGAAGGGGCATTTTGACTACCAAAATGCTCATTTAGTCACCTATTAGACTAATTTTAGCTACTAAGTTATTGATTGTATAATGGAAGCCCTTAATAAAATTCCTATATTTTTAATTACTAACTCCAAGTCGATAGTAGAAATATAGTTTTAATTATTAGCTACAAACTAACAACATAAATATTTTTGGTGAAGTAAAATGAAAAAATCATTTAAGTTTGGAGCTACAATAAAAATTAAATTTTAACCCATAATTACTTATTAATAGAAAAGGAAAAAAAAAAACCCTAATTTCCTATTGTCTTTCTTTATTCCCACCACCAAAGTAAATCTCGATTTTCCTCTCTCTCTCTCTCTCTCTCTCTCTCTCTCTCTCTCATTTTCTAGGGATTGGTCTTCTAACCTCCACAAGAAAATAACCCAAGTCATAAAGGGAGCCCAACAGGTCTAGCCACCGTTACAACGTTCGATTGTACATCTCCTCTGATTTGGTAATAATTTCCAATTTCGTTGCTTTTTCACTTAATATCTTATAATTTTCATGTCTCAAGAAAGGATGAGTTTTAAAAGATTCAAAACTTATTGACATGTAGATTTTAACTCTCTGAAAGCATTTCTTATATTTATATCTATTTCTAAAGGACTAGATTTGGTGAGAAAATGGAGAATATTGAATATTATGAGGTGTTTTAGATAGAACTCATTGGATACGATGATTTTAGTTTATGTAATAAAGGGTACTGGAACCAATTTGTTCTAGATTATTAGGGTTGGCATTCCAAATTGGGTGGATACCATGGAATACATATCTACTTGCAATCATCTAAATTGTGCATATAAACCATTTGATAAATTGTCTAAATGAATTGAAAACACGGTTATAGTAGGATACTTTCATTTGTGAATTTACCATTGCTAGATTTTCCTATATGAAAGAATATATAATGTAATATCCATTCATAAAATGAAATTGACATTGAATATGTAGACAAAGAGATGATTTGTTTGTGAACATCTAAGGTTTAGGTGTTATCTCCAAGATATAAAGGTTGGGTTTTATTAGATTTTTCACATGCCATCAAAGGTTAATAAGTTATTGGCTGTTAATGTAGGTCACATCATCTAATTAGAATTTTCTATTTTCCTTTAATACTTATGCTTCCCTTTAGATATATCTTTGGTGAACTTAACAATTTGTTTGATGTCTCGAGATTAACTTCTTCTAATACAAATCGATGTTCTTAATTCTCAACTTTTAATTTAATTTTACTTCAAGACTCACTTAAAATTTACTTTTATCTGTGGCATAATGGGCTAGTCCAAATAGCAAGTGATAGAAATGAAGAACAAGGCATTTATGATATATCAAATAAGAAAGATAAAGAAATAAATATTGGAGTTCTCTATTATTTTTCATTTTCTTACAATGCTTGATGGATTTATGCCGCAATAATGTTTTATTTGTTCTCCCTTTTCAAATCAAAGACTATATTATTGAGATATTTCTTCTAACAAATGTTGACAATCATTTCATTGTAATGATCATTTGCTCCATAAATTAAGTAAAGTTCACTAACGACTAATATCTAATTGATGTGTTAATATTTGCTTCTATCATTATAGTTACACTTGTAACTTGTTTTGTATGCTTCTTAGATGGATGTTTTAAGTACCAATACCTTACAAGTTTTTTTTGCCTTATAGATTCACATTATAATGGTTGCACAACTCTATGCACCTATTCTCAAGTTCAACGGAGCACCATGCGAAATAGCGTTCCTTTTCTTTTTTGTTGTCCTTGAGTTCTACAAAGTATATTGATAACTCTAATTTCAAACATATTTCATATGGTGATTTTATAGTATTTCCCTTACATTTTTGTTTTTTTTTAAAGAAATTGATACTTAATTGAGTAAAATTTTAATTTCAAGGTTTGAACGCGTTCTAGGATCGAAAACGAAGAAAAGGAATCAAGTTTCACTCAATTCGGAGTTCAAATGAAGAAGTTATGAAGTTTTGAAATTATATAGTCTGGGACATGGCCATGTCCCCAGGTTGTATCCATCCAGAAAAATTTGCCAGGGTCAGAAAGTTACACGACCTGAGGACATGGCCATGTCCTAGGCCATGTCTAGTGACGAAAACAAAATCTTTATAATACATATATAAAAGGACATATGAGGGTTTAAGACGGAGAGACATTAGAGAAGACGGAGGAGACATGAGAGAAGAGAAGAGACTTAAGGACAAAGAGAAGAAAAAGGCGAGAGCAACACCAACTTCAAGATTAGAGAGATTTTTCATCAATCAAAGGGGTTTTTCATGTTTTATTCTATGTTTTTTATGGAACTCGTTTTTAGATTCATTATGATAGCTTAGAATTCATGTATTTAGGATTTTGGAACCTAAGGTTTCATGTGACTCTTGGGTTGAATTATAATTTTCAATAAAGTTTCTATCTTTTCTTGATTCAATTATGTTGTTTAATTATTGATTGATAATTCTAGAGTATCAATTTATGATGTTATGCATGATGATTAAGAAATTGCATGTGTAATTAGATCTAAGCATAATTGGAGAGAATTACATGTATACTTAGAGATAAGATACATGTTTCTTCCGGAAAGTTAATTATTTGTGTGGGAATTTATTATACATTAATGCAATTCTAAGTTATATTACTAAGTGAAGAAATTCCGGTAAATAATTTAGGATTAAGGTTAATATGCTTGAGAAAGGTATTAACTTTAATTGTGAATCCCTCCGGTCAAGAATAATAGAAATTGAATTGAATATATTTTAAGCGGTCACACGTTAAACACTAGGGGAAATAATTCCTAAATACGTTATTGCATACTTAAAGTCGTTCTTAGTTTTATTGCTTTCTAAATTGCTTAATCAAGTCTCATAATTAGTTTAGTTTGTTAATTTCAGTATTTTTAATTCACTCAACTCATCACAATTTTCTGGTTAAATAATAGAGCTAAGGTTAATATTAGTACTCGAAATCTCTTAGGGATCGACTCGGACTCACATCCGCTATATTAAAATTGATAGGTGTACTTACCTGATATCATATATCATGAGACTTTGTTGTTGGTTCACAAAAGAATTATTACTATTTGGATTTAAGATTTCTTTTTCCTTCTTTTGTCTTGTAAATGTAATTATTATATCAGTATAATAGTTTGTTGTAATGACTATATTTTGGTAATGGTATCAATATGCCTATTGCATTTTATCTTGTATTTAGCTATTGAAAGAATATATGAAATAATTTCTTGTGAATGATAAAGCTTTTTGCTATACATAGTTGGTTTTGCATATAAAGAAAGCAATGAAAACATAAAATATAAAACTATAATAAATTTTAAATTAACAAATTTGTGGACAAATAAAATGATCAACTTGCTCTATTGAATAAGTATTTGTAATCTATCTTTTGCAACCAATTGACATTTAGTAGTGAAACAATCAAGTTTTTGCCACCAAATTCATTTTCTTACCACCATTTTGTTCAATCATTAGCTACTATAGAATGGTAGCAAAAAAGTATTACTTTTAGTTGCCAGACTATAATTAGTAGACTACATCCTTTAGCAACTTCTCAGTCTTCATCAAATATAATTTAGTAACTAAAGCTTTTTTCTACCAAATTTTATGCTTCAGTTACCAATTTTATTGGTAGCTAAATACAAAATTTTTTGTAGTGTCTAAGAGAGTATGACCTCCTATGCTGTTTTAAGATCCTCAATATGAAAGTGTGTTATGGTTTATTTTAATGACATTTCAGTGTATAGTGTCAACCTTAAATCTCACGTCAAGCACTTAAAGTCTATATTTGATATCCTTTGAGTTAAACAACTATTTGGCAATTTAAAGAAATGTATGTTCTATTAGAGTAAGGTAGTATTCCTCGAATATATTGCCTTTCAAGGTGGAATCAAAGTTGATGATAAAAAGATTCAAGCTATTCTCAAATGGCCAACATTGACCAATGCTGCTAAAATCAGGAGTTTCTATGGTTTGGCTTCATTTTATTGAAGATTCATTCAAACTTTAGATCCATTACTACCCTACTGAACAAGTTGACCAGGAAGAACTTTGAATTCAAATAGCTCAAGAGAGCCTAGAAAAGTTTTAAAGAGATCAGATCCAAGTTAACTTCTACCCCAATGCTACTACTGCCTGACCTTAACAAGGTTTTTGAGTTAGAATGTAATGCATCCGGAGTTAGCATTGGAGTTGTTCTCGCACAAGAGCACTGACCAACTGCATATTTCAATCAGAAGCACAAAGGTTACATACTAAATTACTTGGCATATGACAAGAAGTTATATGCCCTTATTTGAGTACTTCAAAACTGGCAATATTATCTACTATCAAGAGAGTTTATTATCCACATAGACCAAGAGTCTCTCAAACATCTTAGAGGATGGCAAAAACTCTCCCATCACTATGCCAAGTTGTTCAAGTACATAGAAACCTTTTGCTACGTCATCAAGTACAAGAAAGGAAGTTCTAATATTGTGATCGACGCCCTCTCTCATCAGCATGTTCTTATCACAACACTCGATCAATATAATCATGATATGTACTTTAGACCCTTAGTAGCCAAATGTAGCATTAGAGAAGTAGTAGATGGGTTCTATTTGAGCCAAGGATTCCTAATGAAGGAAAAGCAAGTCTATGTACCAAGCAGTTTTGTCAAGAGAATTACTTGTTCGAGAAGCCCATACTTGGAGCTTAGCTGGGCATTTTAGCAAAAAGAGAACTACTGAACTGTTGAAAGAACACTTCTATTGGCTTGGGATGATGAAGGATGTGCATAAAATTCTTAAATGTTACAAGGTATACAAGCAAGCCAATGGAAGAAATGAGCTACATAGAAACTATACACCTCTGCCTATACCCAAGCAACCATAAATCGATCTAAGCATGGATATCATGCTCAGCCTACCTAAAAAACCTCAGAAACATGGTTCTATTATAGTGGTGGCCAAACGGTTCAACAAAATGAGCCACTTCATCTTTTGCCACAAGACCAATGATGCTTTATTTGTTGCTAACCTCTTTTTGTATGAGATCGTACAGCTACATGGTGTTCTAAGGAGTATTGGATTAGATCGTAATTCAAAGTTTATGAGCTTCTTCTGGCAAACACTATAGAAGAAACTTAGCACTAAGCTTATGTTCAATACTTCTTACCATCTGCAAATGGATAGCCAAACAAAGGTCATAAACAAAATAGTAGAGAACCTCTTTTGAGCTACTATTGGGAAGAATCTGCATGATTGGGATTTATGCTTGCCCATCATTGAGTTCGCATACAATTGCTCTATGCATAACTTGATAGGAAGGTCACCTTTTGAGGTCGTCTACAGAATTAACCCAAAATTACTCTTAGACATGATTATCAACTCAACCTCTCAAGGAGAAAGTTAGTCAAGTCTACAATGCGCCGAGGAATTTCAGAAATTACATTAGAAGGTTGCGAGCAATTAACCAAAATAAGCCCAACAAAGAGAGTAAGGAAGTTGAGGTAGAAGGCAAATTATTTACAGCCTAGGAGACCTTGTATAGGTTCACCTCAACAAGGAGATGTTCCTAGGGAAGAGAACAAACAAGTTATCTCCCAAGTCAGATAACCCTTTCAAGATCCTTCAATGCATCAATGACAATGCTTATAAGCTAGAACTACTCAAAGGATACAAAGTATCTCTAACTTTCAATGTCACCAACTTGATGCCCTATGTGTCGAAAGAAGAAGAATCAAGATTTGAGGGAAAATTTTCAATAACCTCAGGAAGTTGATGAAGTGATAACTTTTAAACCCCTTACCCAAGCTCGCCTTTGAGGATTACAATCTCTCTTAGGAAGGATCCTCTCTTCTCAGCCTATCGAAGACGAGCTCCAATACATGGAAGAGTAATAGAGGAACTCTCTAAGGCCCTAGCTCAAATGCATACTACTCAGCTCAGACTCTTGTCCAGTTGTTAACCTACTGAGTACTAACTTGCCAAGTGTCGAGGTTAAGATCCCTATATGCTGAGCTCTCTTTTGCCATCTTACCAAGCTACAGTCTCATTCAATCACCTCAGCAGCTCTTCGTATAGCTCAACAATATCAACATTAACACAAACATCATTCAGCTACATTGTACTAAGATTCCAAAGCATGAACCCATTAACAGGCTATCACCTATCTCCTACTTTTCTAACATTTGTACTATTTTTTTTTTTTTGTCATTTATCATGTTTACCCTTTTTGCTTGTACTATGAATTTTCTTCTTACATTATCCTTTATGTAATTTTCATTATTATATTATTACCCTAAGGACTTACTATAAATAGCCCCTTATCTTTTATAGCCAAAATCACCTTATACTTTACAATTAATAAATATTCCTATTCTTCCTAGACACTATTCTTTGAGTACATCATTTTCACACTCTTATCTAATCTTATCGAATAGCTCGAGATTAGTAGAAAATGAACCTTAGTATTTACTTATGCATCATATCAAGTGAAGCTACTCTATTTATGTTCGTTAGTGCATCATATCCTACAAGTAACTTCATGGAAGCTACTATGTTTGCAGACCTATTTACTTCTTCTTTCTTCGATATTTCAAAGGATAGATTAGTTTCCCCTCTCTTCAATAAGCCCTAGTGATTAACTCAACTCCTAGGCACATTAGAGACACATAGAAATAATTGAAAAAGGCTTTAATGAAATCAAAAAAAGGGGGCATGAAGTCTTAAGTCAAAATACTTCAGGTAAATATGGAAGTCATTGTCACTTGGGGAAGATACCCTTTGATGTTTTTTAGGGTTCTCAACCCTCTAGTCATTTGAGATTTCATCAAAGCACCCTTCATACTTCATGACATCTTAATGTTTTACTTTACTATAAGCACCTTTAGGAGATAAGCCATTATATTCTACCTCCATATATAGATACACTAACAACTTTTTGTCCTCCCCATCATTAGGATGCTCATCATAAGGAAGAGCTTCAAGTCTTGCAAGTCTATCATAGTCCTTAATTATACTCTTACAACTAGACATAGCTTAGCTACAAGTACCTCTAGGAGATGCTATTGTCGCCTCATAGGGAAGAGTAATCTCCTTAGAAAGCTTAGAAGAATGTACGACCCTACAGCATACCATACCTATGAACAAAAGTTTTGAGTTTGAAATACAAATTAGGTTTAAAGATTGGAATCTCAATTGTAGTTGTAGAGGGAACTTGCAAAGAGAGTTTCCAAGAAGAGAGAGGAAATGTAGAATGATACTTAATAAGAAAATTGAAAAGTAGATTTTCTATGGTAGTTCTTGGGAATTTGAAGGATTTGATTTCAAATGACTCAAATGAAGACACATGTTCTGAAAAGAAAAGTTAACGGCTAAGATCACTTAGGTAGTTACATCATGAAGGTGCGATGAGTATTAAACTAACATTTGTCCCGCACGTTTCAAGGAGCGAGAAATGAAATGACACACCATGCAAAAGGATGAAATCTTAAGAACTTCACCGTATTCAACCTAACAAATCAGGTCAAGGACAAGCTGTTTGAATTCCTTTTGAAAAAGAAAAAAGAAAAGAAAGAAGAAAAAGAAGAGAGCAATTTTGTTCTTGATCAAGCAATACAAGCAAACAAGCATTTGATTACCTACTTACTTCAATCATAGGCCCTTGAACACTTCTACTCCCATCTTCGATTACCTGGTAATAGGAGCTAAGAGCCAAGAGCCAGGAGGTAAGAGCCAAACGTTGATAGTAGTTCTTTCACTAAGATAGTTAACAAAATGTCAACTTGCTCTAAGCCGAAGACTAGCTGTTTCTCATTCTTATTTGTTAAATGTCACTTGACTTAGACACTTAAACAGCTTACAACTTATCAATAGTAATATGTTGGCACCCATAATCGATGACCGATCTCTAGAGCTTTAACAACTCATAATTACTCTACTAACCTAATATCACAAGACCAAATTGCTAAGGCCCAACCTAAAAAGTTCAAATATTTGAACATTAGAATAGATATGCAAATGGTTTGATGGTTATCCTTAAGAATAATTGTTCAATTATCTCGTCTCCGCATTGATCCCATGTCAAAGGTAGTACAACCATACATTATAAATGATGGAAGGGCAAGTATAGTAAGTCTCTTTGATTCTCTACGTTTTAATACCTCTATTTACCCACAAATTTCTTTCCTATGCTTATGCAGACATAAGCATCAAAGTAGTAATGCTAGATATGCCCAACACCCCCAAAGCTAACTTAAATTATTCTACAAACTTAACCACTTACTGAATTTCACCAAAAATAGTATTTTACGAACTAATAATATTAAATGTAAAAATTTTGTGTAGATTAATAAAAATTGGACTAATATGTCGAATGTTTAAGGTAGTATAAGAATGTTAATACTTTCTTAAAATTAAAGCTAATTTATGGACATAAAGTTATCTTATGTTCTATTAAAAGAAATTGCCAACAAAAGATATTTTACAAAATTGGATAAAATTAAAATATTTAAAAAGAGTTATAATTATTGTTTTATTTTTATTGCATTTATTGAAAAATCTAATAAATATTGGTACAAACTAAAAAGAGTTTCATGAATTAGTTAGCAAAGTTATAGCTTTAATAGAAAAACTGATAATTCTTTTATTAATAAAAAAAAAGTTAAAATTTTCGGCATTTAAAAAATAAATATAAAAAATCGAAAAAAAAAAGCAAGAAAACAGAAAATACAATTTAGGCCTCAAGGTAGCCGAATTTGCCCATATCAATGGTAGGTCATGAATGGACCACTATAAATAAATTATTCAACCTACCCAATCTTCAAATTAAAAAAGAAAAGGGTTTGAAAAGAAAACCAGTAGCCTTCTCAAAATTATCAAACTCACGATTTTATGTAAAATCACTAAGGAGGTTGGAGAATAGAAACGTAAATTTTTACAACTTATGTAAAATTACTTTAGAAAAATTCGAATATGATTATAATAATTATTCAAAACTTAAAATATATTATGAAAATGAAGAAATTAAATTCTTTTTCCATAAATAACTCTTAATATATGAAAACCAGACCTTTTAAAGAAAACCAAATATTTCAATCCATTTTAAGTTATTAATAGTATAAATTGAAATGTATAGTTTTCTTATAAACTTTGCTATTGGAGGGGAAACATGGATAAATGTTACAAACATAAAATAAGAGATTTGGAGAAAAAGATAAAGAAGTGAAAAAAAAAAATCAAAATAGGATAGGAAAGATAATGTAATGCCTCAATAGTCGATAACCTGTAAAAACCTAATTGCATTTTTTTTTTTAACATATTTATCTCAAATATTTAGAATCGGTAAATTTGATCAAAAATAAGTTTTTAAATAGTTTGTATGTAAACTTGATTAAAAATGTAAATGTCTACATAAAAATGGTTTTGTATTTTGAGTTAATTTAGAAAAGTATCTTAAAATCATAAATTCATTGAATCGTGATTTTGACAACTATAAATCTTTGTTAAGTCAAGTTATATTAATTCACTGCAATCCATTCAATTATTCAATTCAATGAAGTAAGCCATACTTTAAAAATTCCACACTAACAACATAAAAGAAGTAGTGCTCGAGACATGCAACCCTACAAAATTTGAAATCACAACATTAGGCTAAAGACTTGAAATAAATTCAATCCATTACATTTAAATCTAATCATAAAAAGAAAAAAGAAAGAAAAAAAAAATACTTTCATCTCGGAAATGTAAAGATCTTAGGGAGAGATAAAGGTAAGCGACTAACCTTTGGGAAGGATTATGGGAGTTAGTATTTTGAAGTTGGAAGGAACAAAAAATACATGATCAAGCGCTCTAACACCAAATAGAAAATACAATGATCCAATAAAAATGGCTGTTCATAAGGTCCCAATAGATCCAAATCAATAAGATTAAAGTAAGGTTCAGCCTTATTATTACAAACTGAAAAGGTATCACAAGTTTGTTTTCCTCTTTAGCATTCATCACAAGAAGATATGGAAAAATGACTCAATCACGGGGTTAGGGTTTGTGAAAGGGAAAGTGCTTGATGATGCAACATGTTCCACAATTCTGAAGAGAAGTGAAGATGTTTTGTAGGCCCCTGCTGTTATTATGGATGGGCTTGGGCCTGGAATCCTTATGAGCCTGCCTTATTTAGGCTTATTGCTAAATTACTGATATATGCATGTGCAGAATACTATATTACGTAAAATATATAGCCACTATAACTAGAAACTTTTGATGATGTGGCATATAGTTTGGGGAAATATTACATAGGGATTTGTGTAGTTTGTTACATTTTTCTTTTACAATTCCAGAATATTAAGGCATCCTATATAAACATGTGAAGAAACCCACGGAAAAATCAATGTAAAAAAAAATAAAAAAAGCTTCCCTCAAGAATTGCATTCTGACTCTTCCTCTGCATTCGGATGGATTTCACCGCAAATTTTTCCTTTTCCTTATTCAATCCGCTGCAGACTTATGTCACAATTGGAAAACAAAGAAAGACTCGACAATGGCACAGGCGCTAGACTAATGCCAGAGTTGATATTCAATATTAGACTTATTTGCTAAGATATGACAAAATGAACTTCTTTTAAAGGCTAAGGTCTTTCAATATACAAGAAGTTTTAGTAAAAATTACCTAAAAGTCTATATCTTTAGCTAACTTTCATATTGATATGAGGATAATCTCTTAACCTACCCCCATATCAATATGTATTTCAAGAATTTTTTTTTCTTTTTTTCTTTTTTATGCTATATCATATTCATTTCCCCTTTATGAATAATATCGTATCGAACTTAATTAGATAATCATTTATCATTTTTTTAAGCACTGGTGATCCTATTCTCGAGACTGGAGTGGATGTTCACCTTGTTGGACATCAAAATGAAAGAATGGTGTCCCGTGGAACAGAAGTAATTCGACTTGGGATAAAAAGAAATTGAAAGCAAACTCAACCCAAACAGTTTCCCGCTAAACGTCAATCCAAAATAAATGAAAAAATTTACCAACATCTCTCTTTGATCGGCGTGGAAAACTTTTGTGTTTACATTTTAGCTTGTTATGTTGTGATTTAAATTGTTACTAATAATCCTGATTTTTTACAGTGATAGTTTAAAGGTAAGAATTGGTTCATTTCAAACTGTAAGAAGGAATTAAAAAAAAAAATTACATTATAGTCTAAAACCTCTCTAGAAAATGTCAGTTAGAAACAATAAGGTACACTTCTTTTTTCTTTTTATGTAGAATATAATACATGCTTATCCAGGACATAGAGTAGGTTTTACATAAAAATTTTAATATTAATTAGGTTCTAGATAAAAATTTTATAAATAAGCAAACTCAAGCTTAAAATATTAATAATTAAATTTGTAAACCGATAAACTGTCTATTTTATATTATATGAGTATATTTCAACATCATCTTTTAACCACAAAGTATCTTTTAAATGTAACTACATAGCTCCTTTTCCTATTAAGGAGTTATGTCAATATGTTTTTTTTTTTTTTTTTTATGGCCAATTATGTTAATATTTGTTTTAAATAGTTGGCAGGTCTTTTAAAAGCCATAAATTATGCCCTCACTTAATTAAGTTTCTTTATTTGTGGGTGTTTTCCATGCATGTTTTGATAGTTTAGCACCTAACAAATCATATATTAATTTCGTTATTGAACATATACTGTACTATGCATTGTACGATTTGAAATGGGACTGGACTGTCAATAGAGCATCACATATTACAAGTTCGGTGAATATATTTCACATGAAATTCCATAGTAATCACTCTCGAACATCGGAGCATATATGTCCATAACTTTGAAATAGTATCGTTTAAACTTTTCTTCCAAATGGGGGTGTTAATAGAGCATTGTAATTATTTAAAAAAAAAATTTATTGCTGAGCTTAAACTTGATGATTTTTCATGCTCTATAAATTCAGTAAAAGTTTAGATGAATTCAAGTCCAATAATTTTTTAAATGAAGCAAACTTAAACTTCTAAACTCGGTTCAACCTATTTATAGCTTATTAGAAGATATGTACCCTTCGTCCTCAATCATGACTCATGAGGCTACTCAATCGTGATTATTGTACCCATGTTAGTAGAACCCACTTAAACCACATTTAGACCCATGTGATTCGAACCATCTGATCACGTCAACCATTTTGAAAAGACACACATGGAGGTAAGTCCAGTCGAGCCACGGTGGTTTAATTGGGTACAATCAGCCAAGCGAGGTGCGTGGTTCGTGTACGGTGGTGACTGGAGCAAGAAATTGGGGGAAATTAATGGTTTTAGTCTAATCCTTGTATCACTTTAAAGAATAAATGCTAGTTTTTCGTTGTATACGTAGGAATTATTATTCATTTCTATTTATTTAATTTTTTTATTTATTTATTTTTTTTGGCCAGCATTCTATTTATTCAATTTCATCAATCAAATGTGTCATCAGTGAATTGTGAAAGAAGAAGCTTAGAAGACATTTAACATACGCAAACATCACAAAAGTGAGATTAAAATATGGAATGAAAATACAAAGAAGAATTAAGATGTAGGAACTTTCTTTTACGGTACATAATTAAAGTAATCATATTATTCCACGGAAGAGCTCGTAATTATTTAGCACAAAATTACTACATATTATTTGGGACAAAACACCGTCTGAAAACTAGGAAAATCAGAAAACACAGAAAAGGGAAACCTCTGCTGCGAACCCATAATTAAGGATGATAAACCGACAGCGAATCTATTAATAATTCTTCTTGGCTATAAATAGCCCCCATCTTTGTTCACCCGACGAAGACCTGGCCAGCTTCGACTTCCAACCACCAACAATTTCAGAATAGTCCTCCTGCATAATGTAAAATGAGTTCAGAAAAAAGCTTCGCAAAATTAATAAACCACCAACAACAGCGTCACGACGTGAAAAGAATGGAGGAAAGTGCACGCACTTCAGAGAAGTCTCGAATGAAGGCATCTCTATCCTTTTCAACAGCGTTCAACTCCACCTGCAGGAGCTTTATGAACTGAAAAAGCACACCAAGAAAATAACTCAGATCATAAGGCCTTCTAATATAAACAGAGAATAAAAGTTCATGCATACCTGATCAGTTCGATCCTCAACTATAACTTCATGGAATCCAGCATCAGTGAGCATCTGAAAGTCATCCAGAGTAAAGTAAATGGGATAACTATAGAAGCACAAAAAAACTGATCCAAAATCTAATTTGGATGAGGACAATCAACATACCTGCCCATATTCCTTCGCATCATGGAGATCATATCCCCTTTGTTTAGTGTATGCAGCCATTTCAGGAGACGGGGTTCCTGCTTTTTTGCAGTAGTCGCTTATTAGAACTTTACCTCCTGGTTTCAACCACTTACGAAATGATCTGAACAGTGCAGGTTTGTCCTGGGTAAAGTTGGCAAAGAAACGGAGATGAATCATTCCATGCACGCACATATCCACACTAGTAATATAATGAAACCACTTTAAAAGCTAAAACAATAGCATTGAAGGGCAATTCCCGATGGCCAAAAAAAAAAAGGGCGGATTTCCCGAGGCACAACTGTTGATTAAACGCTACTCTACAGAACAATATTCTATAATATAAGAGCATTATACCTGAATGTGAAGAATAGTGTCACGACTATAAATCACATCAAATGAGTTCTCCGGATATGTTTTCCTAGTGCAATCAGCAACCTCAAATTCCACAGAGCATTTAAGACCAATAGCTCGCTCAAGGGCAAATGAAATCATATTTATGGAGAGATCAATGCCAATGACATGCACATCGAAATTCTCAGCCATGTAGAAGTCTCCACCTCCAATGCCACAGCCAACATCTAAAACTTTCTGACCAGGTTTAAGATCCAGCTTAGCCACGAATTCCTTGGTTGTATCTGCATATTCAAGATGATTATGAGATATGGACCAATAAAAAAGCTTTTGTAGTAATCATAAAAGGATAGAGGAAACCATTCTTTAATTGACTTCCTATACATTGGCTATGGTAAGTTTTTTCTCCTTTTAGAAAATGCATAAATGCCATCATCACATCACTGATTCCTAGTTTATACTTGGGGCTAGCTTAATTTTATCCGAACAATTAAGTTCAACCATACAAAAATTGGTACCGTTCAAACATGATTAAAATCTTTTAGACCTGTATTGTATCTAAAAAAATCTTTAGATTTTTCTTTTGCAGAGAAGGGTTGGACCTTGGACCCTAGACCAGTGAGTAGCACATCAACACTCCACATTTGACAGATGAAAACAAATGAAAAAGGAAAAATATAGTCCAAGAAATAGTACCAAGTCCTCCTGAGCTGACAAAGCCAGGCCCAAAGATACGTTCATAACGTAGTATTGAATTAGATTTATACTGAACACTGTCGAGAAATCTCTGAAAACCTTTGTCATCATCTGATTTAACTTTCTGCCATAACCAGCAAATCTGCATCACAGATGCAGTATGCAAAGGTTAACTCACCCATAAATTCATAAACCTAAATGTGAAGCAAGAGACAGTATATTGGCTATCTTGCCTGGTTTTGATTCTTCTTGTTTTTCACATAAGCTCCTATACACTTGCAACCAACAAGAGAGAGTTCATAGGAACTTCCAGTAGCATCAGGCATGTGGCGTTCCTTGAAAACCTACAATTGGGAAAAAAATATTATAAGAGACTCCAGTAGCCACTTCATTTTTTCATTTTAAACTTGGATTTAATGTACATGATTGTCGTAAACTAGCTATGGTTACCACAAACACCAGAACATGTCCAGCAGAGCACAGCCTATTGTCAAGAAATGTCAAATCTTAACTTGTTTGGATTACACTTTTATGGAGCCAAAAAGAGTACACAGCATAAAAAAATCCTGGTAATGCAATAAAAAGTTACAAAGGATGCTTTTAGACATGTCTGTGAACTGTAAATGTTTAAAATCGTTTTCTATTCAACCAAAAAAAAAAAAATCTTTTTCTATTACTACATACCAAAAGTTTAATAGATGAAGCTTTTCTTCAAGTCTCCAGGTAAATAACTTACATAACAGATTATCGTGCCAATTCAATCCAGTAGCATCAACTTATCAATGCAAAGCATATTGCACGGAAACATGCAAATGGACTTAACAACAAATTTATCCCCAGTACTTCTGTTTACAAAATAGCAATCAATAGCAGGTTTACAGGAAACTTCTGGAAAGTTAACCATTCATAAAAGTCTAGAGAAAAGGTAAAAAGCAGACTTAACAAAAAAAGATGTAATTGTGCTGACTGGAAGAGAAATATTAGAGAGCTATATCTTTACAAGTCTCCAACAGGTATTGATATGCAGTCAAATAATTAGAAAACAGAATATAGATATGAATAAAGCTTATTGTTTTTATCTAAACATCTCTATAGCATGCTGAGTCCAAAAATAAAGTGCAGTCTGGAACTTGCTTAACAGAAATGTTGATCCAATTTCACTTTCACATACTTAGATAATTACATAACAGAGACACTGTAGCATAAGTACAAAAGCACAATGAGGTTGCTATGCAGGCATTAATTGAAAGAGAGCAAGGTAAGTAATAGCAGCACCCGACAATTGCAATTTAAGAATCTTGATAGCTCTTGATTTAAAATTAAAATATATATATATATATAGCAAGATATCTTAGGCTGTAGAATTTCCAGGGACAAAATAACAATGCACACAGCTCAGAGACTAACCTTGGTGTAGAACCTGGGTTCTCGATAGTGGGTGGGGTTAGATTTCCTTTTATGATCTCCAGACTGGTGGAAACAAGATTCTCGGAAGAATATATAACCACCAACCTTTAACCATTTGACCATCTTCACAGCCAGATCCTCAACCTGAAACGCAAAGGAAAAGGAGCCAAGGAAATGAAAGGAAAACAGTTGTTCTGGTCCCATTGCCTCTACAATACTGAGCAGTTCTTATAATTTTTTAATGAATGTAGAGGGAGAATCAATTATAAGTATAATAAATTCCCCTTCGGCACTAATTATGTGCATATCTAAGGTATCTTCAGTCGATATGGATGAATACATGCCAGAGTGTGCACATGATCAACACTATAAATCACATGACACAGAATAATATGCCTAGACAAGGTTCAAGTGCGGTCATCAAAGGAAGAGAAACTGTAGATGTAGTCTAAAATCCTTTCTGGAGGGGACACATAAGTTACTTATCAAGCATATATAAAGTTACTCAGCAGTTTACTGCAATAATCAAATATAATCCAGTGATTATTTTTCTCAAGTATTAGAATTATTGAAATCTTCATCTAGAAGAAATACTGCTAATGTATAACCTTGTTAAAAGAAGCAATTCCATCAGTCATAAGGCTCCAGAAGGACCAAAATTACCTCTTTATCTGAGAGATACATCAAGAGCCAATTGGAAAAAACCAAATCTACAGATTCTTCAGTGAAATTCAACTCTGGTGATGTCACATCAGCACACATGAACTTCACATTCTTGTGATGGCTATTGCTGCTTTCATTCTGTAAATTGGAAATATCAAAAATAAAATAGGTCATGCTTCACGATTGGAATATAAAGATTTTCTGCTAATATTTGATGCTCTATGCATTTAACAAAGATGGAATTTTGCTTGCCTTCTTAATTGCGTTCTCAATGAAGTCAAGAGCCACAAGCTGACCAGCCTTTGGAGCTAACTCACTGGTAAATCGACCAATTCCTGCTCCCAATTCTACAACTGACTTCCCCTCATATGGTGGAAGCAAAGAGAGGACCTGTAAGTGATTAATTCAGTTATGTTTCCAAGACTAGTGAATAACACCCACAAATTCAAATGCAACATGCACTACATAGAGCGGTCGTTTCCTCAAGGCTATTGAAGACTAACTACTACTACGCTCCATTCTCAAGTCTTATTCTTGCTAGGCAGAATAAGCTACACACATCCTATCACAGCATTGCAATCCATGAATCACATTAATTCTTTCATTTCTCATTTTGTCTATCAGTATGTGTTTGCTCATCATTGGTAGAATTCATTTCTTTTGCCGTGTTACATTTCATACTACCTGACCCTCAGTTTTGAGAAATATTTAAAACAAAAAGTACAATAAGTAGATATAGATCCTACAGGATGTGTTTGCACATCATTGGTAGAATTCATTTCTTTTGCCGTGTTACATTTTATACTACCCGACCATCAGTTTTGAGAAATATTCAAAACAAAAAGTAGAATAAGTAGATCCTACAGGCAATCAAACAGGGATATGATGAGTGGTCAGACAATAGAATAATAAAAAGAATGTAAAACCAGACTTGGTCAACACAAAATTTAAATTGCTTAAATTTTCACGATTTGGCAAAATTGAAAAAGGCATACTCTTTATACAAAGACGTAAGCAGAGAAATAGCTTGCAGCTTTTTATCACTGACACATGATCTAATCAGCTTTCTTTTCGGGGACATCAAAATTAGAGGAAAACTAGATTATTATATTTGGCCTGTTTGGTATGATTTCATTTGAACATTTTCCCTCATATCCCGATAAGGAGAATGTTTGAAAATCTACAACTAGCATTTCTGAAAAGGGAACTTTTACCCAAAGAAATGATAATATATGTTTCCTTGCCACTGAAATGGACTTAGACACAAGCAGCATAGATAACTCAGTCGTATTTAGGATCCTAGTGCCACAGGATGTTAAGGTCTCGAGTTCAAATGGTATTGTAGGAAACAAGGCTGAGTCAATCAAATATAAAATCCAAAAGGAATCATTCTTTTCGTGAAAAAAGAAATCCTTAATGTATAGCAGCGGACAAATAAGTATGGACTGTGCTGTTCAAGAAACAAATAGGATAATCATTGAAGAAAATGTGAAATCTGTTTGGTTCTATCGGAAGAAGCAAGATGACACGACAGAGAGGGAAAACAGAGTACTTTCCTTGCACCGTTATTTGATGATATGGAAAAAATCTCAAACATTTGTAATGTGCCAATGCTGCATTAAGCAAGAGCAGAGAATACTTAAGTAATCAAAGAATTCCCAGGCTGATATAATTTTTAGCATTTTAACGCTCAGATCCCAGTCCCTAGAAAGAATAGTTGTAACCGAACGAATTTCTACCGGCTCAGCACATAACCTCACTATTATAGCAAGAGGCGGCCCGGCAACGGACATGCACATGTGAACTTAAATGCAGGGGAGCATTTTTAATAATCTTATGATAGGAAAGAGAGCAGAATTAAGATCAACATTTGTAAAAGAAACAACTACGGATCAAAACAAACATGAATAGCTAGACTCACTTCAGGTCTTTCCTCTTTATCAAGATCAGCAGCTTTCGAGTCGAGCATCATTTCCTCAACAGTGAGGTCGGCAGTATGCTCCATCCAGTAATTCTTCTGCATTGCACGTTCATCTCCTGCAATATGAATTAAAATTTAAATTTAAGATCAACCGGCTGGAAACATTAAACTTTCATCCAATCCGTCCATTTTATTTAACCTTTATACACTGATACAGTTTCCTAATTCATTTCATTATAGTACATAACCGGCCTTAATCATTATTAATCAAACGTCTGAGTCAATGTCCATGCTTATAAATGCTCTTTAACATGGACAAACTTAACAAATTCATGTTGAGTGAAGTAAATCTGGCTGACGCACCTTGAGTTGCCATTGCAGCGGAGAGAGGAATTGTGTAAGGTTAGGTTGAAGAGAGAGAATGAAAATTGAGGAAAAAGGAGAGAGAGAGAGAGAGATAGAGGAAGAGAGAACTAATGTCCCTCGATGGCAAGGCGAGATCTAGAGAAAGTCCTGGATCTGCGGTTGCAAGACCGTCCTTTTTGCTGCATTAACGGATCAAAGGAAGAATCTCCCTGCTCGCGGTCTTGTGGAGGAGGGGTGTGTTTTGTGTCGGAAGACGAGGTTTAAGCCTCCTCCGCAGGGTTTTATTTATAGGGGAAAGGATGGAGGCAAAGAAATGAAATGGTAGTTGGCTTTTGATTTTGTTTTTATTTTTTAATTTTTAATGGAATTAAAAACAGAAAAAAAGAAAAAGAAAATAGAAAAAAGGGGGTAAGCGGCCTGCCATTAATTAACCCACTTTCCCGGGAAAGAAAAAGAAAGGTTTGAGTTGGCACAGTCCACAAATATTTGACTCTCTATTTTTCGCTGTATTTCTGAAATTTTCATGGGTATAATACCCATTTGCTTCCATTTAAGCTACTTAAACTGCATTCATTTTTTTGGCCAAAAAAAAATCTCCATTCATTTAAGTCCAAGTTATTTCTTGTTTATCCACGTTGGATAACGATGTCAAATATATGTCGGTTAAACTTTTTGGTATATTGCGTTGCTCAAGTTGTACTAAATAAATTAATATTATCATGTTACAATAAGTATATCATTTTAAATATTTTATTTAAAAGTAAACATATAAATATAAATATTTTATTTACTACAATCTCTTCAGTTCATTTTGATAATTTTCAACAAATCTTTAATTTCCTCTTTTTTCCCATTAAATTCTATTTAAGCTTAAATATAAATTTATGTCATTTACAATATAAATAAACTAAATAACATTTCCTTATATTTAGAATGCATACAAATGCTAATTCAAAATTTGCATTTCATCTTGAAAAGAGTAAGTTCTTTCTTAGAAAAGATTATGATTTTACCCTTTATAGAAGAATGATTTCCCTTAAAAAAAAAAAAAAGTTTTCTACTTAAAGGCTTTTTTAACATTACAAATAAAGGAAAATGAAAAAAACGTTTTTTGAAGAATATTTTTCATGAAACAAATGGGGACTTAAATTTTTAACTTTTTTTTTTGTTTACTTGAGTCATTAATGTTTTTAAAAAAAAAATATGACATTTAGCTCTTCAATCAACTCCATCAAATATCTCGTTAAAGTTTGATATGGACAGCTTTTGTATTAATCCATGTAATTAATTTAGCAAATTA
This sequence comes from Lumnitzera littorea, assembly GCA_024138015.1. Classification (NCBI taxonomy): domain Eukaryota; kingdom Viridiplantae; phylum Streptophyta; class Magnoliopsida; order Myrtales; family Combretaceae; genus Lumnitzera; species Lumnitzera littorea. Next base: position 68,961,879 of record JAMXBB010000004.1, read on the forward strand.
TTAATAAATAAATAAATATAATTAATCTAGCAAATTATTAATAAATAAACATAATTAAAACTAAAATATTGGAAAATAGGAAAATGAAAAATATTGAAAAGAAAAGGGAAAGTTTAGGCCAACCACCCTAAGGTCGACGAGCAACCAACTATCATCTACATAAAAATCTTGGTAGGTTGCAAACCACTTTTGTTTTAGTAATTAGGCATAACAATGAGACAAAGTAAATACATTTCAACTATTCATACAATCGATCCATCTAAAATGAATTATCTCAATTTTTACCTTATAATTCATGTTAAATTGATAACTTTACATGGATTTTAATGAAATAAAGTGTATATAAAGGGATTAGATTATAGTGGTCATGTATGTAAAATGTGAGTCTCGTACTACACGTGATCTTAGAGAAGTGATGTAGAATTACACATAGAGGATGACATGGAGAAGAGGAAACAAGGAGGAAGAGTAGACAGTTTTGGAAAGCTTCAAACACACGCATAACAAGTGGAGGAGTTAAAAAGCAATCAACCCTACTATTTTAGATGAGAAGCGATGTGTTATTCACTTTGAGCTCTATTTAATCTTCTAAAATAACAATGTGACAACATAATGTTGTTTCTCTAAATAGCCAAAATTGTGTCAAATAAAGAGGAGCTCTAGAGTATTTATAAACTTAGGTCGTCAATAACGTTTGTCCGATTGCATTGTCATTCAACGACAGAGATGAGTCATCTTATTAATTGATTCTTCTATGAGCTCCTATTGAGTCTAAACTCATGAAATGTCTCTTTAAGTGTATAAACTTCCCTAAGAAAGGTCAAAAGCGAACAGACCGTTCCAATGATCCTTACTCTAAGCCTACCATACCACATCTTCCTAAGTCATCTCGAAATAGACTAGACTCCCTAGGCCCTACCATCTAGCTCAAAGAGTCAAGTCCTAAATATAGCAATTTTAAGCCCTCTATATTTTGCCCCATATATATATTATTTAAGTAGGGATCAAGTAATTTTTCATAAGCCGTATAGGAAGATTTGTTTAATATACTACCTTAGGGGTAAATCCACTTCAGTAAGCTTGAAGCGACATACGTAATTAAATAGTACAACAAGCTCGCGCACTAAAGCATATAATAATTAAGAAAATTTACAACAGTGGCACTAGGCTCATATGCTCCAACGAAATGAAATTTTTAGCTATTTGAGCGCATTTGTTGGTAATGTGGCTCTTTACAATGCACATGTGCTAAGTTGCAACCTAGTAGGGAATGACAATGCACATTTGTTCAAGAATTTTGGTTAGAAGGTAAAATGTAGAGGGCATAAAATTGCTATATTTGGCACTTAACTTTTTGGGCTAGGTGGTAAGTAGGGGTAGGGGTAAGCATAGGTGCGGTTTGGTTGAGTATAGTTTGTCTTCCCTTATCGAATCGAATTGAACCTAATATAATGGTTAGGTTTTTTTTTCTAAGTCAAACATAATCATACAATTCAGTTCATAAATTTTTCGAATCTAAATAAAATCGGTTCAATTCAATTCGAACTATTTATGTCAAATTTTTACTAAATATTTTTATCTCCAATAAATATAAAATTTTAAATGGAATTTACTCAACTTAATTTTAATAATTGCTATAAAATTATGATAAAGAATGACAAGATATAAAAAATTTGATAAAATTATGAAGATTGATGAAAAAAATATAAAAAAGGACAAAAAAATTGCATGAATTTCTTTTATTTAACTAAATGGTTCGGATCAATTTAAAACAACACAATTCGGTTTGCTTCCTTAAACCGAACTACAAACTATTTACGCATAATCGAACCAAACTATAAACTAAACAGTTTGCAAAAAACCAATTTTTCGATTTGGTTCGATTCAGTTTACGGTTTAATTCGCGATTTACAATCTTTTTGCCCAGCCCTAGTATTAGGGCTTAGAGAGTTCAGTCCATTTTAAGATAACTTAAGGAGATGTAGTATGGTAGACTTGGAGTAGAGAACGTTAGACCAAACCATCTACTTTCAACCTTTCTTAGAAAAGCTCATGCACTTAAAGAGGCTTTCTATAGGCTTAGACTCAATAGGAGCCTATGGTAGGAGCCTATGGAAGGATCTATCAATGGGAAAACTCATCTCAGCCATCAAACGACAATGCATTGAACGAACGTTATTGACTACCTAAGTCTATAAATATTCTAGAGCTCCTCTTCATTTGAGACAATTTTGGCTATTTAAAGAAACAGCATCATGTTATTACGTTGCTATTGCAAAAGATCAAATACAGTTCAAAGTGAAGAACGCATCTCTTCTCATATAAAATAGTTGGGTAGATTGCTTTTTAGCTCCTTCACTTATCACCCGTACATTTGATGCTCTCTAAGACTACCTACTCCTCCTTCTTCCTTCCTCTTCTCCAAGTCATCCCTTACGTGTCATTCTACATCACTCTTCTACGACTAGTGTAGCGATATGAGCATGCATGCACGTTACCATTGTAACCAGATCTCCTCATATATACAAAGCTTAGCTTATATTTTCTACTTGAATCAGGCTTTGATTGAATGTCTCTATATGTGTGTAATATGAATTTATAAGCTTCAATAGGTGAATACCAAGTGACAAGGCATATTGTCTAAATGATGTTGCCTTTAGCATTCGATTATCCATGAAACCCTACCAACTAATTGGAAAAGAGCTTAGATAGCGACTAGTTAATCATGGGGTTCGACATTTTATGGATTTTGTCAACATTACATATTCGAGGCCCTTTTAACACTATGCCATTTTTACAACTACTAACTAAATAGTATAACTTACTTCTGTTTCAAGCAATCAATGAAGAAAGAAGAAAGGATCATTAGGTAGATTTTATCATGAGCTTATAAATACCCATCAATATGAATTTAATAGAGTTAGATATGGTCTCTACTTACAGTACTTGTAATTAGGCTTATTATTTGCAAAATCTTGTAAACCCCAAAGTTATGTGCCATTGTTCATCATTTGCTTATTTTATGAGAGACTGCACTATATTTGTGACTTGAGAGAGCATGAATTTGTGTACGCTTTTAAGACATTTGCCATTGTAATTAATAAAGTAGTATATAAAATCCTCAAATGGAGGTAATGTTCATATGTATAGATTAGGGATAGTCTAAACTCTATATTATATCTAAGCTTAATTTTTTATCCCTATCTTTATAATTTCAATACAATCTTTACTATTCTTTATTTTATTGATTCATTGATTATTTGTTAATCTTAGATACAATAAAAATAAAAAAGGATATAATCAATTCACCAGCTTTTAGTTATAGCCTAGTATTTTGATCCATGTAAGTTAATATAGTTACAATCAGCTCTCTATCCTACGTAAGCTAAGGCTTACCAAGTAGGGATCCATAATAAGTCATAATATTATATATTATTAAAATTACTATGTATTTTGATGGGTAAATTGTAGATACATTATCTTTATTTGTTTCATGTGCATTTAGTTCTCTTATCTTTAAAATTAAGCATTAACACTATTAGGTCTTTAAAAAATGCATTTGTACTCCTATTTACCCTATTTTTATTACACCTCATAAAGTGTCTATAAAACAAAAGCATATTTAATATCACATGTAATAATTATAAAATTAATCTATTATATGTTGATAACAAAACTAACTTTACTATCGCATTCAATTACAAGTATATAATGAATGGAATGGATTTGATTTGAATAGAATAAAATGGAATGCAATGCAATGAGTTGGAATGATAAATTCTTTCCTACGTTTGGAAATGCTTATGAAATATAATGGAAAATAGTATTTGTCACAAACTGCCTTAATTTTTGCATGTCATAGTTAGATTTAAGATTAAATAAGTAATTTTAAATTAATAATAATTCATGAGGGTATAATCAAATTGTTATTTTATCCTTTCAAAGGCAAAATTGAATTTCTCCTTAAAGTTGGATTGCCGATTCTAAAGAATTGCAATTCCACTTTCTAAAGGTACTTCTAAATATGGGAAAGAGAGTGAAATTCAGAATATATTCCATTCATGATGTAAGAAATTATTAAGCATAACCACCTTCTTAGAACTTAATATCATTCTAAAACCTAATCACAATTATGGTTGTTGACAACCGAATAAATTTAACAAGATAAAAATTTATCAATATCAATTTAAGATGTTATAAATCAAATATAAGAACATGATATCAAACATAGAGATACAAGTCATCAAGTTAGGCACAAGTTTGAAATCAATACATACATCAACCTTATATATGATGTAAGTTAGGGAAAAAATATCCACATACCCAACCCATTGGCTAAGAGGGAGAAAAAAACTTACACTATCTTAACTCATATAGCCAAATTGTCATTCCTACATATGACCCATACTTACTAGTAAAGGTTAGTGACTACTCTATTAAGTATTACAAAGATATTTTAGTGATAACAAGATACTATGTTAAGTTTACTAACAAGTTTGTTTGGTGTAAAGTTAAAAGTACTAAATATGTTGTAATGCTTGAGTTCTAAAAATAAGTTTTACGCAATCCAAAGAAGAATTAGAAAATTAAAAGTAGAAAATCAAAACCAAAAAATCAATACTAAAACTAGAATTAGAAAAATAGAACCAATAAACCAAAATTAGTACTAGAAGTAAAAGTAGAAGGATAAGTGAAGCAAAAGTTTAGATAGAATAAGTATGTTTACATATTGAAGGCCTAACTCTACAAGTTAGATGTATTTTAGTGATACATTTAACTAAACTATTAGCTGATATTTTATTCATGAATATTCTACAATCATCAAGATATAAAAAACTCTAAAAATTAAGGAAATATTAACGAAACCAAATTCCTAAAGATGTATTATTACAAGCAACGACAAAGGGGTATTTTTAAAAGCAGATTAAAGGGAAAGTTAAGATTAAGCAACTAATTAAAGAGATATTTGTGGGAGTAATGTTGAGGATAAAATGTATATGAGAAAATGAAAGGTAGATATTTATATTAATAATCAACAAATCAAATATGGAAATATAACAACAATAACCAACTATAAAGCACACAAGCAAAATTTAAATGTATGGTATTTCTTGGCATAATAGCTATGACTTATGAAGGAAAAAGAAAGTATCCAATTTCAAAGATACAAAGAAACAACTACTTCCTTACTAAAGCTTTGAAGATCTATTATATAAAGAGGTACTCAAAAACTAAAGAAGACATGATATGAAGAAAAAGAAAAGAGAGAAAGAAATAGAATAGTATTAGGTTAATTTAGTTTAAGGCCTTAGATGCTTGCCAATCTATAAGAATCTTAGGTCGAACTATTTAGGACTAATATGGCCCATTTAACTAAGTTGAACCACATTAAGTATTGAGATTGTATATAATACGGACTAGTAGATAAACATACGAATCCAATATCACGCGTAACCAAAGGGGTGGGTCCAAGTCGTAAGATGGCTTGAAAAATAAATTATAGTCGAAGGTTGAGCAGGAGGTTCCCGTACACCAATGAAGGATATGATACACCAACACTTTACACGAACTTAGGTCACACTTAATATGACGCATAAGTATGGTAGGAGATCACTCGTCACTAGTCCATACTTGAATGGGCTAGATAAGAGTAGCTCAAAAGTAAGAAGGACACTTAGCTCAAGAGTGAAAAAGTTCAGCGTATTCTCTATATTCTGATCTCCTTAACCTTTACGGTATGATAGTATTTATATCATCCTGTTAAAGCAAATTCTAAGTTATAGAAATTACAAAAAGAATGGTCCTTATTTGCTAAAAACAAAAGAGAATAATTTATAAGGAAAATATGAAATCTTGCAAAAGAAGGAATGCAAACATCCTTTATCAGAAATGACAGTACGGATGTCAGTAAAGGACAGTGAGCGCACATGTTTTTGCTGTGATTCTAACAATATTATGGTCTAAGCAAGGGTGGACCTCTGTTCAAACCTGCTCGGTGTTAGAAGAGGCTGGACTGGGGTTGGTTCATGGACGGCCTACATTAAGGTTAGCCTAAGATGGTAGAGATTATTGCGTTCTAATTTGGCGCTAGGACTACGGTTTAGTGGAGGGTTCGGCTCGGCATACTGGTTGATCACCTTAGCAACATCTTAGATGGTATGGAGAGCAAAGTAACTTGGTAGATCAAATTGGGACAAGTGTTACTCCTCGACGCTTAACTCATCTTAGACAGCTCAACGGACCACTTGAAAGAGCCCTTGGGCTTGGGAACGTATAATAGATCCTTGATCCCTATCATCCCTTATAGGTTGGCTGAGATTTAAGATCAAATCTGGTTCAAGCTTAACTTGCTCGTCTTCGAAAGTGTAAAGTTAGAGGTCAACAATGTTAAAAGAGTCTAAGACTCCATATCCTTTAGGTAATTCAATCTTATAGGCGTTAGGATTGATCTTTTTAAGCATTCTAAAAGGTTTGTTGGCTTTGGGATATAACTTGCTCTTCCTCAAGTTTGAGAATCATTCCTTGCTAAGATGCATCTAGACCAAATCACCTAGTCGAAATTATCTTTTGCTCCGTCCTTAGCTTCGCTTTTCAATCTTAATAGCAGCTCAACCTAGTTTCTCCATAACCTTCTAGTGTATGGTTTTGATGGCTTCGACTTTCTCGATGGTTGGCTGGTCATCATCATCAGTTCTCAGTTGAGGTGCTTGATCTAATAGGAGCTCAGAGTTGAACCCATAGGTGACTTCGAATGGAGACATACTTGTGATACCGTGGGTGATCCGATTGTAAGCAAACTCGATGATTGGCAAACACAGATCCCGATTAGCTATGTTTCATCCGACAGTGACCTATAACAAAGTTCCTACAATTCAATTGACAACTTCGATTTGTGGATGCAGGACATGTTGTATAGTAACTTGGTTCCTAATCGCTTCCAAAGTATCCTCCAAAAATACCTCACACACTTGGGGTCTCATTCTGAAACTATGGTTTTAGGCATGCCATAAAGCTTAATCACTTCCTATAAGCAAAAAAAAAAAAAAAAAAAGAGATAGCTGAATTATTGTTAGTTTTGGAATAGGGCACAAAATGTGCCATCTTGTTAAATTAATCCATAACCACCATGATGGAGTCCTTCCCTCGGGACATCTTAGGTAATCCTAACATAAAGTCCATACTCAGCTTGGACCATGGTTTGGTCGAGATCGGCAAGGGTTGGTAGCATCCTTGTTCGGCTCGACTCTTTGCTTTTCAGCAGGTCGCACATTTTTCCAACATTGATTGGACATCTTTCTTCATCCTTAGCCAAAAGAATCTAGGAGATAATACCTCATAAGTTTGACATTGGCTAAAGTGTTATGTCAATCCCCCTTCATGCACTTCGCATACTAGCAGTTCTCTTGTGGAATAGGTCGGGATACATAGCCTCCTCTTCTTGAATAAGTATCCATCTTCCTTGTGATATTTGTCTAATGTTTGTCCTTCCTTACAACGAGCATAGATAGGACCATAATATGAGTCCTTAGCATACAAATTCTTGATGGTTGAAAAACTGAGTAGCCTTATCTATAGTTCGGTTAGGAAGGTATGTCGTCTTGATAGGGCGTCGGCTACTACATTGTTCTTTCTGTTCTTGTATTTTACAACATAAGAAAAACCCTCCATGAGCTCAAGCCACTTGGCCTATCTCTAGGACAACTTCGGTTAGTTCTTTAGATATCTCAAGGATTCATGATCGGTGTAGATCATGAATTCTTTGGGCAGTAGGTAGTATTGCCACACTATCAGGGCTCAAATTAAGAAGTAGAAATCCTTATCACAGACGAAATAGTTGAGTGTGGCTTCTTGAAGTTTCTCACTAAAGTAAGCAACAAGTCAACCTTCTTGCATCAATACAACACTTATGCCTAGTCCAGACGCATCACACTCTACCTCAAATACCTTGTTGAAGTTCAGTAGAGCTAAGACTGGGGCTGTAGTTAGCTTCTCCCTTACGTCTTCAAAACTCCTCCTCTCTTTCTCACCCTATCTGAATTCAACATTCTTCTTTAAGAGTTCGGTGAGTAGGGCCACAATCGTATTAAAATTCTTTATGAATCGGTGATAGAATGATGCTAGGCCATGGAAACTTCTTACGTTAGTAGAACAAGTCGGCTCAGGCCATTCTATAATCGCTCTTACCTTCTCCTCATGAACTCGGATGCCACCTCCACTCACAATAAATCCTAAGAAGATCACCTCGAATTGGCAGAAATCACACTTCTTCAGATTGGCAAAAAGTTATTCCACTCGAAGTTTTGCAAGCACTTATTGGAGATATCCTTGGTAAGTCTTCAGGTCAGGACTATACACTAGAATATCGTCAAAATAAACTACGACAAACTTTCCCAATAATTCTCAGAGCACATGACTCATAAGTCACATGAATGTACTCGGCACATTAGATAGTCCAAATGACATTACAAGCCACTGATATAAACCATGTCATGTCTTGAATACGGTTTTCCACTCATCTCCTTCACGCATTCGGATTTGATGGTGTTCAGATTTAAGATTGATCTTGGAAAACACTCTTACTCCACTTAACTTGTCTAACATATCATCAAGCCTAGGTATGGGATACTTATACTTGATAGTGATTCGGTTGATGGATCAGCTATCTATATACATACTCTAAGAACCATCATTCTTTGGTACTAATAGGGCCAGGACAGTATAGGGGCTTAAGGACTTGCACATATGCCCTTTCTTCAAGAGGTTGTCTACTTGCCTCTACAGTTCAGCAACTTATGCAAGGTTCAACCTACAGGCAGGCTTGTTGAGTAGTGTAGCTTCGACTGTAGGTCAATCGCATGCTCAACGCCTCGGATTGGGGGTAGACCCTCCAGTAGCTCCTCCAGAAACGAGTCGGCAAAGTCTTTTAGTAAGGTTTTTATCTCAGTCGGCGACTCTTCCTCCTTAAGTCTCATCTCTAAAAGCCTCCTAACAAGCAAATAGGTCGGTCCCTCTAGCTCTATTTCTCTTTTTAGTTCAATTTAAGTCAGTACTGAAGCCTCTTTTTTCAGGGTTCAGTTAAGTTGGGACTGCATGACTTTTACCTACTTGGCAGTCATGGGACTCGATTTCAATCTTCTTCCTTTATGCTCTATAGAACATATATTCCTCTTACTATCATACATAACTGCTCAATCGAACATCTATGGTCATCCAAGAAAAAGGTGGGACACACTCATAGGCAATACATCACAAAGCACTTCATCTCAATACTGGCCTATATAGATCGGCATTGATACCTATTTTTTCACTTGTAGGGCTCCCTTATCACTAAGCCAATCAAGTTTGTAAGGTTTTGAGTAAGGCATGGTCAGCAATTTCAATTGCTAGGCCATAAATGCAAAGGCTGCATTGGTGTAGCTCCCACTATCTACAATCAACGCGTATAATGATTCATTTACCTTACACCCAATATGAAAGAGATTTTCCCTTTGCTCATCTTTAGGTACAGGACTGACACTTATTGTCCTCTTTAATACTAGAGCGATTGGCATGAAGTTGCTTTTCTCGCTATAGATAACTTCCTCTTCTAACAGCTCAGTTTATTCGTCCTCCTTCAACTCCTCTACTTCCTCATCAGTACTATCGACCTCAATGGTTAGCGCCTCACCTCTAATCATCATTATTCACCTATTTCGAAACAGAGCGGCCATATGTCCAAAGCCTTGGCATTTGAAACACTTGATTTCACTCGTCTTCCTCCTTAAACTCTAGGCTTTCTCGAACTTCCTTGATGGTTCCTTTTCCTCTGCTCAGGTAGTTTGAGCAGGTCGGATCTTAGTGACCTTGCTCAGCTCTATTTGCATAGATCTGCTCAAAACAAGTCAGCTACTATTAGGACGGTTGACGTTTGGTTGAAATCTTCCTTTCGATGCCTTTTTATCCTCTAGGCGGCTCGGATTGCATCACCTAATGTTCTAACGTGTAGGGTTTCCAGGACATCTCCAATCTCATACTTCAATCTGCTAATGAATTGAGATATAGTTCGATCTTCTGGCTCCATAACTTCGAATTGGATCATTAACATTTGGAACTCCTTAACGTAAGTGTCCACACTTGATCCTCCTTGCCTCATTTCTTGCAGTCTCTTAAAGGTATTCTGCAGATAATAGTTCGACACAAACCTCCTCTGCATAACTCTCTTCATTTCATTCTAACTCCTAATCTCTTGCTCTCCTTCGCTTCTTCTAGTGGCTTATAGGTTCTTTTACCATAAGGCAGTATAACCGGTGAACTCCAACATAACTAGCCTAACCTTTGCATTTTCGAGCACTTCGTGGCATTCAAACTGCTTTTCAATCTAATCTACCCAACCAAGGTAGTCCTCAGCATCACCACTTCTAGAGAAACTCAGAATACGCATCCTCAATCCCTCAACCTTAAGGGCTCATACATTCCTAACCTTAAGGGCTCATACATTCCTTTCCTCAGGTTCGTAGTACTCCTCTACCTTATCACCTCTTTCTGCTTCCTCCTCAATCTCTTCAAGCGCTAGTCTTCATCTAGTGTCCTTACCAATTCCTTTAGCTCGAGGTGGTCGAGCTAGAACATTATCTTAGCCAAATTGACCATTACTTCGGCCTTGCTATTTGCATTTCCTAGTAGGGTTGTTTCTAGCTTGCTATCTGTCTTCTTGGATGACAATCACCAGACTTGCTACCAATTGGTAAGCCTATTCAAGCGGTCACCCACTGACCGTAGTGAGGAGCTTCCTTCCTGTCCTTGACCATGTCGAGTACCACTTTCTTGGTTTCCCAAAGTTCCTTGCGCACTTGAATTCGACATTGATGTTTACTTCACAATGATGATTTCCCAACAAATATACAGTCACCTACACTCTGTTTTGGTGTATCAAAAATAGGGGAAAATTAAGTACAAAACACTTCTTACTACTAAACTTCAAAGCTAACAATAAAACCACTTCTATACAAGAGCAGTGACAAACTAGTAAAAGAACACAGTAACAGAATCTAGTTTCAAACATGGTTAAGCTCTGATACCAAGATGATATGGACCCATGGATGAACACATGAACCAATATCACGCGTAACCAAAAGAGTGGGTCCAAGCTACAAGATTGCTTGAAAAATAAATAATAGTCGAAGGTTGAGCAAGGGGTTCCTGTGCACCGACAAAGGATATGACACACCAATCTCTTATACGAGCTCAAGTCACACTTGATATAACATACAAGTATAGCTGAAGGTCATTCGCCACTAGTCCACGCTCAAACGAGTTAGATAAGAATAGCTCAAGAGTAAGAGGGATACTTAACTCGAGAGTGAAAAAGTTTAGTGTATTCTCTGTGTTCTGATCTCCTTAACTTTTACAGTATGACAGTATTTATATTATCCTGTTAGGGCAAATCCTAAGTTACAGAAATTACAAAAAGAATGGTCTTTATTTGCTAAAAACAAAAGAGAATAATTTACAAGGAAAATATGAAATCGTTTAAAAGAAGGAACGCGGATGTCCTTTGTCAGAAAGGACAGTACGGATGTCAGTAAAGGATAGTGCACACGTGTTTTTGTTGCAATTATGACAATATTATGGTCCAAACAAGGGTGGACCTCTATTCAGGCCTGCTTGACGTCAAAAGGGGCTGGACTAAGGTTGGTTTAGGGACGACTCGCATTAGGGTTAGCTTCAGATGGTAGAGATTGCTATGTTCTGATTTGGCATTGGGACTACGGTTTAGTGAAGGGTTCAACTCAGCATGCTGGTTGATCACCTCGACAATATCTTAGATGGTATGAAAAGTAAAGTAGCTTGGTAGATCGGACTGAGACAAGCACTACTCCTTGATGCTTAACTCACTTCGGATAGCTCAGTAGACCACTTGAGAGAGCCCTCGGGCTCGGGATCGTATAATCAATCCTTGATCCTTATCAGTATGCCTTTGAGAAAAAGCTCAAGATGAGTTGAAAGAGCTTAGAATAGGTTAGAATAAGTCAGAACAAAGGCTATAAGAGCATAGGCTATCAAGCCCACATCAGTTAAGCCTAGCCTAATAGTTTAAATGTTTAAATTGCAACAAAGGGTGCAAGTCGTTAAGCAGTTATTACATCTAACAACTGCCTTAGGACCCCACTTCCCCAAACCAAGACATGGTCTAAACAGTTAAAACACTACATGTAAGCAGTTGAGCTACCATACTGAAATAGTTAAATTCACTCCTCTATAAATAGGACAAGATGGATTATGGTAAACTTTCTTAAACTCCCTCTAATCCACATATTCATACACACTTTACCTTACACAAATTCTCTCGATAATTTTCCTAACTTAGGTATCGAAATAGTAATGCCAGACAACCTTAGCACCTCCCTTAACCTGTTTGTTTTTATTTTGTAGATTACAAGCCCATTACGAAGTTGAAGCGACAACATATAAAAGAATAGATTTATCATCATTCTAAATTATAGAGGAAATTTATATTGTAATCCTCGATTGAATTGGTCTATTTGAGATTGATGAGCTATATGGTAAAAGGAGGTAGATTATGCAAATCTGTGTTATGTCTAAGTTGGGGATTGTGAAACAAAGCAAGATCGTAATTCTATAACCCTACGTATTTGCAACGCCGTAAAACATGGTAATTACAGTCAACTATATGTCCCTATAATCTATTGACATATTTGGAATCTATATTAAACTTGCTAATCTCTCCACATACAAATTAATCATCAAAACCTATAATAGTTCCTCAAAACATCGTAGATATTTTAACATCCTTAGATCACAAGTAATACTGAATGATTAACTTCTCAAATTTTTTATTCAATAAGAATAAAATTCAATTCATAATTCGACAACATATGTCTCAACGAATAAAAATAACTCGACTTAATTTCTCATAAATACCAAAATCAACAATAGCATAATACCAAGAACACTAACGAGAGAAGTCTTAGGAGAATCCTCATAACCTAAGAAATAAATTAAAAGTAAATACATTGTTTGACAAATATTTCAATTAAGTTCATAAACCTACTAAAACTACATTGAACCATTTCTATCATCAAAGTAATAGTCATAGTAATTTGCCACATCACCATAATACTCATAATCACCATAATAATTATCCTTATAATCTTCATAATCTATTCTTATACCTAAAAATTGAAATCTCCAAAGGGGTGAACAAAGCTCAGTATAGGGTAACAAGTACACACACAGGAATCATATAATAAGTGTATAAATTGCAACATTGATTACATGGTTATAGTATTATATTTTTTAGATTTGATAATACTTTATAGAATATATCAGCTGTAATTTTTTTGAGAACTTAGTTTTTACATAGCTATTTTAGTGAAAATTTCAATTAGGCATGGGTATTTCAAAATATTTATTTGAACTTTATTCTCTTCAGACATCAATTAGATATCACTTGTCACTTAGCTATTCCATTATATCAATCCCACATGACAATTTATTTGACTAAGACTGAAAAAAAAAAGAAAAGAAAAGAAAAAAAACGTAAAGAAAGAGGAAAAGAGTTGCTGGGTGATCAGATCTTGGATCAAGTGTTGTGTTTTGATTATCTCAATATGACATAAACGAAACAAAAGCCGCTAAAAAAGCAATTTAGATTTATAAACTTAAAATTAAGAAAAATAATAAAAAAGGAAAACAACAGCCATCCCTTCTTAGATAGATAACTAAGCACGATAAAAAAATTTAGGACTAAAAAAGGATGTTGGGTTGTGAATCGATGATCTTATTTTGTCATCTAAGGTTAGTTTGTATGTCTTGTCCCTTCTTTGTCTTATTAAGGTGTTTTGCTGGTCGTTAGATAGTAAAAGTTTCAATCTTTGCTAGGTTTATGCATGCATATTCATGTCTTTTTTTTTTCTTTTTTCTTTTTTTTCTCTTGAAGCATCCATATTGTCCTATATTCTAATTGCCTGTTTGTGTGCAGTCTTCTCCTTGTGATCTGTTACGATGAGCCAATCGATGTCCCAAAACAAAGAAGATATGGAATTGAGCTTCAAGGAATTGGGGACAGGGGCCAATACTTTGGGTTTTCATATGGCTGTTAAGATTGTTTCGGAGAAGATGGTTTCAAGGGTGGCGGTGGTGAATATTATGAAACAGATTTGGGAAAAGTATGGTGCTTCGGATATCAATCACCTACACGATAATTTCTATATTGTAACAGCAAAGAACGAGGAAGTGTTAGGGAGTATTCTTGAAAATGAGCCATGGTCGATCGTGGGATTTCCCGTTATTATACGACAATGGTCGAAGGAGAAGACTCCAGATGATCTGGAATTTGAGACTATTAGCTACTGGATTCAAATTCATGGATTACCCCTGAGTATGTTGACTCGCAAGATTGCAATGATGATTGGTTTGAAGATTGGCAAAGTAAGAGAGATTGAAGATCCGATGAAAATCAAGCGTGATTTTCTAAGAGTGAAGATTCAATTCCATGTTACGCAACTAGTGGTGACTGGTATATGGATTAAGGGTAACACGGAACAGAAATTATGGATTCAATTCAAATACGAAAAGTTGGCTTATTTTTGTTTTGCATGTGGTATTATTGGACATTCTGAATCGAATTGCATCTGGAAAGAAGAGGAGAACTTTGCATCAAAAAATTTAGATGCGACATCGAGGGTTCGAGCAGTAACCTAGACCGTTGAGTGGTTTTGTTTCTTCGGCGATGTTCCCGATGGCAAACAAAAACAGAAAAGGAAATACCGAAGATAGTGCATCTGAGTTATTACAAATTGATAACTCAGAATCTTTCCAATCATAGTAGTCATGGAGAGTTAAACCAGCAGTTAATTATTGCCAATAAATGTTGATTTCAACACAAAAAGGAAAGGCGTTAGCATCAAGCATAAAGGATTATGGTGATAACTCGAAGCATTTTAATGATGGAAAGTCTGATGAGGACAGGAATGAAAAATCGGTTTCAGTGGAAATTCCTCAACCTTTGCTGCATAATATGTTGACGAAGAAGCATCTCCTGGTTGAAGATGCGGTCAAATTGTACCCAAATAAGACTAGATCAAGGAATATTTCTAGTCTGACACCGCACATAGAAAAACATAGTCCTAATAAGAAAGATGAAGTACATAAACCGCATAACATGGATCTCTTGCCTCAGTTAGACATTCATCCTTGCCTATAGCAGGAAGAATCATCTAAGCCTGAGTTGAACATTCCACCTGTTACCAAGACCAACCCAAATGTAGAGAACCCTTCCCCACAATTTAATACTAGTACACCTTTGTCTTCTGCTCTTTCTAAAATTCATCCTCATGAACCCTTGTCTCTTTGTCCTATTAACCCACAACCATATACAGTCCTTGAACCTGAGAGTCCTGAAACTAATAAATACCTTCATATTGTTCCACAAACACATCCTTCTAATAACCAAGATTGCAAACTGAGCCTCACCAAATCCCCTCTAGCTACCCAACCTAGCCTCTTCCTAGTCCTTCTCCTTTGTCAAAAGCCTTACATAAGTTGTCAATTAAGTGAGGGAGAGAATTACATGAGTGTGTGGATGATGATAAGCTGGGGCTACAGAAAGAAAAGCTTCTAGAGGAAAGGTTAGTGAGTGCATCAAGTTAGGAGATGGCAAAGTTGAATAAGGATGTAGTAGTTAACAATAGGAAGTAAAGATATGGTGTTCTCTCTAGAGGAAAGAAAGCAATACAATCAAGCAAGCAAAAGATGAATACTTCTTACATTAAAAGAAGAGGTCAGGTTAGAGGCAAATTAGAGTTTAAGAGTGAACTAGTGGAGGTCCATGTTAATGAGATACAGCATGCTAATGAGTTAGGCAACGATGGCTAGCTTCAAACAACCATTCGGTTACCATGATTGCTTTGTGTTTGAACCTTCAAGGACTGGGGCAACCCTTGACAGTTAGTGAGCTCAATCACCTTATCAGATTGTATAAGTCCCTCCTAGTTTTTCTAAAAAAAAACTAAGAATAAATCATCTTCTTTTGATCATATTAGAAGAAGAATTGGTTTTGACTTCAAATTTTATGTTGAAGCTCATGGTATGAGTAGAGGTATGGCACTTTAGTGGAGTGGTAGTTCAAATATCATTGATTCATAGGTTGATGGATTGAAAAGAATAGGGAAAGTAAACATAACATGGTGTTATGCTAATCTTATCTTTGAGCAACGATTGGTTTTATGGGACAACTTATGAAGGATTGTTAGGAGGAAGAATTCACCATAGATGTTAGCAAGTGACTTGAATGATATTTGCAATGAAGAAGAGAAATGTGGAGGAAGGCCCAAACCAGCTAGACAAATGCAGAAATTTAGAAGCATGATCTTGGATTGTAAGCTTTTAGATGTTTGGTTTAATGGAGCGCTATACTTAGGTAGGGAAAAGGAATGATGAGATTCTTGTTCGAGAATGATTAGATAGAGCTTTGTGTAATCTAAAATGGATCGAATCTTTCCTTAAATTGTAGCTCACCAATCTTCTAGCACATGGTAGTGACCACTCCCCTTACTTATCTAATTAATAAGTAGATGGAACAAGAGACAAAGAATTTTTTTGCTTCAAGAATTCGTGATTGAATGAAACTGGGTATAAAGATACAATGGAAGCAGCTTAGAGAAGTACTCAAACAATACCTACATGTGAAGGACTTTTGCGAAAGCTGGAAGGAATGCACAGGTCCCTTGAATCACGGAGTAAGGCCAATCTTCGTAATAATACAAAAAGAATTATGGACTTTCATAAGAGATTAAAACTTGTGCAAAATTCTTTTATGAGTAATGACGACATTTTAGAACAAGAACAGTTGCATGAAAAGTTAAATTTCTTGTTTAAATAAGAAGAAATTTATTGGAGCCAACATTCTTGAGTCACATGGCTAAAATGTGGTGATAAAAATGCAAAATTCTTTCACCAATGTGTTTTGAGAAGGAGATCATGGAACCATATTTTTGCAATAAAAAATTTGGGTAGGAATTAGCTTGATGAGGAGAAAGCAATTGGTGAGGCTTTTGTTGATTATTACAAGCTTATATGTGGTTCAGAAAATACAAGAGAGATGGATGCAATCTTGAGTAGTCTAGAAGTTGTGGTTAACTTGAAGATGAATGCTTCCCTTACTAAGATGGTAGAGGAATCAAAAGTGAAATTAGCAGCTTTCCAATTGGGAAGCACCGAAGCTCCCAAGCCAGACGAATTTAATGGCCTTTTTTACAAGTCTCACTGAGACACTTTTGGCAAATTTATAATAGAGGTTGTCAAGGATTTCTGGCACATAAGTAATTTTCTACCATCTTTTAATTACACTAATCTTGTGCTTATACCCAAAGTCCGTTATCCTAATGAGCTTTCTCATCTTCAACCCATTAGCTTATGTAATTTTGCATATAAAATCATATCTAAAGTCTTAGCTAATAGGTTATAGCCTTTTTTAGAAGCCATTATTACACTACTTCAAAGTGCCTTCGTCCGTGATTTGTTAATACATAATAATGTAATAATAGCCCATGAACTCTTTCATTATTTGAAAATTCATAGAAAAGGCATGCATGATTTCTATGCTCTTAAAATTGACATCACTAAGGCTTATGATAAGGTTGAGTGGTCTCTTTTAGAAGAAGTTATGAAGGGAATGGGTTTTGATCGCAAGTGGATTTTTTGGGTTATGCAATATATGAAATCGATAACTTATAATGTAATGGTTAATGGAGATAAAGTCGGTATAATTTATCCTTCTAGAGGTATGAGGTAGGGAGGCCCACTTTCTCCTTATCTATTTCTGTTTGTTGCTGATGGTCTATCATACATGATAAATAAGTATAAGAATAATGGAATTTTAAGAGGAATAAAAGCTAGGAGGAATAGTCTTGAGATTACACACCTTTTGTTTGCTTATGACTCGTTGTTCTTGTTAAAAGCCTTTAAACCCAATATTGAAGTAACAAAGAGAATCCTAGAAGCATATTATGCTGCCTCTAATAAAAAAGTTAACTTTCAAAAGTCCTCTTTAATTTTTAATAGTTTGTCCTCTAACCTTGTAAAGCATGAACATTGCAATTTATTAGGCATTAACCTAGAGAACATGCTAGGTAATTGTTTAGTCTTTCTCACTATCTGGGGAATATCTAAATATAAGGCATTGGAGTCGGTTAAGGACAAGATAACTAATAAATTACAAGGGTGGAAGAGGAAATTGCTCTCAACTAGTGGAAAAGAGGTAATCATAAAGGTTGTTGCTTATGTCGTGGCAACATATTCTATGAGTGTTTCACACTTTCCAAAGAAATGGTGTTAGTGAGTATCAAGCTTAATTACAAACTTTTGGTGGGGGGAATCAAATAATGGAAGGCGTATTCATTGGAAAAATTGGACTTGGGTAACAAAATTTATATTTGAAGGGGGCTTAGGTTTTAAGGATTTGCATTTGTTTAATAAAGCTCTCCTTGGGAAGCTAGTTTAGCATATTCTATCTAAGCCTCGTTCTTTGCTTACTATTTTTTTCTTTTTTTTTTAAAAGCATCTATTCCCTTAAATCAAATTTCTTAAATTCGAGAAGAGGAAGTAGATCTTTTTGGATTTAGCTGAGCATTTAGGTAGAGAAAGATGTAGTTGCTAAGCATACTTTGTGGTAGGTTAAAATAGGAGATTCTATTTCAGTTTGAAACTAGCCATGCATTCCATCTCTTAAAGGTTTCAATTTGGAACCTAGGAATATAGATGAGGGTTTAAAGGACCTCAAAGTGAGTGATATTATAGATCACTCTAGTTTAACTTAGAGGCTATATGCTATGGAACATTTATTAAATGAGGAAGAGAAAGCTATTATTTAGAAAATTCGCACTGCCCTTCATCCTTTTGATAACTATATAGTTTCGTTAAGAAACAAGAATGGTATTTTCACTATGAATTCTGGTTATTACAGCTTATTAGAAGAATCTGAGATGGGAGAACAAAACCGAGCTTCTTCCTCATTTGTGGTTGACAAAAGACTTTGGATGATTATTTGGAGCATTGATTGTGCTCCAAAACAAAGACACCTATTATGGAGAGCTTATTTAAATGCTCTTGCAACTAATTTTAATTTGTTTTGTAGGCAAGTTAGACAAGACCCTCTTTGTGTCTTCCATAGCTTAGAAGAAACCACTAAACATCTTTTCTTCCATTGTGACTAGTTTAAGCCTATTTGGTTTGCAATTTGTATTTTTCAAATTGAAAACTTACAAGTCAATAGAATTGAAGCTTAGCTATGTGATTTGGTGTTGGACTCTCAATTCTCCAAGTCTGAACTTTTGGAGTAGCTTAGTAAAGTTGCTATGGTGTTATTGAATATCTGGATTCATCGAAATTCATGTGTATTTGAAGGCTAGAATCTAAACCTGTATGTAGTGGCAAGGAAAATTTAGAAGAAAATTCATTTTTATACAAGTGTAATTGATGCAACAGGGCATGGTTTACATTTGTACTCAAGGGATGCCAATGCACTTGAAACTAGGAGATATGATTTTTAGGGTATAGCAACGGTAGAAACCATGCAATCTGATCTACATATGTTGTGGTCTGCATAAGCAATGCCTTTAAATGTTGAAGATCTTTCTCGATGAACAGTAGCAACAGACTCTCCTATCTATGACAAACAATTTAATGTAATATTAGGGGGTAGCTAAAGCTCTTGTTTTCGGATTTTGGTAGAGATATTGGACTTTCGTGATGCTTCTCATCTGCCTTGGTTTTTTTCATCAGGTTTTATTTGTCCTAAAGTGCAAGCTTAGTTAGTAGATGCTTACTCATGGTAGATCATGTAGCCATTTTAGGAGAGTCCAGTGAGCATCGACAATAGATTTCCAATGGCTTTAGTCAACAAGGAGTAACCTTTGTCAACAATCAAGCAGATTTATTTTAGATGCCCTCACCATCAGGAACCATTAAAATAAATTCTGAAGGATCCTTTCAAGAAGCTGCAAGTAAAGCTAGGATAAGAGTTGTATGTAAAAATGAAGGTAGCGAGCTTATTGCTGCTAAATCAATGTCGGTTATGCCTTAGTCAATTAAAGTAGTGGAAGTTATGGCTATAAGGGAAGGTTTACTCTTAGCTAAGGATAAGGTTGGAGGAAGCTGCATTTGGAGATAGATTATAAAGTTATTTTTTATTTTATTTCTAAGAGGTCCTCTCCTTTTTAGATTACTTCTTCTATTGTTGAGGACATTTGTTATTTGACCTCTTGGTTTGCTTGTTGTTTTTTTTGGGTTAGTTCATAGAGAGGCCAATTCTTATGCTGATTAGATGGTTAGACAAGGGAAGTATGGGATAAGCTATAACTATTGGGTTGTTAACCCCCTATCCCAACTAATTTTCTTTCTTTAGAAATATAGAAACTTATTATCTTGAACTATTGTTATTTAATAAATTTCCTCTCTTTGAGGAAAAAAAAAAAAGAAAATCAAATGAATCGATAGTTGTGTGGCCTGTGTAGAATGACTATGGATCAAACTACTAAAATACATTTTTTTTTCTTTTTTGTTTTTAATATCATTTAATTATTCATATTCCAAATTGAAACCAATGAAAATGATAGTTGGAAATTTGGCTTTTGCCTTTGTAAGAGAGATATAGAGAACGATGAGTACCATGGGAAGCAGCAAATGGCCAAAGCTAGGGGAGAGAATCTTGATTCAATCATTTCACTAAATCATCCCCTACCACGTCAATATAAAGATCTTTTTGGTCACTCTTTTGTTTGTATCCACCCTTCTTTTTCATTACTATTTAATTACTAAATTGTTTCTGTTTCTTCCATTTTTGCCATTTATCTTTTTTTTTTTAACAACTAGGTATTTGATTTGGGTATATTATAATTCAAAAATTATTGGATTATATAATTACTTCTTAATGACGATAGGATAAAAATTTCCTAAAAATACCATGTCTATACTCACTAGAATTATGTCTAAGTAGAAGTAATTGGATCAAATCAAGATTACTGTTAATAAGAGTCAAATGGGTGATTCGGATCGATTTTATAAAGTAATCAAATCGAATTGAATTGGACTGGATAAATCAACTGAAGACTGACAACGCTGTATATGACTAATAAGTTGATAAAATAACTTAGATATTCTTTTAATAAAAATACGTTTTTAAACTTTAAAGGAAGTTTTTAGATAATATAATAAGTGTAAAATAAGATTTAACTTTCTCTTCATATTCAATCTTTTTTTTTTATTTAAATAAATATTTTCCTCAATTTTCTTTTATTTTATTCTCTCTTTTTTTCCTGGTTCTAAGCAAGACTTCCCTTACCACAAGCATTAAACTTAAAACATTTAAGTGAGCTACACTAATGGCTCCAATGCCGAGCCGATCCAAAAGTTTTTTTTTTTTTTTTTTCTTTTTTTCATTATCTATCAGGAGATTTTTTTTTCTTTCTTTTTTTTTTTTAAATATATTTTGGCTGCCGACTATTTGTTAGGAGACTCTTGAAGTCCTCTTTTTCATGACCAAAATGAAGAAAGATCGGAAGCTTTGTGCGGAAATGAATCGATTTTGGCCGTACGTGCAACATTATGCAACAGTATGACGCGTGTTATCGAATCATTTTTGTCCACTTCTGTCTTTGTTTATTGGCAGATATTTGACACCAAACTCACTATGCTTATTATTCCAAAACAATAGTTTATTATAAGTTTGGTGCGTTTTATTTGCAGCGTCTACAGTCATATTAGCCTTTATTTTTTCTTTTTTTCTTTTTTTTTTTTTTCCCGAAGGTCATCTTAGCCTATTAAATATAACAATTTAAAGACTAATCATAGTTGAAGATTAATCGATAAGAGGAGATCACATTCAATTGATTTAATATATTTAAAATATTTTCATGATAAGTTTTACTCTTTCAAGAGTGATAGAGAAGAATGGTCATAAGATAAAGTATGAAGTACTACTCAAATCCTACCTTTTAAGTATAATTTCCCAAATTTTTTGAATTGAAAACCTATATTTTAATATCCTTGAACCATCTTGAAATATGTACCTGTAAATTTATAATTTCTCAATTTTTTTTTAATCGAAAACCTATATTTTAGTATCCTCTAACCATCTTGAAACATGTACCCATAAATTTATAATTTCCTAAATTTTTTGAATTGAAAACTTATCTTATAGAACTTACAAGGTATAGGAACCTTATAAAACCTATAAATTTTTTTATCTTCTCATAAATTTTAACTTCACACATCTTTTTATAACTAGTTATATATTTTCTTTTCCAAACTAAAAGATTGTTTTTCAAATATTTAATGGAATCAAATATTAAATGACACTTTCTATTAGTAAAAAGTATTAATTACTAAATGAATGAGGGTGCATGCCTAGAAGAAGAGAAGATACAAGTTCTTTACAAACAATAAAAATTATTGTCGCTTGAAGTTTAAGAGTACTATTTTTAACTTTTGATCATAAAATTAAGGGTTAGGATTTGGATTAGGTTTGACTCATTTCTTCTTAATATGCATAAATATACACATCAACTAATTCAATTATCTATATGCAATAACCAAAATTTATTATTTTTTATTAGCTTCATCAAGCAACACAATTCTAGTGCTTTGAAGCTTAGCATAACTCATGACTCCAGCATACAATATATAATATACATATAAGTATTGGTATTGGGTTCTTCCTAATACCCTAGGAACTATGGAACAACGGAACAACTAATCTATCTAACTCATTTCAAAGTGAGACTCCAATTAAAATACCGTTGTACTAAGATCATTAGAGTACCACCCTAATATCTAGTCCTTTCAATGACCCAGCTAAGTACACGCATCACACTTATTTAGGCCAAATATTTATTAGGTTCTTTAACAATTACTAGCCCTACACACACAAACAACATAGAAATTCCATACCTGACTAAAGTGTTTACTCCAAATCCAAAACAAGTGCTTTACAACTTGTACATATAAGAGACAACACACTCACTTAGTTTGTGAACTAATCTAATGGTGTTCTCTAACATGGCAATTTAACCATTTCACAAATACTTAGGAACCACATAAGGAATCTAAGATTGCTAAGAGGTTAGTTTGATTTATAAGATATTTCAGGTGAAGATTCATGTTTGGAAAAGCTTAGGAAAGGATTTAGGATAGGAAAATAAACTCGGAACACAATAGAAAATCTAGAGAAATGTCACTACACAAAATTAGGTACATGGCATCTGGATGCTACTTCAAGTAGCATTTAGATGCCATCATTGAAGGAGTTGCAAAATTGCCATTAGCGTCCAGATGCTATGGGGTATGGCGTTTGATAGCAAGCATACCTATCAAATTGTAATAAGTGGGTTAGGCCCAAGTGTCAATTCCTTAAAAACTTTGACTATTAATACTCACTAGATCTATACTATTTAATCTACAAATTTGAGTTCGAAAATTTAAAGAATCTAAAGTTAATTGCAACAAATAATAAATTATCACTAATTAAAAATTGTTCAAAAACTAAGTAAGAAGGTAATAAAATTATAAACTACTTCATGATTCACAAATCGTATCTAGACCTTTGCTTCCCTTAGATCTAACATTTAATTTCCCTTAAAGATAATCTAATTTAGTCTTTATTTTTTCTTAACCAAGAGAATTCTCTACTAAAATTAATCACTTTTTCAAGCCAATTAACCTTAGTTTTAAAATCACTTATTAAAATCTCTTCTTAATAGTATAACCTAAGATCGCATTATTATACAACAGATTCTCTGTTTTAATTCAAAATTCCGAAAATATCTTGTAAATTATCTCTAATCCTATAGTAATCTCTATCAATTATACCTATATATAATCTTATAAGAAATCTTTCGATTCTCTTATAAAATATCAAATTCTAGATCACTACTTGAATAAATAATAACCTAAATCATGAAGCATACATAGTTCAATCAAGAAAAGAATAAAGAATTAATTAGATCTAATAAAAAATCATGTCACATGACTAGATCTGGATTCTACAAGATCTAAATACCAAAGATCTAATCTCTATGCATCATAAAGTAACAATCTAAAATCAAAGAATGGAGAAAAATAGAAGAAAGAATCATGAAATCTAATGAAGATTAAATCTTGAAGTCTTCTTTGCATCTTACTCTCTTAAGTGTTTTTGACTTGAAAAACTCTCTAAAAGTTGTTTAATAATTCTCTTATAAAAACCTTAAAGAAGCTTTATATAGACATTATAGAAAATTATGGTTGTTGTAAAACGCATGACTGGAGATATGACCAAAGACCATGATCATATCCCCTAGTCATATACTTGAGTGTGAATGGCTTCTTTTCTCTCTTTTTTTTTTTCTTTAAATCTAGAAATGACATGGCCAAAGACATGATTGTGTCCTTAGGTTGTGTAATTGGTTGTATTAAGTGAAAATTTAGTCTAAAATCACTTAGAAATGACACAGCTATGTTTTTCGGTTGTATCAACTTTCAAACCTTCATAGTTTACTCATTTTAGCTTTGATTTAAGTTAAACTTGTTTCTATCCTCTCGTTTTCTCGTGTAAATTGTTTCAAAACTTAGAAAATAAATTTTTACTTAATTAAGTATTATTATCTAAAAATAAACTCAAATTTTCAAGGAAAATCATGAAAAACTACCAAATAAAATATAACCAACTTAGAGCTTATCAATGTTTGAACTCTAGCCGTAATTTACAGAATTCTGTAGATTGCAGTGATGTTTCATCCCCTGTAAACAACACTATACTCTACTGAATTCTCACACCACCACTCCCGATTCAATATCCCATCAATAATATACCTCTACACCAATTTAAACAACCTCTCAACACTTAAACATATCCAAAATTTCATATCTACCTTCTAATTCACGATTACAAAACTTAAAAACAAAAACACATATACAAACAACATTACTTACCTCTAAAAATTTGTTAATAGTGCTTCCACCACCAAAAACATGCTGTAGACTCTTTAAAATAACACCTAAATTAGTTTTCCTACATCACCTTACAAAGGAAAATGAATTCTTGTAAGAATTTGACTAAGAACTCAAAAAGAAATTGCCACAATAGTCTTACCTTGAATGCACTACCAAGGATCCACCTTAGAACTCTTGTTTAACTTCTTCAAATTCGTTTTTCTTGCTACTGTAGCTAAAAAAACAAATTTTTAGTATTCCTTAAGCAAAAACTCAATAAGAGAGGAGATTCATGTGACTTACCTTTACTTTATTGTGATAGAACTTTGTTTAACACACTTAAAATCTCTCCTTATGATGCGAGTTGAGACCAAGAACAGACAAGACCGGTAGCTGAATAGGTCCGAACTTGTAGAAAGCTCGAAAGAAGTTAATAGGGAAAGATACAAAAGGGTGAAAACAAAGGACTAAAACAGTAAGCAAAACCTACGAACAGCTCCAAAGGATATGATGCACCAATGGATCTTTTGAGAACTCATGGCACGATTCAATGTGACATACGAATTGGTCTAATGAGGTTACTCGTCACCTAATCTTACTTAAGGGAAAGAATAAAAGTGATCCTGAGAGTAAACAACAGTGTTTACATAGGGAAGAAGGTACTCAAAAGTGTATTGAAGATTATCTGATGTCTTACAACTATAAGTACAAGAATATTTATACCCGCAAACTAAGGCAACTTGCCTAAAAGGGAAAAGATAAAAAGGACATTCCCTAAGGAGGGCAAAGTACATGTTATAAAGGGGCAAAAATGAATATATAAGGAAAATAATCAATGGTACTACAGATTTTACATGTGATACTGTATACGTAGCGATGCGGTATTGGCAAAGTTGTTAAGGGATGCGGATAAAAAGTACAAACACATGAGTTTGTTTGAACAGGGATGGCTTAGTCAGTCTGGCTTTCTCTCTCGGCTTCTTGGCATGGAAGGAGCCGAGTAATTGGTCGACTCGATAATAGAGAGTAATCGTTAACTCAGCGTACTACACGACAATGGGCAATCATACGACACGGCATTAAAGGTAACTTGGTAAGAAGGTACTCGGCCTCGGCAGGGTTGGTTGGAACATAAGGATTTGTCTTGCTAGCTCCTCTTGTCCTTGGGCCCGGCTGCGAGTTATGGGCCTTACAACTTAATTCCCACCATTCTTTCTTGGTTGTTTTGGATTTGGGATCAAATCTAGATGGTGTTCACTTGATTCTCCATCAGGGTGATATGGACTAAGGTCGGTGATGTTGAAGGTGTTAGAAACCCAATAGTCTTCAGGCAGTTCCAACTTATAGGCGTTGTCGCTGATTTTCTAGAGGATTCTGAAAGGTCATTCCACTCTTACAGATAATTCGTTTCTCCTTTTATTCAAGAACTATTCCTTGATGAGGTGTAGCTATACCAAGTCTCCCTACTGAAATTATTTTACCGATTGACCCTTGGTCTTTTCACACATTCTTCTAGCAACCTAATCGATGTGTTGAGTGACTTTATTATAGATGTGCTGAAGGGATTGTGCCTTGGCCAAGGCGTCGAGCTCCTTTTGCATGGGTGCGGGTATAGGGGCATGGTCGAGGGGTAACTTGGGATTGAATCCATAGACCACTTCGAATGAGGTCTGCTTAGTGGTGTCTTATACGGTTCAGTTGTAAGCAAACTCAACCACTGGTAGGCAAATGTTCCAATCGACCAAGTTCTTACTGATTGAAACTCGGAGCAATAAACCCAAAGTACGATTAACCACCTCTACTTGGCCATCAATTTGGGGGTGATATGAGGTACTGAAGAGTAATTTGGTTCCCAACTGACACCATAGAGTTCTCTAGAAATGACTTAAAAACTTCAGGTTTCTATTAGAGACTACACTCTTTGGCACACAGTGTATTTGCACAATCTCCTGTAAGAAAAAAGAAGCAATAGCCGAAGAGTCATTAGTTTTGGTGCAAGGCACGAAGTGTGCCATCTTACTGAACCGATCCACAATGACCATCACAAAATCCTCGGGTAGTTCTCGACAGTCCAAGAATAAAGACTATGCTTAGTTTAATCTACGACCTCATTAAAACAGGTAGGGGCATCGCCTTCTCTTGTTCAGCTCGGCACTTGGCCTTTTTGCAAGTAGCATAGCTTTCAACCACTCGATGCACATCTCTTCAAATTCTCGACCAAAAGAATCGGCCATCCACTAGCTCACAAGTCCTTCTCTCTCCAAAATGTCTAAAGAAACCTCCGCTGTGAGCTTCCTTAATTAATAATTCACGTAAGGAGCAAGTCGGCACGCACAGTTTTCCTCCTCGAAATAAATAACCATCCTGTACATAATACTCATCCACTGTTCTCCATCTACGCATCTCGAAATTATTGGTCCAAAGTATAGATCTTTGGAGTACTGTTCTTTAGTACTTGCAAAACTAAATAGTCCGATCTATAGTTTTGATAAAAGCGCATGCGTCCTCAATAGAGCATTTGCAACTATGTTGCTCTTTCCTTACTTATACTTAATTACAAAATTGAATCATTCAAGAAATTCAACCCATCTCGCTTGTCGCTTGAACAGTTTAGTCTGACTCTGAAAGTACCACAGTGACTTATGATCAGTATATATGACAAATTTTCTCGGCAGTAAATAGTACTGCTACACTTGTAGTGCTCAGATTAATGCTAAGAGTTCTTTGTCATACATGGAGTAATTTAGCTGAGGTCCTTAGAGCTTCTCACTATAGAAGGCAATTGGTTGTCCTTCCTGCATTAGGACAATGCTTATTCCAATGCCTAACACGTTACACTTTAGCTAAAAAATTTTGTTGAAGTTGGGGAGTACTAACACTAGGGCAGAGGTCAACTTCTCCTTTACCTTGGCGAAACTCCTCTCTTCCCTTTCTTCCCATCGAAAGTCGGTGTTTTTCTTCGTTAATTTAGTAAATGGTGCAGCGAGGGTACTAAAGTTCCTGATGAACCTTTGGTAAAACGAAGCTAGTCCACGAAAACTTCTCACGTCGACACAAGTAATAGGGGTCAACCATTCAATAATTGCTCGGATCTTCTCATCATTGTCTCGTAAGCTTTCTCTATTGACTACATAGGCCAAGAATACCACTTCATGCTAGCAAAAACAACATTTTTTTAGGTTACTAAATAATCTCTCAACACGGAGAATATCTAAGACTTCTCTGATGTGTTCACAATGATTCGGCATGTTGGCATTGTAGATTTGGATGTCGTCGAAGTACACTATGACATACTTCTAGATGAGATATCTCAGCACTTGGTTCATAAGCCTCATGAAGGTGCTCAGGGCATTCGACAAGCCGAAGGGCATGATTATCCATTTGTAAAGTCCATGTTGAGTTTTGAACACAGTCTTCTACTCGTCTCCTAGCCTCATATGGATTTGATGGTAGCCGAACTTGAGATCAACTTTATTGAAAATTTTGGCTCTACTTAGTTCATCTAACATGTCTTCTAATCTCGAGATTAGATACCTGTATTTAATTGTGATTTTGTTCATGACTCAACTGTTAACAGACATTCACCAAGTTCCATTGTTCTTTGGTACTAGAAGTGTAAGCATAGTACAAAGACTGAGACTCTCTCTCATGTATCTTCATTCCAGTAACTCATTGACTTGACGCTGAAACTCAGAAGCCTACTTAGGATTCATGCAATAAGCTGGCTTATTCGACAGTACAGTGCCGGGTATTAAGTCAATGCAGTGCTCTATGCTTCAAGTCGGGGGTAACCCTATTGGCAACTATTCTAGGAATAGGTCAACATATTCATCCAACAGTTCCTTTACCGCTTGGGGTAAATCATTCCGCTCCTTCATTTCTAGTAGTCACCTGACCAACAAGAAGGTTGGCTCATTGGCATTAATGGCCTCTCGGAGCTCGGCTCTACTCATTATCAGAGCCTTCTTCGATTCGCAAGTAAGTTTCGTCTATAACCTGTAAACCTCTCTCAATGGCATCAGATTCAGCATGATCTTCTAATCATCCTTCTCAAATATGTAGGTATTTCTATAATCATCGTGGATGACTTTCTTATCAAACAGCCATGGTCTTTCTAGCAATACATAGGAAGTGCACGTGGGCTGTGTATTACAGAAAATCTAGTTGAAGTAATTGCCGATAGTGATTGGCAGTAGTACTTGTCGAGTGACGTGTAATGCTCTCTTGTCACTTAACCATTGCAACTTGTATGGCTTTGGATGCTTAACAATCAGCAACCTCAGTTTTGAGACGAGGTCGACTAATGCTACATTGGTGTAGCTCTCACTATCCACGATGAGGGTGCACATCTATTCATTCACCTTATAGGTGATATGAAATAAGTTCTCTCTTTACTTCTCCTCTCGTGAGGGCTCCATGCTCATAGTACGTTGGACAACTGTGAGTAGCTGGTCCAAGTCCTCAGTATACACGTCTTCCTCAATCAACTCTTTCTCAGTGTTCTCATTCTTGGTAGGAACCTCTTCCTCCTTGGGTTTCTCATCCGTACTCTTTACATCTAACTTCGGGGTATCTCCCTTAATGACTATTGTCCTTCGGTTTGCGCACTAAGCAGCCGTGTGTTCAAACCCCTGGCACTTGAAGCATTTGATCTTGCTAGTCTTCCTGCTAGACTCTTGCCCTTTCTCATATGTTCAAGTCAGTACTAGATCTTTGGACTAACTTTTTTACTTTGCTTTGACATCTATCCTACTTCTCGACTTGATACTCAGCAGTATCCAGTTACTCACCTGCCTTAGTCGGCTAGTTAGCACTCTGGTTGCTACTTGGCTTCTTCTTTGCCTCTCTACCTGTTGGGTAATCTTAACAGCTTCATCTATTGTGTCAAATCGTTGGAGTTCCACAATGTCTTGGATGTCTCCTCTCAATCCAGTGAAAGACCTTGAAATTGTTCGAGTAGGTGGTTCCTCCACTTTGCATCTTATCATAAGCATTTGGAATTCTTAAACATATTAATTAATAGTTCGACTTACTTGTCTCAGCACCTAAAGCCGTGTGAAAGTATCTTGAAGATATGTTTCCGGCATGAATCTATTTCTGAGCACCTTCTTCACCTCGAGGCAAGGATTAATCTCTTGGTACTCCTCTCTTCTTCTCATAGCCTGAAAATTCTTTTACCATATGGCGGCATATCCAGAAAATTTAATAGCAGCAATCCTCATTTTCTTGTAGTCCTCATACTGGTAGTAATCAAATACATGCTCTACCTTCTCTTCCCAATCTAGGTACTTGTCGACATTCCCAGACCCATTGAAACTCGAAATCCGAAGCTTCACATGGTTAAATGCTCTGGGGATTCGTACATGCTCTGCTTCAACATACTCTTCTTCCTCCTCATCAAGCTCTCTCAGGTTTATCCTTCACCTTACTCGTCCGCCAACTCCTTCACCTCGAAATGGTTTAGTTTAGTTCTGACCTCTAACAGGTTAAGCAACTTATGGAGTATTTTACGTGGCCTTTGTGGGTCAGCAAGACAGTATATGAACTGCTCAGGTCAGATCTACTAAGAGGCTAGCTATCTCATTGAGGCTCTCGTTAGTACTTCTAGGAGTTCCCTAAGACTAACGCCTATGGTGGGCAACTCTACTATTATCACCGGTATCAACATTTATATTTGGGTCTATCATTTTTTTTTTCTCACAGATTAAGAATTTAAACAAACACTTTAGAAAGTAAACAACTAATAATACGATAGTCAAATGAACTCACTAACTGACTTTGTTTCAAACAGGTAAAAATAGAGTATAACAGAAATCCAAAAAGAGTTAACTATAGTTCACACAAAATCTCTGCTTTGATACCAAGATGATGCAAACCGTGACTAAGAAAAAACAAAGCCAGTCATTGAATGGGTCCGAATTTGTAGAAAGCTCAAAAAGAGTCAATGGCGAAATGTATGAAAAGGTGAAAACAAAGGACCAAAACAGTAAGCAAAACCCACGAATAGCTCCAAAGGATATGACACACCAATGGAATTTTCAAGGACTTACAATATAATTTGATGTGATACATGAATTGATCCAATGAGGTTACTCGCTACCTAAACTTGTTTAAGGGAAAGGATAAGAGTGATCCTGAGAGTAAATAATAGTGTTTACGTAGGGAAGAAAGTACTCAAAAGTGTATTGAAGATTATCTGATGTCTTATAACTATAAGTATAGGAGTATTTATACCTGTAAACTAAGGTAACTTGCCCAAAAGGGAAAAGATAAAAAGGACATTTCCTAAGGATAGTAAAGTATATGTTATAAAGTGGTAAAAATAAATATATAAGGAAAATAATCATTGGTGTTACAAATTCTACATGGGATACTATATATGTGGTGATACGGCATTGGCAAGGTCATTAGGAGATGTGGACAAAACGTACGGACGCATAGGTTTATTTGAGTAGGGATGGCCTAGTCAGTTCGGCTTTCTCTTTCGGCTTCTCAACATGGAAGGGGCCGAGTAATTAGTCGACTCGACAATAGAGAGTAATCGTTAACTTGGCATACCACATAACAATGGACAGTTATACAGCGCGGCATTAGAGGTGACTTGGCAAGGAGGTACTCAGCCTCGGTAGGGGTTGGTTGGAATATAAGGATTCATTATGCTAACTCCTATAGTCCTTGAGCTCGGTTATGGGTCAAAGGCCCCGTAGCTTGATTCCTATCACCTTACCTAAAGATATGCGTAGGAACCTTAGCACACAAGCAATACGCATGAGAGTTTGTAGAAAGGGTTTCCTAACCTTAAGTGTAGCTTTCTATATGATAGCTTGTATAACTTTCTCCATACCTAAAAATGCCCTTGCTTATTTTCTATAATGCCAACCATTCCTTAGAGTGAAAAATACTTTATATTTGCTATTTCCTTCTTATTATTTACCTTTTATTTTTCCTTTATTTAGGTTTTACAGCTACTCACTCCTAAAGTGATATTATTTTGAAAAATGGTAATAAATTTTTCAACGAAGCTTAACATTTTCAACAATTATATTTCATGTACATGCTTTATCTTAAAATATAATATTAATCTTGATAAGATGATTAAATTTTTATTTGAGCCTTAAAAAATGCTTAGAAAAAATTATTACTATTTTTTTGGCTAATCAACAAAACCTTTTCTTAACTCCTATTTTCCCTTAAATTTTTAACAATGATTATAGTACTTATGATATTACATTCAACATTTTACAGAAGAGCTTAACATTTTCAACAATTCTAATATTCCATGTACATGCTTTATCTTAGAATGTAATGTTAATATTGAAAAGATGATTAAGTTTTTATTTGAGCCTTCACAAATGCTTAGAGAATATTATTACTATTTTTATATATATTTTTTTTAATTAACAAAACCTTTTCTTAACTACTATTTTTTCTTTAATTTTTTAACAACGACTATAGTACTTATGATTTTACATTTGGCATTTACTACCAAAAATAGTCTACAAAAGAGTTAAACTTCATGGTTGGATATTTCTTGATAGAATAAGAAATTGGTTATTGCTCCTTTTCTTAGTAGGCATGCACGAGTTTCCTTACGTAGTTTGGCTTTTCTTAACAAAATTAAGACTCAAATCATCCATTAGGAAATCATTGTGGATAACTAGGTCTAATTTATAATTTAGTTTCCATGTGCTTAGGTCTAAAATTAAAGAGTTATACAAGTGGATTAAATGAGCTAATCAAGTCAAATCTCTAGCATGTTAGAATTAAACAAACAAATTGACTTGGATCATTTTAATGAATGAGTTGATATCTTATATCAACCTAACCATGGAAGTGTCATTGGCCTATTAGTTAAATGGGTTGTCACATCAATTTATTGGTATATGAAGATATATAAATATATATATATTTCAAATAATTTAACATAATTCATGATTTGATGTTTTCTCTTTGGAAAATAATGAGGAAATTACATATTGGATGATGAATTTTTGAGGTCGACTTTGAATAAAAGATAAGATTTTTTAATAGTTCAAATAAATGATTAATGTTATATGAAATAATGTCAATATAGAGTGACAATACATCTCTATTATAACTCGCTTACATCTTGGTGATGTGGTATGTCAATTACACAAAATATTTATCTTTTGTTGTGTAGTTTTTATCCTTTGTTTACACCATTTGAAAAAAAAAAAAAAAATCATCCCTAATTGCACAATGCCTTTAACATTCGTACTCCATTTGAATCATTAAAAAATTTCATTCTCTACTTAATCATGACCCAAACACTTATCATTTAGTGTGAAATTTTCTAAAAACAATCAACTACAAAACGTTTTTCAAAATTAATTACAGGATAATATGAGCAAAAAAGCTATATTATTATGTCAATAAGCTTTTATTCATCTCCATATTCCATTTGTAGAGTTTTAGTATAATTTTTCACGCTTCATTTGTCTTTCTTTCTTTTTCTCCCATATTCTCTCTCTTCGTATTAGAGCCCTTGATATATATCTAGATCTTCTATATAATTGAGCAATTAAGACATTCATCTCTAATTATATAATTTATAATTTTTCATATCCCATATGTCTAGTCTCTTTCTCCCACATTTTCTCTCTCTATATTAATATATTTCTAAGCCGATAAAACTTACATATTGCAAATATATCTTATTTTTGTAGCAATTTATATATTAAGTTCTTTATGTATCTCTATGTATTTTTCTTTTAATTTATCTCCTTATATCAGATCATATAGTATGTTGTTGTGTGGGCATTTATTAGCAATGATATTATTGGAGTTGACTGAGATAGCGAGTTAGGTAGGTAGACACCACATGCTTGCCCACTCTAACCCATTATTAGTTTAAGTCTATTGATCCACTGGCGGACGTCTCTATGGCAAAAGAATTATTTAATTCATAATACAAAAATCTCATAGTGGTATCAATGAGAAATTGTTTGACAACGTTAGAAGTAATTGGAAATCCATAAGGAGCTTATCCGGTATGTCCAAAGTTGATTAACCCAAGGCCAAGCAAATGACATTACGACAAATGCCAAATAATTGATGCATTTATTAACGTTCATAATTGGGAAAATTAGCATAATCTCATAGATAGCAAGAGAGATTAATCTCAATTTCTTTGAGTTTGTTAACTGTCAATATAAGCTGCTATTAACATTCCATGATGATCTCCGATAAATCTACAATACTAAAATACAACCTAGGGTAGGTAGACTGCCATAAGATAGGGAGATCACAATTATCCTAGTTCTATCATCTAATTCAGAAAGTAATTTATGAGTTTATATGGCTTACTCTAAATGATTAATGTTTAAATAGTTTTAGAACCGGAAGCGATAAACCTAAGTAAGAGCATCAAGAATGCTTATGAAAAGGAATAATTCGTTTCCAATTTAATCGAGATACTATATCACAAAATAAGGATATAGCTATATATTTTGATCAAAATCAATTGTTTGTTTCATAATGAAATATAATTGCAATAGTAAGCCCCCTATTGCGTGGGAAAGTTATAACCCAGAAGTTATTGTATTTCCTACAAAGCATTGTACTCATGTCTTATTAAAAGATATTATTGCTTATGACTTTCACGAAGGAATTAGTTGGATATGCATACATCCTCTTAATGAAGTTTGCGTCAAAGGGTCTTTAATAAGTATGGCTTTTAGAAGACATGTGAGAATCAGTCAATTGAATACAAAAGCCAAAGTCACTAATACAATGGTCGAACCAGTTGGAGCGTTTTTAAGTATCGTGTCGGGAATGATCACGTTAAGTTACTTAAGCTTCTAGCCAACTATTAAAAAAATTAATTGAATGCACGTCAATGGGTACCTCAAAGTAAATGAAACATTACTCTTATTCCTATGACAACCATGAAAGTTGATGTTTCGTTGTAGTAATCTCTATAAGTGAAATTTATCTTTTAAGAAAATATTTTTTTTATCTAATTAAATAAAGTAATAGGTTATTATGGCATTATCCAATCCCTAATAAATACAAATTCTATTATGAATTTATTATATTTATGCCTTAGGGAATTGGAATTTCATTTCCCACCCTATTCTTTTTTACGATGTTCATTTGAATCACAATTTTATAAGAATATAAGTAATAAAGATTTCTTAGTTCAGTTAAAGAATCAGGAATTCTTACAAAATTTTATATTTTTTTCCAAAAAATGACTTTATTCCAATTTATTAACGACTACTACAATTGCTGTGGCCGTCAACCACTATCACTCCATTGCTGCCACCACCACCAACCATCATCATTATCGCTGTTACCACCATCACCCTCGTTGTCGTCACTATAACTATCACCATCACAACCGCTGTCGTTGTCGTTGTCGCTGTCGCTGTCGACCATCGCTACTGTTGCCCCTACCAATCCTTATTGCTACTACTATTGCTAATCACTACTGTCGTAGCCATCGACTGTTGCTTATTATTTTAGGATTGGTTGAGAAAAAAGAAATAAATTTAAGGTAATTTACTTATTAAAATTTTATTATTTATTTATTTTTAAATTATTTATAAATTTAACTAAATAATATAATAGTTATTATACCTTTATTAGATTCTTTAAGAATTCTAATTATATTTTCCTTGTTCTATTTAATGAAATAAACGAGCTATTGTAGTGAAGGTGAAATGAACATGCGGCTGGTGATTTTCTTTTTCCTTAATAGCACTTTAAAGGGAATGAGAATTGGTATAACCGAGGATGAAGGAAATAAATAGGAGCTGAGCAATTACCCATAAAAAAATCTTTTAAAACTTACTCTTTTTTGTTTTTGAGTCAATTCATTCACACATATAACTAGAGAGAAAGAAGAGATTTGAACTCGATACATAATGTTAAGAGATAAACATTTATGTTATTAGTTTATAATGTTCTTGATGTTTTAAAACTTATTTTAGATGAAGGTTGAACACATTTATGACATAATATTTTCTTTTCCTAGAGGAAAGATGAAATACATTTTAGTAAAAAGCTATATAAATAAATTTTGTATTTTTTAATCTAAATATTTGTTGTAAAATATATAATAAATATGCGGAAACTTTGTTTTATGGAATATTACTATTAATTAGATCTAGGCATGTCCATTAACAGGATCTCTGTATTCTCATTCAAACGGACAGTTTTATTTATTTATTTATTTATTTTTATCATTTTCAGAACTAAAGTGTCCTTTACTAGAAGCTTTGGACCATGCAGATGTAACCTAACAATGCCCATAAAAATAATAATAATACTAATAAATAAATAAATAAAAAATAAAGAAAAAGGAATAAAGATATCTTGGATAACCCCTCGAGATCGGTGTGGGGTGCGGCTGTGCCTATGAACGTGTATGAGTACGTTTCCCAATGACTTTTTCTAATCGAAATTACTGTCGTCTTTTTTAATGAAAGAGCCCTTGTAGCCTGCCTTCTACATGGCACTACGATATTTCAAAGTAGTTCTTATCCTACCTTTTAATTCCGCCCATACGATTATTGGTGGATTAATACGTATCGGGACTTATTACTAAAAAAAAAAAAAAAAAAAGGTTCATTTAATAAATAATTACTTTCTTTTAATCCGTAACAAATATTTCGAATAACTTTACCAAACCTTTTTCATGATTGGAAAACGCCATGCTACACCAATCACGGGATGCATGTACTAGCTTACCCATAGCCCCCCTTTTTATGGCCAGGTATCCCACCCATGGCAAGTTGCAGTACATGTAGCATGGTGAAATGAAACGAACGCTGTGGTTTCTTTCACATGGGAGACAGCGGGAAGTAGGGGATTCGCGATCCGATGGCGACTGTCACGTGTGTGGCGTCTTGGGATGGTGATACGGATTGAATAATTCAAGTGAGAGAAAATATGTATTGGAATCTTCCGGTCCTTTTCATGGCAGATGCATTCAGGTCCATTCCATTAATTCCAAATAAAGTTGAAGAGCCGAACGCCAAATTGTGTTACGTGTATATAATATGAAAATATTAATAAATTCGTATTGTGTTACGTATATATAATATATAATCACTAATAAAATATTTTGGTGCATAAATAACATGTCTAAATCTTTCTTCCAAGCATGCAGTAAGTCTGCTTTAATTACAAGATTAGTTTAAAGGTGATTTGTACGACCTGTAATTTGAGTTTTGTTTAGCTGGATAGGATGTGCTGTTTCATAAATTCAATAAGATAGTCAATTTGTTTTTGGAGAAGCATTTTGGTCTTAATTTGATTCATAAAATCCATAATAGCTTAGCAAGTCAGTATTTTAGGCATAAAACTCTATAATGGAGCCCATCAGATGTAAAAGAGAATAGATTCAAGTATTTCAACTTAAATGCTAGCAATTTGGGATCCAACATATAATATCTAGACATGATTCGTTTTTTTGTATGAAAAAGGTCGATACAAGGCACAGTCGAGTCATATCCTTCTAAAACGTTAAAGTTGTGTCCAAGTTTATATGTTTTATATATATTCTTCCATATTTACATTTTATTGCATAGATATTTTTCTTTAAGTAAAAATGTCAGTTAAATGTATAGGATTCACTATTTTAACCATTTTTTTTTATTGTATCATAGTTTAAATACGTAAAAAGTTACAAATCCATGTATAAATCGTTTATTGTCTTCCTTAAAATTAACAATGATAGTAAAATTCGAGTTACAATTTGATATTAAATATCAAGATCCTATATTATTTGTTTTTATAAAATTTAATATTATCACTGCCTTTTTCCCTTTATATTTGTAACATTTTCATTGATAAATAGGTTTAATTTGGATACAAGACACACTTATTATATGGTTCAGGTTACGAGTTTAGATTTTTATATATGATTAATAAATAGACCATCTCTCAGGTTGAGGTTCACTAAAAAAAAGTTAGGATTGAGATAGTTTTAACGAACTTTGTTTTGATCCCACGAACTTGAAACTCCCTTGATCATCCTAAATTAAGCCAAATTATTGGAATATTACCACTTATCTAAATGATTAGCTACATATACCTAGGAATTTTTACTTTAGTGTGTTTAATGTAGAGCGTTTTTTGCATACTTATAGGAATTTAACATTTTTACCAAATTAATTTATTATATTTACACCTAAATTAATTTAAATTCAAAATTATATATATATATATGTATATATATGTTTTAGAACCCCAAATAAAGGAAAAAATAAAGTATAAAAATAAAAACGAAAATAGAGATAATTGGCATTATAAGTGAAAGGGCATAGTCGATATTAGTAATTTCTAACAAAGGGCAGTTTGGGCATAAGAATTATCTACAAACTCTATGTATTTAAAGCCCTTTTTCACTTTTTGACACTTTTTTTTTTCCAACCCTTTCCTACACGTGTATCTCTATCTCCTAGGATTCTTGCACACAACTTAAAGTTAAGAAGTGAAAATGACAAGTTTTAGCATTTTCAAGTTGAGAAAACTAAGGCTATTGCAATACCTTTTTATTATATATTTCCTATGGATTCTTATTGAAAACCCATTTTTTCTCATAAGGCAACGCCAAAACGAATTTGAGAAGTTTTCTTGGGTGTCCCATAGCAAATCTTGTGTAATGAAAGCAAATTTAAGGGTGTAAAACTTCAAGGTAAGGTTATGCAGTGTGTTTTTCTTTGAGTTTTGATAAGATTCCTTAAAGGAATTCGTTTTTTTTTTTTGCATGGGGTTGCAGGTAAAACGAATTTAGGGTAGTCCTATACATGTCCTTCCATGTATGCTTGGTGGTGGTAGCGTATCTAATGGGTTCCTAAAGGTACAATTCTAAATCATACACTTTTAAGTGTCGTTTCTTTGATTTGGGCATTGTTTAGATGAGCTGGGGGTGTGATTCTATTGTAGAAGCGTTGTGTTGGTGTTTTCTAAGCTACATGAAGTAGTTTTGATGTAGGTAGTCGAGTCAGGTAGAGTGGTTTTTGAAATTGAGAAGAAGCAAGGTGTGTATAGGGGATGAATGCATCCTTGCAATCTGTAGAATCTACAAATTGTAGCAAGCATTTTGATGCAATCCCCTATAGTGTCTATACACCAATGGCATTCTACTCCTTTTGAGCAAGTTGAACTAACATCTAGATGCCATGACCCCTGATTCTTGCAGCAGCATTTCTTTAGTTTTTTGGGGTTTTTCAAGTTTGTTTTCTTGTCTTACACCCTTTCCTAAATTTTTCGAAACATAATTCTTCACAGAAAACACTTTATGAACCAATTCATCCTCTTAGTGATCTTAGGTATCTCAATAGGCTTATGTTGCAAGTGTGAAACGGTTGAGCTATTAAGTTATGGAGCGTTGTTAATCAAGTTTAGAGACTAAGTACAGGTATTGTTTTGGTGTAAGTCATAAATTGAGTTTTGGTATTTATGTTATGTCGGTTCTAAGAGTGTGATAGGGTTGGATCTCAAAGCTACAGCATGCTTGCTTGGATGGGCCTAAGGGATTGGAAAGACTAGAACTTAGGGTGGCACCCCGATAATCCTTGGATGATGGTATCTTGATTAGAGTTACGCTTAGAAATGGTCTAGGTAGATTTAGGATGTTCCTTGGTTACATGATTCCTAGAGTGTTAGGGAGGACTTAACATTAATACTATATGGTAATATATATACATGTACCAAGGTCATGAGTACTCTTATGTTGTTGTTTGGCTAAAAATAAAGATAATACATTTGTGCATATTGTATGATTGGTTCTTGTGATGCATATGGAATTGTGAATGCTTACTCATGCGCATTGATTGTCTATTCTATACTGAGATTTAGGTCATCTCTTATGCAAGCCCGTAAAATTGTATTTAGGGTAACTATAGCCGGATTTATGGCTTTTGAGAAAACTTATTCGATTGAGCCTAAACTTTATGATTGTATTAAAAAAGTTAGTAATGTTTTTATCACTAAGATTTAATTTACTTTCTTGTTTCTTTCTCTAACATTTACAAGCATTAACTCCTTTGCTTACCAAAATCAAGAAAAAAAGGCGACCCTTACCCTACCTCCCTTAAGCAACTTCGGTATCAAATCAAAGTTTATCTTTATTATTTGCGTTAAGTAGTTGTAGCTTTATAATTTCAACCATAGAAAAGATTGAATATCTTCATTTAGAAATATATAAAGAAAGAATGGTAATTAGAGATTCTGATTTTAAACATTATTATTACTTTACTAATATTTATTAGCATTATTTGCATAATGATAATAGGCAGTTAAATAGTTTAATAGATCTTCATATTAGTACTATATCGTCCTTAGAAGCACAATATAAGAAAAATTATAATATCTGGGAAAAAGTATTAAAACATATAAAGAATAAGAATAACATCATATTAGAACTAACAAAAAACTTAGACTTTATAAAAGATCAAAATAACAAGATAGAAAGAAAATTTCAAGAAATAGAAAAATATAATGAAGTAAAAAAAAAATACTAGAAATTAGAACTCCAAAATTCTTAGAAGACTATTCTTAAGAGGTTAGAAGAAAAGTTTATAGAATTATAAAATAGAAATAGGATTTCAAAAGAAACGATTATAAAATTAGAGAAGGTTTCAAGCAAGTTAGAAGAAATATCTTAAGAAAATAAACATGGGAGTCCAACATTTATAGTTAGAAAACATAGTGAAATAGTAAGGAGAAAAGTATAAGAGATTAAACAATAATAAGAAAGACGATTTGTATGATATACCAGATAAAATCCAGTTGATAAATAGCACACAAGGAAGCCAATGGTTTAGTAAGTTTGATTGTAAGAGTAGATTTTGGTAGATTAGAATGGCTCTATTAAGTATCGAACGGATGGCTTGTACATGTCCATTAAGCTATTATGAATAGGTTGTTATGCCTTTTAGACTTAAATTTTTTATAAATGGCTTAGTATAATTTAATAAACCAAAGAATTGCTGTAATTTCTTTATATCTTATATTTTGTTGTGAAATTATGAAATTTTCTTACTAATATGTTCTTGTAATTTTATTTTACCTTCTCTTATTTCTGCTCCTAAAGATTCTATATTTCTCTTAAACATTATTGCTTTCTCTTTACTATTTACTATTCCATTCTTAATGAATTCAAATAAAACAAATTTTAAGTGACTTATATGTTCTTATTTAGTTTTTGAATGTATAAGTAAATCATTTATATACACACAACAAAATCTTTATACTTATTAAAGATCATATCTATTTTCCTGTAGAAAATGGATAGAGCACTTTTAAGTCCAAGTGACCCATAAAAGTTAGATTTGAAAAACAATGGCTCAAAATCTCAATTTTAGCCTTAGAAATATAATTATTTAATATAGTGTAGAACTTGTTGAAACACCTAAAATGGAGCTTGAAATATAATAAATACTTAGAGATAAATTATTTAAACTATAAAAGAAAATAATATACTATAAAACATAGTATGTTATATAAATATATAGGTATTTTTATTAATCTCTATGTATTTACTATAATACTTTCTATTTTGAGCCATTGTTTTTCAAATCTAACTTTTATGGGTCACTTGGACTTAAAAGTGCTCTATCCATTTTCTACAGGAAAATAGATATGATCTTTAATAAGTATAAAGATTTTGTTGTGTGTATATAAATGATTTACTTATACATTCAAAAACTAAATAAGAACATATAAGTCACTTAAAATTTGTTTTATTTGAATTCATTAAGAATGGAATAGTAAATAGTAAAGAGAAAGCAATAA
This sequence comes from Lumnitzera littorea, assembly GCA_024138015.1. Taxonomy (NCBI): domain Eukaryota; kingdom Viridiplantae; phylum Streptophyta; class Magnoliopsida; order Myrtales; family Combretaceae; genus Lumnitzera; species Lumnitzera littorea. The sequence goes on from JAMXBB010000004.1 coordinate 69,003,615, forward strand.
TGTTTAAGAGAAATATAGAATCTTTAGGAGCAGAAATAAGAGAAGGTAAAATAAAATTACAAGAACATATTAGTAAGAAAATTTCATAATTTCACAACAAAATATAAGATATAAAGAAATTACAGCAATTCTTTGGTTTATTAAATTATACTAAGCCATTTATAAAAAATTTAAGTCTAAAAGGCATAACAACCTATTCATAATAGCTNTAGTATGTTATATAAATATATATGTATTTTTATTAATATACCTAGTATATATAATAATTATATTCGTAAATTAACCCGAAAACCTAAAAATACATATAATTAGTGATAAATTCACAAAATTAAATAGAAAATATCCCTTAAAAATAAAAGAAATAAATGGAACATAATTATACTAATATAATTACACATTACATGTACCACATATATGGGATATATACATGTATGTTAGCAAAATTACTAAATATTAATATAATATACTTAAAATACTAATATTTTATTAAAAAAATCATCAAAATCTATCTAAATTGCAAGGAAAAATCTAGAATTCACCATAGCCATTTAGCAACTAATCAAGTGATGATTCAAAAGTTGGATTAAAGAGAATAAAACACCTCATACTTGGAAATTTGAAAAGGAAAAAAGCAAAATATAAGGAAAAAATTACTTAATAAGGAAGCAAAATCTCATATGATCGAAACTGTATAAATATGATTCCTAACTTCATTTCAGACATTTAGGACCTAAGAATACTTAAAGAAAAATTAGTGTAAAAATTTTAGAAAATTAGAAAATAAATAGGAAAAATAAAGCATAAACTGCCCTAGTGTAGTTCCTACTCAATTGGTATTCTACTATTAAGCCTCATTGCCCCCTAGTAGTCCACCTACTGCCTAGCATCCCACCCACCACCTAGCACAGTTAACATATCTCTATTGACCAATAGTGGCTGGAGGTTTGATGAACAGGTAAGTTAAAATTTTGCCCTATTTATCATATAATTTCTAAAAATACTAATTAATTAGGAAAATTATGAAAAAAATTTATTCCTAGGTTATTTCTAAGATGCTTTCATGCTGTAATTTTATTTTTGTAAAAGTATGAATATTTTATATACTTTCTTAACAAATGCACTATTTATCCAAATTTTCAAATTTAAAATAAATATATTAAATGGTGTTGTTTAGAGCTCAAAATTTTTTCTATAATATATATTACATCTAGTTTGATTTTATGTAGCCCAATTTTGATTTTATATATGTTTAGTATTTGTGATATTTTTTTACCTTAAAAATGGCTAAAAATAGGGCAAATTATGAGATAAATTGATTTTTATAGAATTAATTGATAAAATTGATATCCAATGACTCTTGGAGACTTGTATTAACGTCAAGACAAGTTCTAAATAGTTTGGTATAAAAATGATATTATTTGCTTAATTAATTGCAAATTAGGAGCAAAAACATAATTTTACATATATAGAAAATAAACCCAATAACATGAAACTACTTGTTGAATGAATTCTATATATCTTTATGAGTTTATGGAAATTTTATGTGGAATTAATAGGTGATCCTAACTATTTATTATGAATTTTCCTAATTAAATAACTCGATTTACTAATTGAGGCAAGTTTTCTAAAATATGATAAATATTTGAATAAATCTTGTACATAAACTTACTAACCAAGTCTGATTAGAGTGGGCTTTTATTGTATTTTATGTCATCATATGGTCTAGGCTAGGATGTGTATGCGTTAGGGTTAGAAACTACATATATTACTAAGCTATATTAGGAAACTGTATAAAATATAGCCTATTTACATAATTTGAGCATAATATGACAATGCTTGTTATAGGGGCATATATGTATAAAAGAAACTCTCTCAAAATAGAACTCATATTAAGTATCATTGAGTCCATACAAACTCGATGATATCACTTTTACTAACATTGGATAATCCTAAGTAATAAAATGGTGTTTCTATAATATTATGAAAATTTATGTACTTCGATAACCATATCATAATTGAAACATAACTTGATTAATTAAATATACATTTCAATATGATTAAAACAATATATTATAAGTAATAATATAACTACATATATTATTAATATTTCCTAACCTAATATAACTTATATATTAGAACTATAATAAATGCACATCCAAATATAACTATACTTCATCATATAGGAATAATACTATTCTTCTTATGTATATAACTTCATGATAATATAAAGAGTAGAAAAAACCATAACGTTTTTGTAAATCTTATAAAAAGTAAATCTGAGTTTTAGTACACATATAAGATCTTCTAGTGAGCAGAATATTTATAATACAAGCTTATCATAGTGAACATCTATACAAGTAATTTTGGATTATGGCTTTATTACTTGTTGAGATACTATATCAAAGTATTTGGAGGCTTATGAGTGCTTTTGTTTATGGTTGTAATTAGCTGTTTGTACGCATGCTATGTACATGATTGGTATTTTGTTTTCTGATAAGAGTTGAACTCCTTGGTGTGATGCTTTGCATGACTTCATTGTGTGATCTTATTTAGCCACCCTTAAATGAAATTAATAGTGAACTAACCACTAATATAATTGTACATGTATAGCAACTTATTAGGAGAACGATTCAGTGTATCAAAACAAATATTGACTCCTTTTAATGAGAATAACTGAAATGATCCTTTCCTCATTCTTAGTCGAACTAAGTGGCATGTAAGGAGGTTACTACAAGGGATCGAATCCTTTCGAAAAGGATAGTTGAAATGGTCTTTTCCCAATCCTTAGTTAAACTAAGTACCATGATTCGAAGGTAGTCAGGGCAGAAGATGTTCTCCATTGCACAAGCTTGGATTTGATCTAATTTGAGTTGTGGTAAACTCCTTAATCTAGGTTAGAGTTAATATAATTTCTCTAACCACATAATGGATTGATAACATTGTACAATATTACAAATGATTGATTGCATTGCATTTCATGATAATTAATAACCTTGTTTGTGTTTGTATGGTACTCTTCAGTTTTTGTCCCACTTACTGAGCTAGTTATGCTTACATACCCATAGACTTTTTTACAGGTGATGAGTAAAAATTCAATATGTATAGATATTACCATCCTCCAAGTTAGTGCATAGTTGGTTGGGAAAGAGAGAAAAGGAAAATCTACTAAATTTAGGCTTGTAACTTTCTTTTTTATAGAGGAAACTAATTGGAAATCCTTATGATGCCCACTAGTTTCTTCTCTGATTGTAAATAGGTTTTAAGACTTGTGGTTTTTGTAAGCTATTAGTGTAAATTATAATTCTATATGTGGAAATGCTTATATAAGTACTGTTATATTATCGGACAATAGATTGTCTTTAATAGGTATTTTGAAAAGTCATACCATAAGTTTGATTATTAACAAGTGGCAAACTAGATGCTTTAAGTTAGTTAAATTGTATACGCCTTATATAGATTGTATGTACAATAGTAGTTGTGAGGTTAGCTTTTATCTTAGGTTGGTTTATACAATGAGACTATTACAACTTTTCTTATTTGAGGCGTGAACCTTCTTAAAATTTTTAGGTGTAGGTACAAGTCAGGGCATTTATGAAGTTTAGTATGGTGACTTGAATATTAAGATGATGTAGCAAACTATTGTATATATTATTATGATGCTGGAAACAACTTTGTATAGTTTGAGTAAGATTAAGGAATTGGCTAAAATGTGTTATCGGGCTTTTAGTTTTTACATTTTTTTGTATGTTAGGTCACGAGAAGTCACTTGAGACTTCTCTAGTTAAAATACATAGCTGAAGTAGAATAGTAGGAGTTCCTTTTATGATTTGTATTGATACGATTATAAACTATAAAGTTTATTTTGTAGTTATATAAGTTTTATTCAAGTCTTAGATTTTATTGAAATATTTATTGGAGACCATCACATTTATTTGGAGAACTAAAATTTCTATGATATCATTAGAGATTAAATGGTGATTGTTGGGAGATTTTAATTAAAAGTGTCCTTAATGTATTAGTAGAGGCTAGAGACATGTGACGGGCTGTAAATTTTCGAGTGCTGAAGCATTAAATAGATACATATATTCTCTTTTCAAATTACAAATATCTAATCATTGTAGATGTAGGGGTTTCGATTGGAGTGGTCACACGCGTACTGCGTGAGTAGTATACTACACGTGACTTCAAAGAAATGACGCGAGCCTGTTACTTGAAGGGATGATTAGGTGAAAATAAGGTAGGGAAGAGGAATATGTAATCTTAGTGTCTCAAATATACAAGCGATAGATAAGGCAACATTAAGGGACCTCAGGCGTTCACCTTGTAGCTTAAGCGAATGAGATCAATTCTTTGCCTGAAAGCTATTTGATCTTAGAGAGCAGAGTTTTCACAGTAGAACACCGTTTTTCCAATCTCTCTCTAAGAGTTCCAAATGATGAGAAAATGTTGGGTATTTATAGGCTCTTGGGCATGGTGGTATTTGTCGAATCATCTAGGTGATCAACGGATAAGATGGAGTTTGCTCGATTCATGGTTATTTAAAATGAGCTAGCTAACGGGCCTAAAGCTAGTAGCCTTTCTTACAAGTGTATGAGCTTACTTGAGAAAGGTTGGAGGCGGATGGGCCGATCCAACAATCCCTATTCTAAACCCACCAAGCCAAATCTCTCTAAATTATCCCAAACTGGATTGGACTCCTTAGGGTTTGTCACTTGGCCTAAGGAGTCAAGCCTAAATAAATAATATGCTTATCCTAATAATTAACATAACAATTTTTAACCCTCTATACTCACCAATTACTTTCTTAGATCCATATGATGCAAAATTAATTAATTAACAATCATATCAAGAATAAACAACAAAATTAATTATTTTTAAAATAAGATTCTAAGTTCCAATTAACTAACTAAATCTTGATATAATCTTAGCATCAAACAAGGTTATTCTTTTTCCAAATGATTATAATCATAAAGTTTCAATTAACTATAAGCCTATTTGGATCAGAAGTGCTATTATTGCACAAGTGCTAGTTCATGATATAAAAGTAGAAAGCACATAACAAAATATATAAATGAAGCAAAGAAAATCATGGAAAATAAGAGAAAAGGCAATAATAAATCTTATCAAGGGATAGGATGGAGTCCGTTAGTCCAACAATCCAATTGCATATGAAAATTGCTCTTCTTCATACATGACGTTCATTTTACTTTTTATTATAGAAGACAAGTTAGCTTTGTAGAAATAAATCCATGCCTTTCAATTCATGTATTTTTGTTCTCTCTTTCTCTAAACACTACATATATTAGAATATTAATGAAGGTGAATGAAATCTACTCTACCTACATGGAAGCACAGGTTGGTTCTTTGGATTTAAATTTTTTTTTTTATCATTCCCTCAATTTTCCTAAATTTATAAATAAATAATTGAGATTTTTTAGATTTTTGAAATATTATGTGATGTTATCATGATATCATTATATTCCTTATAATTTCAACCGTCAATTACACATAGCAACATTTCAATAGGGTAAATAAAGGGAAATTGAAAAAGGTAAATGAAGAAGATCCATTTCTGATTTTCAATTGAGAATCATCCCATTCAATGTGGCAAGTTGGTTCTTTTAGCAATTTAAGCTTGTAGAGATAGAAAGACTAGTTGATTCCACCAACAATGTTAAAAAAAGTAAAAGAATTTAGAAGAGGATGAAACCTAAAAGAAAGCCAACCGATCGTATCTATCAAATACATAAATACTTGCCCTCTTCTTTACTATAAATTTCTTATGTGTCAATATTTTCATATTTTGTAAATTTTATAAGTCTTATGTAGTTTTGGTATTACAATGAATAAAGCTATCTCTTCAAGTAATGCTCCTTCTATTGTTCTTTTAGAAATTCCAAGCTATTAAAATAGTCAATTAGAGTCCAATCTATTGGAAAAGTCAAAATTTGAAAAGAGATGAAGTGGCAACTATGCTATAATGCATATTTCACTTGTAGTACAATGCGGTTTATGTAAGCTAATGGCAAAAAATGCATGGAAAATATTTAGGGTTTAAATATGTATTACAAATATGTAAGCATTTCCTTTTTTTTAGTATTTTTTTTATTTTTTTGAGAGGTAATCTATTATTACTTACTTGTAAGTGATTACCGACTCCTTTAACTTATTCATTAATCTCCAAATTTAGTACTTTCTTCAACAACTGTATCACTTAATAGGCTTGACTAATGTTAAAATTTGAGAAAGTAGCAGGACAGAAATGGATTTATGAGCAAATTAAAATGTATGGAAGATAGAGATGATGAGTATTTACATGTGATTGGTACAGATAACTCCATAAAAAATAGATTGTAAGGCAGTTTAAATACTTATTAAACTATGAAATTTTTTCCACACATTACACCACAATTTCTTGTGTTTTATTCCATGGTACCAATATAGAAATAAGTCTTGCATCAAGTTATTTGTCTTCATCTCTTTTAAGTTCTTGACATTTTGGATCATCTTAACTCCAAATATCTTTTTCAATAACTTAATTCTTTTAAGAAGACAACACAATAATGGTGATTACAGTACAAATTATAAACTATGGGTAGTACTACTATGTGACAACTTGACTCCTAGGAATTAGCTTTTAACCTATATAACACTTCTTTCTTTCAAATATGGTATCTAGTAAATGAATTGTCATGCCATCCCTAAGATAAGGATAAGGAAAATTGTGTTTCCAACTTGAACCTACATAAAACATTCTTTCATTTATCATAAATATCATGGAAGCTACCAATATATCACTTGTAACAATTCTCACTACGGTGCACAGAATGCTTAAGTTATACCTTTTCTTACTTCCATCAATTCACATAACCTATCATATTCATAGATTTTTGCTTGCTACCAAGATAATGATTCTAAATGAGTTTACTTGAATTTATCTCCCAAAAGCTCCATACTTGTACTTTAGTACTTATAACATAATTAACTTTACAAATCCACTTTATATTTCTTACATCTTTAAGTTTACTGACAAACTTTACATATCATCTTTTACAAAGAATACGCCCAGCTTGACTAGCAACTACTTAGACATATTTACATACATATTGATGGAATGCCTACCTTAGGTACTCTCAACCAAGCTTGTCTCCGTAGTATATAAGGATTGGTCAAGCGGGTACTCTTGTCACAATGGGCTTAAGATGAACTCCCTCATCAGGACAACTCGTAGATGAACTCGTTACGTAGCTAGCTTGGATGTACCTTATTATGCATTACTACTAGCCTTGATATTAAGGTATTATTACAGACTTTAGATGCTAAACTCCCTAACTTTGTGCTTAAGTCACAGACTTCCCTTGTAGAAGATTACCCATAGCAGAATTGCCAACCTAACTATCCCTTAGTAGCTCAGCCACAATACGCATCTTCCTTAGAGTATAGATCTAACCATGATGACCTACCTATCTTGATTTTCTAACAATTGTACTACATTCCCTTTTTGTCCTTGGTCATTTTTACCCCTTTTAGCTTGTACTAAGAATCTTTATTTACATATAATCCATTTCATAATTTTGTCTGTTTCATTGTTGGCCTAGTGAGTTACTATAAATAGTTCCTTTACCTTGTAAACCCTGCATTATCATACTATCACCATTAATGAATATTCTGTTTTCTCTACATTCTTGCCATAACCTCAACACTCTTATCTAAATGTATTAGTAGTTTGAGTGGAGGTCTAAGCCATGTAGTGTTCAACTATGAGTCATATCTAGCATATAGCTTCACAAGACTACTACAAGTTCTAACCAACCTTTTTGCCTTTCTTCGTTATTTTGAAAGATCCACCCTTGAACTATGGTAAGCCTTAATGATAATTGAAGCTCTTAGGCAGATCACATATACATATAAAAAGGAGTCAAACTTGATAATGTTATAAACAAAGCTTTAGCACATTTATCCTTCATACCTATAACTTAAGGCTTCCCACTAATTTTGTCCTTCAATACCTAAGGTTGGAGAAACTAATACCTTAGCTTATTATTGAAGCTATGTAAGTCTTACATTGAAAAATGTATTACCATAGTTGATATAAAACTTGTAGTACACAATCAGACTTACCCTTCAGAGATTTAATAAGGCAATAACAATATTGTAATAGCAAGCAAAATGACACATAACCAACTCACAATTGAAACGTAAGTATAAGCACAACATTTATGCAATACACTAAGATTCCTTACTATTGCATGTGTTATAAATTGATTAGTATCTTAGATGAGTAGCATTTGGTAGCTCAAATCGAGCAAATAACTAAGCAAGACCGAGGCTAAGAGAGCAACATTATACAGCTCTATACAAAGCAATAATCAAGTGTAAACTGAGAAAATGCATCTATATGCCAAAAATTAAGCTTTAAAACCAAGCACTTATTTTAAAAAACCAAGTTTTGAAAACCGTAACCCCTTAGGTCTTTTCATGTCATGCTATGAACGCAATCACGCAGTTACTAAGCAAACTAAGTAATCAAGAGATGATTTCAAGTTCAAGTACATCAAGTGTTCATGATTAGGAAGTAATTAATAGCAATAGAAAAAGGGAGATCACATAACCAAATACAATATAGAATCACCTACACAAATTAATGACCACCCATTAATCAAGCATACTCTAATCTGAGCACCAGTTTTTCTTTTGTAATTTGGTTTATGAGTTTATTCAAGCAAAGTTCATGAATGGTAAAACATACCTAAAGCTCAAATTGCAACATATCTACATACTTTCTCATCTCATTCTTGCTGTTGGCTATCCACCACCAACACTAAATTGAGTTCAACGTTCTTAGATAACTAACTATATATAATGTCCACAACAACACAAATACAATCATTAACTAATTAAGATTCCACTATTTAAGAAGTTCCTAGATACTCACTTGATAACAACTTCCTTTTACTCAATACGATTAGCTTCCCCTATGGACGTCATAAGTGAAACTTATCAAAGCATAATTCAATTCAAAAGTGTAATAATGTATTCTATAAGGTCATCAAAGGTCAACAATAACCTCAAATTACCATATTCAACTCACGTCCTTTCCATTTTGATATACATATTGTCATACTTGCTATTTGAAAACTTCACAATATATATAAATGCAATTATATTCGCACAGAATAAGCTATCAAATTGCCATACTATAACCATTTTAACATGAATAGTCCTTGTCAACTTCAAGTTATCTTTAATATTAGACCATTAACTCTCTTTTTTAACTCTTACAATAACTGATCAGCTTGCCCATTGTAATAAGTCATTGAGTTAGTTACATATGATAATGAGCTATTATAAGATCCAATAGAAATTTCATATTTGGTAGCATATCATGGAATATTAACCAAATTACATTAGAAATTAAATAACCTTGTAAGATTATTTGTCACATTTAACTTGAAATCTTCCCAATATTATGGTAAATCCTAAGAATCACTATAATTTAGTTATAACAAGAGATCCTTGATAGGCCTCTGATGGGGTATATATTATGCTAATAGGCAAGTGTACTTATCAAGTAATAGTATAGAGAACTCCAAGATTCTAAGGTTATCGATCCCATGAAGACTGAATACTTACTTACCCGTTCTAATTACTCCAATTAATGATGAATTTCAATACTAATAACATTCAAGAATATGTAGGATTATATACGAAATATCCTTTTTGGCTCTCTCTTTAGCCTTATGTCTCTTATCCATAGGGTGTCTTATCCATATGGATCGAGGAGAAAAGTGGCTTAGCAAGAAGAAGATTCTATCATGAGAGAAGTAGGGAGATCAACCTCTTTCAGATATAAAACATTGATTCTGGTAATGCAATGTAGTTGAACTTTTGTGTTGATGCAAATGAATCATCATTTCTGTGAAGCTCAATCTTTGCCTAATAGTAAAGAGGATAGCAAGTTACAAATTATGTTTCGGTAGGATATGGATTTCTATTACTATGAAATTCATAAATGAAGTCATTAATGATAGGGTTACCGTTATCCTTTTTGTAGTAAAGAATATTGTATGTGTTCCTAAGAAAAAGAATTTGTCCATTTTTCAGGTTCTCAAAGGCATGCGGAAACACTTTAAAACTCTTGAATGGAAAATAGATGTAACTATAGTTCCTTTGGATATGGTAAGATCTTTGGTGCAAGAAGAAGGGGTTGATCCATATCGTCGTGACTTGGTTCTGATTTCTTTATTTCTTTTTTTGGGAATAACGATATGGGTTTTTCCCTGTATATGTATATATATATAAATTGGATAGGATAGATGGATGGATCTATCTTTCTATTCATATATGTTACTAAAAAAAGTGGATTTTTATAGTTAAATTACGTAGCACGAAGCTGAAAAACAAAAAAAAAAAAAAAACAAGAGAATTAATAATTTTGGATTATACGGAGGAAAAGAAAAGAGAAAATGAGGAAAAAAAAAAGAGGAAGAATAAAGAAAACAGGAAGAAAAAAGAGAGGAGAAAGCATGAATTAAAATATCAGAAGTATGAGATAGCATTCTATTTGCTCAAGTAATAAAGGGTTCCATATTAGTAACTCAATTTTTTCTTAAAAAATATATTATATTACCTTAATTGATAATAATGAAAAATATAGTTCGTATGTTATTATTTCAATTTCCTATGTGGTCTGAGGACCTAATGGATTGGAATAAAAAAATGCATATTAAATGTAGCTATAGTCGGGTTCAATTATCGTAAATAGAATTTCCAAAGAACTGATAGACGGTATTCAAAAAAAGATTCTATTTTCCTTTTTCCTTCAACCTTGGCGTAGATAGAAGATATGTTTTCTTTCGAATTAGAAAGAGATGTTGAAAAAGAAAAGACAAAAAAAAAAAAAAACAATTTCTATTTTTTAATAGTATGGAGGATGGAAACTAAATTTCCTTTTGGTTCTCCCTAAAAACAACGTGCATTTTTGGAACCTATTTTAAAAGAACGAAAAAAAATTCTAAAATTGTAAAAAAAAAAAAGTCTTTTCTAGTTTTATAGTTTCAGATGGATACATAGGTAAAGTTGTGTGCAATGAAAAATGCAAGTATGATTTTGGGGAGGATTTTTATTACCTATTTCTTTTTATTTTAAAAAATAAAAATTTGATTTTTAAAAAAATTTTAGATTTTTTTTTTCTTGGAGTATGATTGGTTTTTAAGATCGCTTTCTACTCTAGGCCTTTTGTTAGTTGGTCATGGTAAAGCCCTTAAATGACATATTTTTTTGAAACAAGGACCTTAGTAATGTGACATAAAGACTCTTTTTTTAATGAAATTTCATAAACCTAAAGTAAAACTAAACTAAATGATAAAAATAAAAAAGCAAAATTCTGATGAAGTGAAATATTTTTTTCTAAAGAATAAGGAGATGGATTGGATCAATCAATATCTAGATCTTTTACCCACCTTTTGCCCCTTAAATGCAAGAACTTTAGTCTTAAGTAGCTACCAAAGTAATGAAAGACTTGGAGATTTATGTAGAGATGGATGCTGAAACCCTCAACACATAGCTTCAAGAAATTAAGAGGAATCCAAAACTCCTTAAGGAACTTTACTCAAACTACCTACCAAAATGAGATTCTTGCTGAATCTCTAACTATGGTGCTATTGAGATATTAGGCCTTAATGGTTCCTGATGTACTGGAACTTTCTCATTCGAATTTCTCTTAGATTCTACGTTCCTAGGTATAGGTAGTTCACATTTTCATAAACATGTCTCTTTCATCAAGTCTCTCTTTGAGACAGTGCCCAGATTGTTATGCTTTTCATGTGGGTCAGAACTTACCCAACAAGGAATTTCACTACTTTAAGACCGTTATAATTACGATTGCCATTCACCAGGGCTTTGGTTGTTGACTCCCCTGTCATCAGGTTACCAACTTCCTTAAACTTTCGGCACTGGGCAGACGTCAGCCCCCATACATGATCTTACGACTTTGGAGAGACTTGTATTTTTGGTAAACAATCGCTCGGGCTTAGTCACTATAACCCCCTTTGTGAGGAGGTACCCCTTCACTCAAAGTTATGGGGTTATTTTACCAAGTTCCTTTTAGAGAGTTATCTCACACCCTTAGGTATTCTCTACCTACCTACTTATGTCAGTTTAGGGTATAAGTACCCTTTTGTTGAAGGTTGTTCGAGCTTTTCCTATGTATATGGCATGGCTTACTTTAGCATTGTAGCACTTGGTACTCAAACATTGGCTTAAGGTATTTTCTCTACTCCTTCTTACCCTAAAAAAGCAAGGACACCTTGCGTCCTTGAATTGATAACCATCTTTTGGCTAACCGAGCCTTCTCTGTCCCTCGAGACCAATAAGGTAAGATGCTAATCATAGTGAAAATGGAATTCCATAATTATTGCAAATACCTATGATAGAATTTTTGAAAGAAAAATTCTTATTGTACCAAAAAAGTGAATTTTGGTTCGAATCATTGGATGAAATAATTAAATAATTCATCATCATTAATCATTTAAGATAGCATTCAATACATATGTATATAGGTTTATCCTTCATCTTTTCCTTTTCTAAAGTTTCGATAAAAGAAAGAATTTCTTTACTAACGCAACAGCTTCCATTGGGTCCCTGTACCTATCCTTTATCCATTTATTATTCTTGCTTTATAAATCTTTTTCTTGCTTTATGAATCTTTGTTGTTTTGTTGATTTTCATACAATAGGATTTGGCTCAAGATTACCCAATTTTTTGAATTCCAGTGCTTCTTTGAATTTGAAAGTTGTCACTTAGTAGGTTTCCATAAGCGAAGTCTCATTTAATCAAACATATCTTTTTTTAAATATTTAGGAAAGGATGGTATAATTTATAATGTATAATGTCTAATTTAATATATCAATCATATCTTTTGATAATAAATTAGATGAAAATAAAGAAACATAAACTAATAAGAAATCCATTGAAAATGCAATAATGAAATAAAACTAAATAACCATAAATTAGGATATCCAGACTCTGATCACCATTGGTAAATAAAGGTTTTTTTTTTTATGAATTTCTTATTCTTATTAACCTAAGGAATTCAATTATTAATCTAATAGGAATCACTTTTTTATTAAATTTTAATCCTAATTACATCTTGCTCGAATTAGTTCTAGGATAAGACTCCTTAGAACAACATTAAGAATAGGAATTTCGCACAAAAATAAGAAATAATTTTCAATTTCGAAAAAAATCTATAACTTATCTTTAAATATCTAGCAAATCCTTTCAATTATGGTAAATTTATTTATATATTAGCCTCGTGACTTCAATACGTAAAATCAAATAATTGAGTTGAGATTGTAGAAATAATAGCTTATCCTAAACAAAACACATAATTGAATTAATAAGAAAAAGAGAATTGCATTAAAATAGAACAACTATTACATGCTACATCATTAGCTTAATGGTTAACAAGTCTAGATATCAAACTTCTAAGCTACAATAATGAAAAAGATGAAAACTTGCATGGTTAAAGTGAGATAAACCCTAAGAAAAGAGCGTTTCTATTTTCTCCTATATCTCTCTCTTTTCCTCTCAAATATCTATCATCTATTTATAATGTTTGGATTCAATAATCTTTAAATGGCAAGTGAGTCAACTTAATTTGAAGGTCCATAGGCAAGTACACAAGCGTGGTTGCTAGATGTAGACTACTCTTAGCAATAATTCTCAAGAAACTATCTTAAAATTAATGATGAGGAGATTATGACTAGGGAACATGGCCATGGTGGGTGACCGTGGTCAAGTTCTTGTTAAAAATCCTTCGAACTTTAATTTTGAAATTAGAAATGTAGGCTTTACAACTAAGGAATACGGTTCAATTTTGACATCAAAGACGTGGGCTTCGTGGCCAAGGAATATGACCATGAAGATCAACAGTGGTCATCTTCCTTGCTTCATTCTTGAATATATTCTCTTTGCCACTTGCTATCTATAAATTATTCTTTAAAATAGATGAAATTCTTCTAAAAAATAGCCTAAATTTTGATCTTTTCTTCTCATTATTGCAATTGAGTCTTGAAATAAAAAAATAACTCAAATCAATAGCAAATTTAATGGAATTATATTGAAATAGCTCAAATTACTCAGGAAAATAACATAACGAATGCGTATAATTTTACACTCATCAAATCTCCTTACACCTAAATATTTGCTTGTCCTTAAGTAAATTAATTAATCCTTAATAAGGATTGATAAAAGAAATCAGGGCAAGATTTTTCCAAGTAAACTACTATTATTTAGGAATCATAGAAACTTTAAATTAACCCAATAAATAGATATTGCATCCCTTAAAATTTTCTAGTCATTTATATACTCTTTTCCTTGATCACTTTTTTAATGCATTGCAGGCACAAATACTAGAATTAAAAGGTTAATTCTTGTAAAATGTTGTTTAATCATGTGATTTAGCTAAGGATTCTCTTCTTGAATTAGTCCAATTTTTAGTTACTTGAACAAAAACCATATACGACTTCTTTTCATTTAGCTAAGATGTATACAAATCTCTTCTAACTCTATTGAACACCATAACCAAGAGTAAATACATGTTGTATTTATTCATCCCTTACTTATTCCCCCAACTTAAGGTTTTGCTAATAGGCTCTTTAATTTAATTAATCATCAAAGCTTATTAGCAATAGAAAGGCACTTTGCTCTTCTAAGGGACCAAGGTTGATCCTTACTAATTCATCCATTTTTATAGTCAAACATTGACAATGGAAAAGGACTTTACTCTTCTAAGGGACTAAGGCTGATCCTTATCAATCTTTCCTTTTTATTAACCTTTCTTGTTTTTCTTTCTTTTTATCAATTTACTCTTTATTATGCCCTCAGTAAATTAAAGTTTTTAAGGGGAAATTACAAGAGGCAAGCTTCATTTATTTATTTACTCTAGATTATAGAGCTCTAAAAATCAAAAGGGATAAGTATACATTTAAGTAAATTTTAAAAGCAGCATATGGCTAAAGCTAGACTTCAATAATTAATTAATTAATGTTCTGGAACCTTGGGCTAATTAACATATAACTTTTGCTCCATAAGAATCTCACTATTCAATTCTACTAAAATGTTCTATGTACAATAGTGACTTAGGAAAAATTTGATATAAGCACTATTGTCTTGGTACATGGGAATTGCAACTTTGAAGAAAGAAAAATTGGGTTTTAAAATTAAAAATTGATTTCTAAATAATAATAGTATGCCCCTTCCTTATACTCAATTTACTACATTGCCTCAATGTACTTAATTATAAATTATTAGAAAAATTATTGCAAACAGATATAGTGGAGAAGAAAATGTAAATATGGGAAAAATAATACTCCCTTAAATATTTGGATTTTCTCGAATTATCCATGAGAATTTATCATGGTTTGTGTGAATTGATTGGCTCACAAGATCTAAATAAACATACTTAAAATAAAGAGAAAAAAGCATAGGCGGAAAGGAAACTTTTATTATTGCATTGAATTAAAAGAACATGAGCATAAAATTGAGAATAAAAACATGGAAACTTAAAAGAAATTCAATGAACTAACTAACTAATCACTTATTCGAAACTAAACATCAAATCATCAAAATAAAAAAACACTTAAACAAAACAAATACATCTAAATTCTTAAAAGAAATCTAAGTCTTCGAGATTGGTTTTATCCTCCGAATCAATGGTGATGGGTTCATTCTCTTTATTGCTCTTAGAGGATTCTTCTTCTTGTGTCTTAGATATCATTTCTTCCTCCTTATCCCTTAAGTTCATCTGCATTGCCACATTAATTGATTTCTCATCCTTCAGTGGAGGAATTTTCATCTTAGCTTGATTAGCAAGGTTACTACAAAACTCTATCATTCTGCTTTGCCTCTTGAACAATCTTTTTAGAGATTGTTCAATGATCTCTTGAGACTTTACCAATTTTTGAACTTGAGTTTTTAGTTTCTTCACTTCCTCCACTAGTTTATCATTGGTGGAGTTTTCACTTTCATTCCTTTTAGGGGATGGCTTGTCAAATTCATTAAGAATGGCAAAAAGTCAAAAGGTTCATTAGAGTAACATTTTGGATCATTTTGAGTTGGGGTTTATCAATGAGAAGCTTAGTTTACTTGGCTGATACCTTTACATAAGGTCTACATCCCAATTGATTTACTCAGGTATCAGTTGTTTGGTTTTGCATATAGAATGTGAGTGCTACTACTAAAGGGGTACCCTTCTACTAAGCTATAGAGGTAGAAGACATTATGTATAGCCACCACTTTGGTGCTATTTCCTCTCCTGCTAATAGTGTAGGTAAGAAGCCAATTGAGGACTTTATGGTTTAGGTTTCTCAAGTGGGATTCTCTCACAAATTTACGATTGTACATCTACTCACCTCTTATTTGAGCTAATAATTGGCGGGGGTGACACCATAGGGTAATTCACATGAAAGGGTGTAAAATTCCAGTAAACAGATGAACTCTTTATCATAATTCCCAAATAAAACCTCAAACTTAGCTATGGAAGATTGACTTTTGGTGTGTCTCAGTCAAAAAGATATTGTGTTTCAAGCTCCATAAAGTACTTGGTTTTGTTCGAGTGATAAGGTGGTGAGGAATTCTAAGGCAAACTCCTTTTAAATGGTTCTTAGATGTTAAACAACATATCCTAACCCTCTTGCTCAACGATGGCAAGAATTTCGAGTTCTATGTTGGGTAGCTTCAAGACCTCCCAATTGATGAAGCATGATTAAGGAAAGGTCCTTTTGGAAAGAGCTTCAAAGTAAGTTTGGTGATTAAGATTGTCAAATTGTAACATGTGTTTTGGGCGAGGTGTAAATGTAGTTAGAGGTTCCTTTTCCAATATTGGTTTGGAGGAGTTCCTTCAGGTTGTATGACAGGTAGGTTTTGGTGCCATTGTAGTGGTGGTGGTGGTTGTTTTTCTCTTCTTTACACTTAGTTGGTTAGGCTAGTGTTTAGGAGTTTTGGGAATGTTATAGTGTTATGCAAAGTTTAGGGTTAATTAAATACTAGTTTCCTAGATTATTGGTCCAATTCTATTTTAGTAACTTAATTTTTAGAAAAGGTGCTATCAAATCTTTTAATCTAGGTAGTTATCAATTTAGGAGATTATTCTAAATATTCATTACATATTAACAAGAGGAAGGTAAGTTAGGAAAGGGAATGTGAATTTTAAGTGAGAGGGGTGTAAATTAAGAAAGTATACTATAATTCACTAAAGGCAAGATTCAAATGTATCTTGAGTAATTAGCTTTGGAAGCACATAGGCATGATCAAAGTCATGATCAGCGGTTGTTGTCTCCATTGGGGTCAAGTTCTTAAAATTCTTTTCGAAGTGTGAATTTTTTATGAGAGGAACACCGGCATAACCATGGGCATGGTCACTGGCTATAGTTCCCTCTGATCACTTTTCAAGTATAACTTTGTACTTCCTAAAAGTACATGACTAAGAGAACGGGTATGATCCTAGGCCTTGGTCTCCTCTAGACTCAAAAATTCAAATTTCAATTTCAAGTACAATTTTGTGGTGAGAGGATCACAGTTAAGACCATGGCTGTAGACTTGGGCCATGGTCCTTACTAAACTTAGACTTACCTCCCTTCATCGTGCTTCATGCTTTGGTTCATGATTATGATTCTTTTCTAGATCTTCCTTAATTGCCATAACTCTTTTTCTTCTATGACTATCCTTAAAACACTTAAGAAAATTTTGGAAACCACTTGTGTGACTCATTACAGAACTAAACCAAAATTACAAAGAAATAAAGTAGAAAAGCAAGTGAAAGGGAAATGAAATTTTGCTTGGGTTGTCTCCTAAGAAGTGATTTTGGTTAATGTCATTTGCTTGATGAGTTGAGAACAAAGTTACCCATTTTTCTCTAATTAGATGGAGGTTATAGTCGAGATTATTCTTCTTTCAAACTCTCCTCCTAAGTATAGTTTGAGTTAGTAGCTATTCACCTTGAAAATTCCCTTCTCAAGACTCAAGATTTCCACCACTTCATATAAGAATACCTATGTTACACTATAAGATCCTGACTATGTAGACCTAAGCTTACTTAGGAAAAGCTTCAACTGTGCTTGATATAGTAGAACTTTATCTCCAACTCAAAATTGTTTTCCTCACTTGATTCAATTGTCATGGTATCGCTTGACTCCATCCTTGAATATCCTTGAATTCTTGTAGACTATATCTCGCCATTCTTTAAGCTCATTTAGTGGAAGTTTCTTGTGTTGACCTGTACACTTGAGATCAAGATTAGCATGTTTTTTTGGCCTAATAGGCCTTATGCTCAATTTCCATAAGTAAATGACATGCTTTACCATATACAAGCCTATATAGGGTTGCTCCAATTAGCATTTTATAAGAAGTTTTATGAGCTTAAAAAGCATCGTCGGGCTTCTCGAACCAATCTCTATGATTATGCTCAAAGGCCTTTTCTAAGATTCGTTTAAGGTTTCTATTTGCTACTTTAACTTGTCTACTAATTTTAGGGTAAAATAGAGTTGTAATTCAATGCTTAACTCTATATTGCTTCAATACCTTCTCTAACTAGACATTATAAAAATGAGTTCCTCTGTCACTTATAAGTGCTTTAGGAGCATTAAATCTAGAAAAATAAAAAATAAAAAACTTTTTAAGAATTGTCTTATTACCATAGAGTTATTAGTTAGCAGAGCTTGCATTTCTACCTACTTAGATATATAATTTATAGCTACTAGAATGTATTTATTTTCATTTGAATTTGGAAACGATCCCATAAAATCAAGACCTTAAATGTAAAAAAATTTACAAATCAAAATTGGGTATCGTTGCATTTCATCTCTTTTAAATATATTTCCTGCCCCTTGACATCTATTATAAAGTTCAACAAACTTTTAGGCATCGCTAAATAATGTTGGCCAATAAAAATCACATTTGAGGATTTTATGAGCAATTTTATTTGCACTCAATTGTCCTCTTGTTGATCCTATATAACAATGTTCTAAAATTTGCTAACCTTCTAAGTGAGACATGTATCTACGATTTATTTGATTTGCACTAATTTTAAGCAAATATGGGTCTTCCCAAAAATAGCTTTTAATGTCATGGAAAAACTTTTCTTTTGTCTCAAATTTAGGCTTGAAGGAAAAATCTTAACTACTACATAATTATCTATATTAGCAAACTAAGGAGTTTCCTAAGGACTTACCTAGTATAGCTTCTCATTTAGAAACTTGTCATTAATCTCTTGTTCATTAAGCTTTTCTAATGAAGGATTTTCTAGGCACGAGAGATGGTTGGTAACAAATTCTCTGCTACCTTTTTATCTCTAATTTCTAGGTCAAATTCTTAAAGTAAAAGAATCTACCTAATCAATCTTAGCTTGGCATCTATCTTATTTAACAAGTAACGCAAAGTAGACTAGTCAGTGTAAACAATACCTTTAGAAAGGATAAGATATGACTTCAATTTATCAAAGCCCAAGACTATTGCCAAGAGTTCTTTTTTCACAGTGGTGTAATTATTGTAAGCTTAGTAAGAGTTTTTCCTACATAATAAATCGACTAGAAATGCTTCTTTCGTCTTTAACCTAACATTACCCTTATAGCATGGTCATTATCATTGCACATTAGCTCAAATAGTAAGCTCTAATTCGGGTCTACCATAATTGGTGCATTTGTCAACTTATCTTTCAAAGTATCAAATACATCTAAGTAGTTTTGAGAGAATATAAATCGAGTATCCTTTTCTAGTAACTGAGTTAAAAGTTTAACTATTTTTGAAAAATCTCTAATAAACCTTTTGTAAACCTAACCTTTCTTAGGAAACTATGTATGGCACTAACAAATGTAAGAGGGGGTAACTTACCAATAGTATCAATTTTGGCATTATTGACTTCTATGCCTTTCCAAAACACTTTATGCCCTAAATCTATTCCCTCTTGTACCATAAAATGGCACTTTTCCCAATCTAAAACTAAATTAGTTTCTTCACATCAAGCTAAAACTTTTTTTTTTTTTTGTAGATTTCTAAGGCAATTATCAAATGAATTGCCTAAAACTTAGAAATCATCCATAAAGACTTCAATTATATCCTCTATAAACTCATAAAAAATTGCCATCATGTACTACTAAAATGTTGTGGGTACATTATAGGCCAAAGGGCATTCTTTTATATGCAAATTTACCATAAGAACATTTAGTTTTCTCTTCATCTATTGAGGCAATTGGAATTTGAAAATAACTAGACAAACCATCTAAAAATCAATAAAACATGTGACTTAATAAACACTAGCATTTGATCGATAAATGGTAAGGGAAAATAATCCTTTCTCATGGTGTTATTAAGCTTCCTATAGTCAACATAGACTAACTAGCTCATAACTACTCATCAAAATCAACTCATTTTGTTCATTTGGTACTATCATCATGCCTCTCTTTTTAGGAATAAACTGCACAAGACTAACCCAAGAACTATGATAAATAGGGTAAATCATACCTGCTTCAAAAGGCTTGATTATTTCTACCTTAAGCACTTCCTTCATGTTTGGGTTTAGAAGTATTTGTGGTTATACTATCGATTTGTGACCTTCTTCGAGCAAGATCATATGTATGCAAAACGAGGGACTAATTCCCTTAATGTTGGAAATCTTCCAAGCCATTGTGTTCTTGCAATCCCTTAATACATTAAGGAGATTAGTTTCCTATTTGGTAGTCAATTTTGAGGAAATTATCACTAGCAACTTTAAGCTTTCGTCTAGGAATGGATACTCAAGATAGTTTGGTAGCTACTTCAGCTCTAAGCTTGGCAGCTCTTCAATGTATGGTTTTAGTTTTGCTTCCTTTAAATGCTCAAATCGTTTAATTCTTTTCTCCTAAATAGGAGGATTAACTTTTAATTAAGCTTCTACTTTAGTTATATATGGATCATTAGATGCTTCATTTAGGATTCCTTATGTCAAACATGACTCTAAAGGGTCTTTAGATAGTAATTCTTGCAAAGTGTTAGATATAGAAAAAATAGTGGAATCAAGACTAAAGCATGTATCTTCCTATTCAACACATTTTCATATTGCTTCTTTGATTTTAATTGCCATCTCTTCTTCTCCTACTCTTAGCATAAGCTTACAATTGCTAACATCTATTATAGCTCTAGTTGTAACTAAAAAGGGTTTACTTAAGATGAGTGGTACCTTAATATCTTCGTCGATGTCTAATATGATAAAGTCAATAGGAAAAATGAATTTACCTATTTTAACAAGTACATCTTCAATAATACCCTTAGGGTACGCTACTGATTTGTCAGCTAACTATCAACTCATCCTAATTGGTTTAGGTTCGCTTAGACCTAATTGCTTAAATAATTTATAAGGCATTAAATTTATGCTAACACCTAAATCAGCTAATGTTTGTTTAATAGACAAATTTCCAATAAGACAAGGAATAATAAAACTCCCTAGATCCTTTAGCTTTGTAGGAAGCTTGTTTTGGAAGATGGCTGAATACTCCTCATGGAGCATAACCATGGATGGTTCATCTAGTTTCTTCTTGCTAGAGGGTAGCTCTTTTAGAAACTTTACATATTTAGGCCTTTATGATAAAGCTTCTATAAAAGGTGAATTAATATGTAATTATATGAATAAGTCCAAGAACTTACCTTATTGCTCATCTGAGCATTTCTTCCTCAACCTCTAAGGATATGGAATGGGTGGTTTGTATTCTTTGACCTTCTAGGGTTATAATTCTTCCTTAAGCAATTCATAATTTTGTTACAACATTATCCTTTGGCTCCTCTATCATTAGTTTAAGATTGACTAGTATCTTTTCAGGCTTCTTAGCAACTTGCAATTGCTTTCCATGTCTTAAGGTCACATCTTTAACTTGAGCTTATGGTGAAGACTCTAGTTACTTCTAGACTAAAATCTTGGCGAATTGTTCTATTCCCTTTTCAATGCTCAGCAACTTAGCATCGCTACTTTTTATATACCTGGTCAACATCTATTCTAATTTTGAATTCTCCTCTTTTGGAGGGTGAGCTTGAAATTCATAAGTAATACTAACATTCCTTAGTTGATTTGCATAAAAATAATCACCTGAATATGTAAAGTACTCCTTACCCCATTCTTGACTATTGTTATAAGGGAAATATTGAAAACCCTATTGATCCTTACCATGATAAAGTGGTCTTCGATAATAAGGTGGCATATATCCTCTTAGATTAACTACATTAGGCATTATAGAATGTTGTGCTAACATGTGATAGGAATCTAACTTATTGTTTAGTACATCTACCATTGCCGCTAAGGTTGTGGTAGATTATACATCCTTTACTACTGGTTTCATCCTACTAAGTTTATCTCCTTACCAATAGTAGCTATTCATCGATAGGTTTTCTAATAAGGTGTAATCTCATTAGGCGTTTTTGAATTCAATGTACCTCCTACAGATGCATCAACAAATTGCTTGGTACTAAAATTCAATCCATTGTAAAAAGTTTGTACTTACATCCAAAGTAGCATAGCATGATTAGGATACTTTCTAAGCAACTCCTTAAAATGCTCCCAAGTATTATAAATTGTCTCCTTTATATTGAGTGAATGCCGAGATATCACTCCAAAGCTTAGCTATCTTAGCTGAAGAAAAATACTTTTCCAAAAATTTTTCTATTAGTAAATCCTAAGAAGTAATAGAATCCTTTTGAAGTGAGGCTAACCATTGCCTTGCATTTCCCTGCAACAAAAACAGAAATAATCTCAACTTTACCACGTCATCCATAACTCCATTGAATTTAATGGTTGCACATATCTCCAAGAAGTTTACAAGATGTACATGTAAATCCTCCTCTAGAAAGCATTTAAATCATAATTGCTGTTGAACCATCAAGATGATGAGGGGTGAAATCATGAACTCATTTATAGTGATAGCTGGTCTCGTAATATTGGAGTTAGCTCTATTAGTTGACAGTTTAATGTAATTGAATAGAGTTTTCTATACTTTGTCGTTATTATCCATTGCTCCAAATTTCCTTAACACAAACAAGAAAATTCAAATTAGATTTTGATTAATTTAATAGAAGAGATAGAAAAAACAACAAAAAGTAAAATAATAAAGTAATAAAGGAATGAGCTTTCTTGATCAATAGTCTGGCAATAGTGTCAAAAACTTGATGAGGCGTATACTGCACTAATAGGCATATGGACCCATCAAGTAATAGTATACAGAATGCCAAGATTCCAAGGTTATCAATCTTGGAGGACTGAACACTTACTCATCTATTCTAATTACTCAATTAATGATGAATTGCAATATTAATAATAAATTGGATGAAAATAGAGAAAGAGAAACCTATAAGAACTTTACCTGAAAATGCAATAATGAAATAAACTAAATAACCATTAATTGAGATATCTAGACTCTAATTATCATGAGCATAACATGTAATAACTTAGGGCTTTTAATGAATTCCTTATATTTATTAACCGGAGTAATTCAAGTGCTAATCTAATAGGAATTGCTTCTTTATTTAAGTCTAATCCTTATTACATCTTATTTGAATCGCTCCTAGGATATGACTGCTTAGAATTGCATTAAGAATAGGAATTCCGTACACAAATAAGAAATAATTGTCAATTTCGGAAGAAATCTATAAATTATCATCAAACTTATAGCCAATTCCTTCAATTATGGTAGATCTATTTATGTATTGGCCTTATGACTTTAATACACAAAATCAGATAATTAAGTTAAGACTCTACAAATAACAACTTAACCTAAACAAAATATGTAATTGAATTAATAAAAACAAGAGAATTACATTAAAATAGAACCATTATTGCATGTTACATCATTACCTCAATAGTTCATAGATCTAGATACCACACTTCTAAGCTACAATCATAAACTTGAATGGTAAAAGTAAGCTAAACCATAAGAAAAGAGTGTTTCTATTTCCTCTTGTATCTCTCTCCTTTCCTCTCAAATCTCTACCATTTATTTATAATGTCTGCATTGAATAATTTCCAAATAGCAAGCGAATCAATTTAATTTGAAGGTCTATAGGCAAGTACATGGGTGTAGTGGTTGGGTGTGAGCTACTCACAATAATTCTTGAAAAATTGTCTTGAAATTAATGATAAAGAGATTATGACTAAGGAACATGGCTGTAGTAGATGACTATGGTCAAGTTCTTGTAAAAAGTTGTTCAAACTTCAATTTTGAAATTAAAAACATAGGCTTCACAGCCAAGGAACACAACCATGAAGATCAACTATGGTCATCTTCCTTACTTCATTCTTGAACAAATTCTCTTTACCACTTGTTATCTATGGATTATCCTTTAAAATAGATGAAATTCTTCTCGACAATTGCCTTCATTTTCATCTTTTCTTCTCATTGCTACAATTGAGCCCTGAAATGAAAAATAACTCAAATCAATAACAAATTAAATGGAATTATATTAAAATAGCTTAAATTACTCATGAAAATAACATAACAGATGAGTATAATTTGATACTCATAATCCCCCTAAATTTCATGAATAAAAGTAGGGTAGAATCAAAGATTAATTATAATAAATATTATTCACGTTGTTTAATTAAGGTTTTCAAAATCTATATTTAGCATAACATTTGTGAAGTTTATACTAAAAAATTTAAGTTATAATTACATAGATAGAGTTTCCATAAATGACTTCGATTTTGGTTCCGGATGTGGTTATTTCTTAAAGACCATATATTTGCCATGTGGATTTAATGTAACAAAAAATAGTGCATTAAAGTACAATGAAAATATATTTAGAATGCAGATTTTGTTTTATAATTTTTCATGATTATTTACTATTTTTATTAAATTGATCAAAATAAGACTAAAATTAAAAACTCTCCATTACACAACTTACCAAGCACCCCTAGTGGCTACCTTATTGTTGCTACATCTTCATGCCACTCCAAAAGCTTAAATTCTCAACTATGTAACAGTAACTTTACCTTAGCCCTACGAATTACAATAAACCATGAATTTACTCTAATTCTACTTTAACTTCTATAAATTTATTAAAATACTTTTTGAACTTATCTTAACTAGTGTTATTGTTGTTGAATCATAGCTTGCACGTTGTCATTTTTTCGTAGGAAAATTTTGCATGTTTATCAGTTGAAGATGGTCATGGGAGGACATTTCATTTTCATAACATTTGCATTATATTGCCTCATACTCTAACTAGTTGTGAATGCTCTCTCTGATACTATACTTGCTCTCTCTCTCTCTCTCTCTGTTTTGTTGTTTTATTTATTATTTTATTAGGCATATATATATATATATATATATATATATATTCTTATAGTACAACTTAACCAATTATCACTCTATAAGCAAGCATATGCAAAGTTTTATTTCTTGTATAATATACTTGATTTTCTTTTTTCTTTTCCTTTTTTTTTTATTCTTGAGTACATAAATTCATTACCTATATATTAAATAAACTATCTCTACTTCCTTCATATTTACTATAACTTCTAACATTATTTGTATTATTATCTAATGTTCAACTTAAACCAAAGTCAAAGATTATCATTTGGCTCTCAAATTTAGTGACTTGAAACCATAGGTGTTACATTCCACCTCCTTCAAAATAGTTTCATCCTCAAAACTATAACTTTTCAAGAAAATACCATTTAAACAATCAAGCATTACTTTAGTATGGGAATATGGAGTATATAATCATTAGCATTCAACCAAATTTTTGCTATCTACATTTGATTTATCCTAAGATAGAATATTCACCAATTACATCAATTATTTAGCTTACATGCAATAGAGTTAACTTACTTTGATCCACATCCTCATCAACTATTGCTTCATCTCACATCACAACATTTATTCATGTTTGAGCGTATAGCCTCTACCTATTATGCCTATTGTTCGGATTATCATTAATACGCTTTTACCTTACTTTTGGCCCTTAGGCCTAATTTGTTTGTGTCTTCATTTGATAGTTGTAAGCATTTGTTTGCAGCTCCATTTGATAGTTATAAGCATAATGGCTTTACTAGTTGCATCAATAACATCAAATATCTTTTGGCTGTAGGCATTGCTTTGCTTGGTGTCCCAATTCCCCACATTGATAACATTTCCCTTGTACTTGAGGGCACTCATGGGACTTATGATTCTTGCCACATTTCCAACGTGAATTTTTTCTTTTATCCTTTTGATCCCTTGATAAAGTTTGTTTAGCTTTCTCATTCTTTTCAAGGTCAGAGCCTAATGTTGAATTTGTTCCCTTCTTTGGAATTCTACATCTCATCATTTCATTTCTTGCACTTGCTCTATAATCTGAGGTTCATCCATTATTTCAACATATATTACAATCTTACTTCTCTTTAGCTTGGCTTAAAAGTAAGTTTCTAAGTCGACAAACCCATTCTAAATTTATCAACTTTCAGTTCTTCATTATTTTGATAAGACAATTAAGTAAATGACTATGATCTCTTTCATACTCTTGGATGCTCCTACCTCTCTACTTTAATTGATAAACTTCTTTCCTTAACACAATCTAGAAAGTGCTTACTTAAGAAAATTTCTTTAAACACTTCTTAAGGAATAGGCATTTTCATCGATTCTTACTACAATAACGACCAATTATAGGCATTTTCTACTGAGAGGACAAAAGCGTAATCTTCTTATCTTTTGGTACATCATGCTCCTTAAAAGCTCTCTTAATAGAGACTATCTAGTTTGTGGCAGTAGCAAGATCCAAATTTTTGTCATTAATAGAATTCACTATAAGTTGAATTTTAGCTAATTTATACCTACTAGATCCTACTATCAAAGCATTAGTCATGGCCTACATCATCATAACCATTGGGTTTATAAGATTTTATGGCAGTGGTAGCAATTCTTCTAGTTGCTCATGAGGTACCACATTGTGGGGTTGCCTCCCACATCTACAACCTTATCCCTTTTCACCTTCCAAATTTCCATAATCATATTTCTAAGTCAAGGTTAGATTATACATAGCAATACTAATTATTAATATCTAGCAAGAGCAATTACCTTTTATTATTATTTTTTTTTTTGCCAACTATTTGAGGAGGATGGATTTAAACCCTAGTCTATTTCCGATGGGAGACTAGTGATGATGTTATTACATTATAACAGTCTCGGCTAATTACCTTAATATCATATGATTTACACTTTCTTATTCTACTAGAAGATAGTGTGTTTCATAACATTACCATACACAAGCTAGTCTTCACATAATGGATAAATTTGTTAAAGGAAATCCTTTTTGTTCAAACTTAGATTCAAACCAAAAATGACTATAGACACTCAATTTTTATCCCATTTATTTTATTTTATTTTCTTAAAGGGTTCTAAATCAAGAAAAACACAAAAAAAAAAGAAAATTAAAGAAAATCTAAAAATTAAGAAATTTAGAAAAATAAGAAGTTTAGAAAAATACAAAAAAAAAAAGAAAAATAGGAAAAAGCATAATAAAAAAAGAAATCTAGAAAAAATATCAAAAATAGGAAAAAAAAATAAGAAATTTAGAAAATATTTAGAAAATTGAGAAGTCACAAAAAATTTGAAAATAGAAGACTTAGGGAATTTAAAATAATTATTTAGTAGAATAGATTTTAATTTTAAATAAAAATAAAAGGGGTATTGTTAGGGCTGGGCTTACATTTGAATCTAAGCCAAGTTAGCCTAGTTCATATATGCAATTTAGTTGCACATATAGACAAGGCATAAGCTAATAGCATAACGAATAAGCACAATGAATAAGCACATGGACTTGGTATTGGGTTTAATTTAGACGTTAAGGGTTCAAATCTTAGCAAACGCATGTGAAAGCCTTTCTATTTTTCAACTGATATACTACACGTAGCGTACGACCATTGGACGACATGGCTGACATGGTGCTACGTCAACGCTATGTCAACCCTTCTTTCCCTCCCTTTCCTTCCTTTTCTCTCCCTTTCCCACGATTTCCTCCATTTTCCCTAGCCGAAGTAGTCCACTCCCTTCACTTTGCCTTGATTTTTTTCACAAATCTCACATATGGGCACATAATTTCTTGCTTCAACCTCATACTCTACTTGGCCTACTTCAAATAGAACCAATGAATGTGTCCAGATTCAATAAAAAGCATTCATATCGAGCTCTAAAATTGGCACAAAAACCAAAAATCTAAACATTCTCATTCAAATCTGAGTTAAAGTTTCCATGTTTTCTAGGTTAATTTCGTGTATAAAAGGGGGTTTGGGGGCTCACTATGAACACACACCATCACTTATGAGCAACTAATTCATCACCCTCTCACTCCTTGGCACTTACTTCCTTTCTCTACCCATGGCCACTCTCTCTTTAGATCTCTCTCTCTCCAAGCTTCTTCGATGGAAACCATTACCACGACCAGCTTCGTAGTTGTTCAAAACCCTTACCTGAATTGCCTATTCGAACCTAGCTACCACCTCATGGATCAACACCCAAAACCATTGACCACTGCCGCCTTGAATACCTACTGAACGGCCACTCTTATAACGACCCAACAGTATCGTTATCGTGATAGGTCACCGTGTACCGTATAAAGGTCTATTATCAACCCCCTTGCTGATCATAGGCCTTTCATACGACCCACAAGGCTCCTTCCACTCTACGTTACTACTAGGCCCATAGACTAGTAATATAAAGCAAATTAAACTAAAATTTCTTTTATGTTATAATTTAACTAATTGTGTGGGCTCGTGAGATCCACACCAAAATAATATTACAAACAAATGTAGTTCATAACGGAACTGCATAAAATTTAAGTTATGCATAAATACATAAAAGTATCTAAATATCTATAATCTATTACAAAATATCCTCTTCGCTCTCTGATCGCTCCAACCCGTCTCTACTCGAGACTTACCATGGGCATGCCTCGACCCGGATTGACGAAGAGGTTCTCCTGCACCAACAAAAATCTATAGGGGAGTAAGCTTACGCTTAGTGAGATAAATGCCCTCATCAGTACCACATAGCAGAAATTTATTATATGCACAATCATATGAATGCATGAACAACCAGTATGCC
This sequence comes from Lumnitzera littorea, assembly GCA_024138015.1. NCBI lineage: Eukaryota > Viridiplantae > Streptophyta > Magnoliopsida > Myrtales > Combretaceae > Lumnitzera > Lumnitzera littorea. Next base: position 69,032,711 of record JAMXBB010000004.1, read on the forward strand.
AAACAATGCATGCAGTGACCTAGGAACCGCATACGACTCAGAATTACGCCCCCCTGAAGTCGGGGTTTGGAGATAATTAACCGACCCAAACCAAAATCCGGGTTCTAGACCTTGGGTTTTATTTCATTTGCACTATCGTGCTCATACCAAAACAAAACTCTACATATATATATATATATATATATATATATATATATATACTTCCTTTACCAAAATCAAATCATATCTTTTAAAATCCCAAGTCTAGCAGTGTGGTGGCCCCCGCAGTCCACAAACACACGCCCTAAGCAGAAGCCACAAGACTCGGCCCCTCGCCGACGGTTGGCGTCTCCCGGCGCCTAGTAAGCCCATCAGCTTAAGACAGAGACTCAATATATATGTTGGCGTAGCTAGTGCCTAATCCTGCAGGAAACTCGTATTCCTGTGAGTCCCTTCCCATCTTCTGCGTGAAGCGGCAGTCGGTGTTATCCGTATGCAATATGGGGAACGCATGATTCATTTTGAGTTCTTAATCATATAAGCAATTAACTTGATTTCTTTTGAGTGATCAACCAGTTTCATTCCATACATTTCACATGTATATATTCATACAGACAATTTTCATTATTATATATAACTAACAAGCTATCACATTCATCCACAAATTCATACACATGCATCTCCCATATCCCACAAGCATCCAAATTCATATATATAAGTTTAGGTGCATCTATTTCTACAAGCACAATCAAGTAAAGAGTCATCGGGAATTTACTTACTCTGCCATGTGGTTCAATCAAAATAGTCTGGAGGCAAGTCGTCTCCATAAACAGTGTCCCCTGGTTATTGAAATAATTTTTATAAGGAATTGAAGCAAACTTAAGAAACTATGTAAGTTTTCTTTAAGTTATACTCTTGACTAGTTTTTGAAATTTTTCCCGGTTTTTACCTAAAGTTCAATCGCATATAACTTTTTCGTTTTCAATCCGATTTTTATGATCTTATAGTCAATCTTCATCGTTTTCGAGTGTACTTTAACGTGGTAAGGTTAGATTTTCGAAATGAGCTATAAAATTCTGTCCATGGGTCAGAACAGTAGCGTTCCTCATGTGTTGGAATGTTTTTGGGCCTTGTTTGGTAATTGGGCTTTTTAATAACTTAAGAAATTCTTTGGGCTTGGTCTTTAGATTTTATCCTAAGCTTAAAATACTCCTTGAGATCAGATTTACAACTTTGATTTATATTCTTAAGGCTAACAACCACTTATTGGGCCTTTTAGTGGGCTTAAGTTATCAAATGGGCTTGTTTTTGGTTCAAACTAAAGTTAAGGACTTTGGTGGGCTTATGGGGCCTTAGGTGGATTCTTATGGGCTTCAAAAAAACTTCTCTTGGTACTTTAAGTTGCTGGTCAGATTTTTGTTGAAGGCCCATCTTAGAGTTCTAAGCTTGTTTTGAGAGTTTTAGGCCCGGTTTTGAGTTTTAGGCTTTCTATGCTAATCATACTTGCTTTGGTTAATCTTTTCACTTTGTTCTTTCACTTTTATCATATTTTTAGGCCTCATTTACCTACGTTCCAGATCTGTTCATATTGGTCCTAAGGGGTCCTTACTTGGTTTTTTAACTTGTTTCATCATTTCCTTAAGTGTAGGTGGTAGATTATGCACTTAACTACTTGTGTATAATTCTTAACTTAAGTTTCCTTCCATCAAATGATCCTTTAACTCATGCTCCACATAAAGAAATAAAAGATCTAATACTTCATAAAACCTCCATATCATAGCTCATGTCATACAAAGTTGATTTCTTCATAAAACTTCATGTGATGGATTTTTCCTTAACTTAAGTCTAGATTTGAGCATGTTTAACTTAATGGAAACAAAATCAACATTCAATTGATCATGGAACCTTCACGTCCAGCATGCTTACCCTCCATTAAAGTTCTCATTTCAAGATTTCCTTAGCTTAAAATCTTCCATTCAAAGCATTAAACAAATGTCCATACAAAACACCAACTTTACATGCTCATATTTCAACTTCATGTAATGGTTTTAGGGTTTGTTTCTTAAAACGAATTTTTATGCTATAACAACTCAAACCTTACTGATATCTTCAACAAATCCAAGTCTTCTAACATAAATATTAATTCACACATCACAAGAATCACTTACTCGTCCTTAACGCAAAGTTTGGTGGTTGTGCACTAAGGTTCCTCTTAAGCCTTTAACTTTGCTTCCTCCTTTTTGCTTACCTTTTGAAACCCGAATCCTTTGGTCTTTTGGAAAGGGGTTTATGGAAGATTCTAATGGTCTTAGATGATCTTAAACGATGAAAGAAAATGGCACATGAGCAAAGAAAAAAATGCCGTGAGTTGAAGCTTCAAAATGGAAGAAAATGGATTTTGTAGGGTAAAGTTGTTTCCCCTTTTTATGTTTGTTTCTAAAGAGAGAAAGATGAAGTGAAAGTGAAATTGAAAGTGAGAGAAATGAGGAAGAGTGTGGCCGGTTGGAATGAAGAGAGAAGGAGTGTTTAAATGTCTTGAAAGTGTTGTCTTAAAGCTTACAAAAAGTCAACAATTGCAACTCTTGATGATGTAAGCATTAAGGGGTGAATAGTGATGTGTAAGAGGAAGTGATTGATGAGTGAATGACAAGTGCATGGCCCCCTCTTCTCCCCTCTTTAGATCTGCTATGGGAAGTCTTTTTATGTCATGGAGTGGTCTTGTCACCTTTATTAAAGTTAAGCTCATGATTTCTTGTGAAAATTTGTCCATATGTAGTATAAGTGAAGAGGTGATAAGGAAATTGTCTTATCACTAGATTTTGATAAGTTATCAATTGATAAATGATTCCAACTCTCAATTGATAAGTTATCTAAGGTGATTGGTTGGTCTACTTATTTATATGTAAGGCTTATGCATGAAGATAAGGACATAGCCTTATAGAAAATTGTTTTAGGATTTTTATCTTACATTGTTTTGTGATTTACGATTTGATTTTCGTAGAATTGTGAAATTTTCTAAAGTTGAATGAAATTATTCAAATTAAATTATCGATTAATTATTTAGGGTTAAAATTCCTTAATGGTTTTAAGGTTTAGGGTTTTAAGTAGCTTTAGAGCTCGCGGTTTTTCAAGCTCGGGTATTATCGACAATTGGCTTCTGAATTGTAAAAATTTAATTCGTTTCTAAATATAAACTTAAGTTTTTGGTTTAGTTGATCTTTAGGAACGTTCGGAAGGTACTCTTAATCAAATCTTAGGCCTACTAAAAGTAGGGTTTACAACTCTAAGCTGTGATGTTGGTTCTACTCCCCCTATTCCCAATCTAAAATACACAAAAAAACCTCTTTCCTCTTCAATTTAGTGGCCAAATCAAGTAGAACTAACTTGAGCAGCTATTTTGTTCTTCTTCTTCAATTAGAACATGATCCGGATCTAAGTCTGACCTACACATCGACCTACAACTTAACCCGTGCATCCAAGTCTTATCCCCGGTACGACTCTTCTCGGATTATTATTATTATTATTTTTATTTTATTTACTTTTTTTTATGTAAGTGTAATCAAATCAAATCAAATCAAAAAGAAGAAGAAGAAAAAAAAAAGGAAAAAAAGAAAATAAAAAGTTATCTATTTATTTAGTTATTTATTTTATAGTTTAATAAATAAAATAGAATAAAAAATAAAATAAATAAAAATTAGTAAATAAGTTAATGAATAAAGATTGTTTTTAATACTTAGAAAAATTAGGTTTTTCCAAAATAAATAAAAATAATTGGACTTTTTTAAAGTTAGGGCTCTTTAGAACTTTCTAAAAAATAAAATTTCTAATTTAAGACCTTCTTTTTTGGAAATTTCCTTAAATAAATCAAATTGGATTAAAAATATAAATCCAACATATTTTCAAATTAAAAAAACCTAACCTACTAAAGTTTTACAAAAAGAACTACATACGTTTAATCCCAAATAACGAGTATGTAGACACTTATAAGGTGATGGTAAAAATAAAAAACCTAATTTTCCTTTTTTAATTTAGATTACTTAAGTTATCTAACTTAGTCAAATAATCGAATTTTGTTTTCTTGAAAAGTAATTTTTAAGGTTAAGGTTAAATTTAGAAAGTTAATTGTACTTGTAAGGGTTTAAAGATCATAACCCTCGAATCCGAATCTCTTGTTATTAAAACCATTTTTTTAAATCGGTTTTTAATCGATAGACCAATAGTTAAGTTATAACCAATCTACCTAATTTGTTATAATTTAACTCTTTTTTTGTTCCCTATTTCAGTCTAGTGGCGACTCTTATATATTTTCAAAATAAAGACTAGTTTTCTTTAAACCCTAATCAAAGGTCAGTGTTAAACAGGTAAGGTTTAATACTAATTGGTTTACAGAAACTTAATTTATAAAAACTAAAAGGAAAAAACCAGGCTTAATAATGATTATACAACACAATCTTAGACCTAAAATATTACTTTCTTACATACATATATAAGATTTCCTCATTTGCAAAGTTTAACTACAACCATCCCTTCCTACTAAACTACAAAACACAAAGTAAGATAATCAGTTGACATTAGTATCATATGTCTCTAATGATGGAACTAACTCCTTTACTATGGCTTGTATCTAAGCTATCGAATGTGTCACTAGTACTAGGCCCCCTTTTAGAAGTTGGTATGAAACTTGCTTCACTTTTTACTTCCTATTTAGTATTTAAGTCAATATTAACTAACTCAGAACTAGATTAAACGTTAATTACTTCTCGAACTCCATCACTATTACTTTTATTCCCTTCTTATCTTGCTTGTCCATTATCATCATATGGAAAATATGGAGGTAGGTTATCTATTCCTATTTGCAAATTTTCAAAATATTCAACAACCTATCCTACTAACATATTTAGAACACATCTTAGTACAAATCATTTTAAACTCCTATTCTTGTATCAACATTTATTAATAAAAATCTCATATATAAATTGATACAGAAATCAAATTCATCACAATAATAGTTAAGACAACTCATTTATTAGAAAATTAATAAAATATACATAGCTCTCAATCACTTTTAACCATATTACATCAGCTTTGTCATTGACCTATCTATTCATCTTGTCAATATAATCCACTTCTTTCCCTAAAGTACCATTTAGCACAATCAATTTATATATCCTTTATTTCTTATGTCCAACTTCAACCCATTATATCACCATCAAGCTTTGATACCACCTTGTGGTGACTTGACTTCTAAGAATTAGCTTTTAACTTATATAACACCTCTTTCTTACAAATATGACACCTAGTAAGCGAATCATCATGCTATTCCTAAGATAAAGATAAGACAAATTGTGTTTCTAACCTAAACCTGTATAAAACATTCTTTCATTTATCATAAATATCATGGGAGCAACTAATATATCACTTGTAACAACTCTTACTATGGTGTGCAAAATGCTTAAGCTACATCCGTACTTACTTCCATCAATTTGCATAACCTATCATATTCATAGATTTTTTCTTACTACCAAAATACTTTTTGAATGAGTTTACTTGAATTTATCTCCTATAAGCTCCATAATTGCACTAAAGTACCTGTAACATAACTAGCTTTACATATCTATCTTGTATTTATTACAGCTTTAAGTTTACTTACAAACTTCACACATCATCCTTTAAAGATGATAAACCCACCTTAATTAGTAACTACATAAACATATTTATGTATATAAGCTATCAAATTGTCCTTTTGTTACCATTTTCACTTGAATAGTCCTTATCAGTTTTAAATTATCTTTGATATTAGATCATCAACTCTTCTTTTTAACTCTTACAATAACAGTTTAGCTTACCAATTGTGCTAAGTCATTGAGTTAGAATCATTTGATAATAAGCTAGTATAGGATCCAATAGAATTTTGAAAATTATTAGCATATCATGGAATATTAAGCTAATTACATTAGAAATGAAATAACCTGATTAGATTGTTTGTCACATTTAACCTAAAATCCTCTTAATACAATGGTAAATCCTAAGGATCACTACAATTTTAGATATAACAAGAGATCCTCAAAAGGCCCCCTAAATTTCATGAATCAAAATAAGGTAGAATCAAAGATTAATTATAATAAATATTAGACGAGCTATTTAATTAGGGATTTCAAAATATGGATTTAGCATAACATTTGTGAAGATTATAATAAAAAATTCTAGTTGAAACTACATTAATAGGCTTTCAAAAAATGATTTCAATTTCGATTTTAAATGTGACCATTTCTTAAGGGCCATATATTAACCATTGGGATTTCATGTAACCAAAAATAGCACATTAAACTACAATGAAAATATATTTAGAATACAATTTTCTTAAAATTTTTTTATGATTGTTTACTATTTTTGCCAAATTAATCAAAATTAGAATAAAATTGAAACTCATCATTGTGAAACTTACCAAGCACCTGTAGCAACTACCCTATTGTTGGTACATCTTTACACTACCCTAAAAACTTAAGCTTTCAACCACACAACAACAACTTCACCTTAGCCCCATACTAAATCATGAATTTACTCTAATTCTACTTTAATTTCTATAAGTTTATTAAAATCCTTTTTAAACTTACCTTAACTAGCGTTGTTGTTGAATCATAGCTTACATGTTGTCATTTTCACCTAGAAAAATTCTACATGTTGATCAATAGAAGATGATGGTCTTGAGAGGACTTTCATTTTCCTATACTACCATTTGTAAGTGACTTCTATTCTCTCTTTACTCCATAGAATTTGCATTGTATTGCCTCATACTCCAACTGGCCATAAATGTTCTATCTAATACTACACTTGTTCTTTTTTTATCTTTTATTTTCTTGTTTTATTTCTTATTTTGTTAGGTATGTACATATATATATATATTTATATTTTATCTTATAGTACAACTTAACTAATTACCACTGTATAATAAGGGTTCATAGGCAACCCTATTATACAAGATATTTACCTTGACCTTGCCCAACTAAATAGGTTTTTGATGGGTATTGATCGTATGGAGACTAACTAAGATGTATGGAGTTAGATGGGCTTAGGCTTTGCCTCCTAATCCATGACACTTGCAAAAAAGGCCCCTATGGGCGAGGTTATGGAGGCCTTCCGACACTTAAGTCAGTAAGGAAGACAAAGAAATTGGGAGATAAAAACTAAAGACTTAGAGAACTATACTCGCTTGGTATATGTGTGTGTAATGGGGGTTCCACCTCTACTCTCTAAGGAGAGGGAGAAGAAGAAGTCTTAGAGCATGAGAGAGAGAGAGAGAGAGAGAGGGAAGAATTTGTTTTACTTGTTAGTGCCTGGCACCTTTTATGCGGGTTACCTGGATACGTAGCGATTAAGGATTTGCTTGTACTAGCTACCAACAGATAGTATGCTCTACGGTAGGAGTTGAGCTTCATTGTGGGTGGCATGTCGTAACCGACTAAGCCATGAAATCTATAGCTCAATGATTTGGTAAGGGTAGAGGTATTGGGTGTACCAACTGTACTATAGATGTTAGATGCTCATTAATGAGTTGTAGTGAGTTGTAGGTGCTAAAGACAAAAGCTAGGTTAAGATGCCAAGTGAAGGGTTAGTAGATGCTTGATAGGGGTGAGCTAAGCCTCAAGCTCCCCTTAGATGATTGGTGAATGTCACTTGGTAGTTGAGGACTGGCTTACTTAGATAGTTGGTATTCAACTTGCCATACAAGTTGCGATGTAGAGGACTGGCTCACCCTTATTCTCATTCTTCGTTGGTGTGAACTTGTGGACTCGTGAGAGGGTTGAGGCATGAAACATGAGGTCAATGTTTGCTCAGGTGCCACTAGGTGTTCCTTATGATGGGCTTCATTCGTTAGGCTTGGTTCAAGGAGAAAATTGAGTGTTAACACTTGTTCCCCCAATTTCATTAACCCTCGTGGTATGAGGAGAGTAATCCATGTGATGTAAGCAAACCAAAGCTAGTGCCTCGAATAGGGGACTAGTTCTACTACTAGGGTCGTAGTGGATCATTTTCCCATACACGGGCTTACAGGTTCATTAACGTGGCCATTTACTACTCAATGTATCATGATGACTGTTATTGGGAAATATAGCGTGCATTGATGGTCTATGTAGAATGGTTGTATATGTAGGATAATCCATTGTCAGGCCATGTCACAAATTTGTATGCTAGGATCAATCAAGGCCCTTAGTTGAAGGAGTGGGCTGCGTAAATGGTTGAGATTTATTGCATGTCCTATCATAGGTTTGTATTTGGAGAGTGGAGAAACTGTTCATGCTCTCTCCTTGTTTGTCTACATAAAGGGGGGCTTGGGTGTTTATTTTTCACTTTGCCTTGCTCACTTAAGGGAAACTTTGCCAAAATCTTGACTCGTAAGCTAACTGCCCTTTCTCATTGTTTCTAACTTTTGTTGATCACTTGTAATGGCTAGTCAAAGTACAACTAATAGTCAAGGTAAATCTTCCCATCCTTCTATTCGAAAGAGGTAGATGAGGCTTGCAAGAGTTCATCTCAAACAAGGGGTAGTAGCTCTATTCCCTCCGAAACAACAATGGTAAGAAGAGAAGAAAATGCAGTAATACTTTCTTGGGAGGAGAAGAGGGAATTTACGTAGGGATAACCTTACAATACGTACCTACTGGATGGCGAGGAGGGAAAAGTTAGCTAATTGTTATTGACGACGTGTGTGAATAAGCATGTGTATGCTCATGTTCCATATGTAACGAGTGAGGGAAAATTGAGGTTGGTCCACCAAGTGGTAAGAGTAGTGCTTGGATAGTGAGTAGATGAGCCTCAGGATGGGCGGTAGGTATATGACATAGGGGATGCTCGATCATTTATCTTGCACGCAAAGTCGTTTAAGCTTAGCTATGGCTTCCTTTTTCAAACTTCTTGCTTGAGTTCTTCCAGTATTATAAGGTTGCACTAAGTAATTTGAATGCAAACATATGGATTCGGTTGCTCGCTTTCGAGGCACTATGCATTTAGGAGTTGCAGCGATCGACTATGCAACTTTTTAGGCACTTCTTCCTTATAAGGAGGTTAGGTGATGGGTAGGTTTACATCGCTACTTGAGGCACAAAGCTAAGTATTATTGATAAGCTTCTAAATAATGTGGAAGAAGTTCTTTTACCGCATTTGTGCTCTTGAGCCTCTAGATTTTTCGACGGAGTAGAGATGGTCCATTAGGGATAAGAAGTTAAAGGCCTTAAGGGATGAGGACTCGATGGCTAGCATTGAGCTCCTAAACTTGGCGAGCTACGAAAAGCTTAAACCTTTGTCTATATGTGAGAAATATAAGAGTAAAGCATCGTTATTTGCGATGGAGATAGGTACTTATAGGGGTTGGTTGTCTATTACTCTATACCACCATGTTGTTAGAGTAGGGGACATCAGCCTACTCGTCCATGGCATAATAAGTTCTTTATCTTCCTTTTAGTTTTTTTTTTTCTAAGGAGTTCACTTGTTCCTTTACAGCTTCTGAGTTAACGTTAAAGAAGTCAAGGGTGAAGCTACTGGCTGTACAGAGCAACTGACTCGAAAGTGCTTTAAGGTCTAAAAAAGGTACCTACATCATCAGTGTAAGGACCGACTTAGGCAAAGCTTAAGGATGAAAATAGACCTAAGGTGAAGGGCTCGATGTAAATTGATGCTTAAGATAAGTGCTTATGTTGTCAGTATAAGGATTGACTCAAGCAAAGATTAGGCATGAAAATCAACCCAAGGTTAAAGGCTCAATGTAAATCGATGCCTAAGATAAGTGCCTATATCGTCTATGTAAGGACTGACTTAGGCAAAGCTTAGGGATGAAAATTGACCTAAGTTTAAAGGCTCGATGTAGAGTGCTGCCTAAATGAGGTATCCACGCTGTTAGTTTAAGGATTGACTTAGGCTAAGCTTAGGGATGAAAATCGACCCAAGGGTATGGGCTCGATGTAGATTGATGCCCAAAGGAGGTGCCCACATCGTCAATGTAAGGATTGACTTGAGCTAACCGTGGGGATGAAAATCAATACAAGGTTAGGGGCTTAATGTAGATTAATGCCTAAAAGAGGTGCCTTCGTCGTCAGTATAAGAACTAGCTTAGACTAAGCTTGGTGATGAAAATTGACCTAAGGTTAAGGGTACAAGAGAAGAAGAGAGGCAAATGTTGCAAACTCCATTAATTCATTTGATTCAACCATAGTTACAAATGCTTTTGTTTCTCATCATTGTATTTAGGGAAAGTAAGGTCTTAGATTTTGGGCATTCCATGCCCTAGGGATGGGTCGTCCTTCTAGCGTCTTGAGCTTGTAAGCACGTTTTCCCACATCATCGACCACTTGCATGATGTCCTCTTAATTAGGGGCAAGCTTGCCTCGCCCTTCTTTGGAGCTAGTAGCTTCTAACTTTCTATACATTAAGTCTCTAAGGTAGAAAAAATTTTATTAGACACTATGGTTGTAGTATTAGGTAGCTTGCTGTTGATAGGCCGTTATAGGTTCCTATGCTGTGTTATGAACTTTGTTGATAGTATCAAGGCTCACCTGTAGGGCTATGTGATTAGTGTTCACATCAAAGTGTTGTACCTTACTGGTGGGTAATTCTAACTCAATAAAGAGGACAACTTCGAGTTCGAACATGAATCGGAATGGGGTCTCTCCTATTGAGGTCCTGTGCATTGTGCAGTAACCCCAAAGTATGTTGTCAAGTTTATCGGCCCACCTACCTCTTACTCGTTCCACCTTATTCTTCAAACTGTTGAGAATTATTTTATTGATAGCCTCAACCTAGCCATTGGTTTAAGGATGGGCTACCAAGGTATAATGTAACTTGATGTTGTACTTGTTGCAAAAGTTCCTAAAATGATTGTTGTCTAATTGCCTCCCATTATTGGTGATTAATCTATATGGTACTCCAAATCGGGATAGTATACGGGTCTTAGGCCATGATGGTCATGACAACTGATGCTTCTACCCACTTAATGAAATAATCTACAGCCACTAGGATGAACTATCAGCCCACTAAGGCTTTCGAGAAGGGGCTAAGGATGTCTGATCCCCATTACACAAACGGCCATAGGCTGATTGAGGGATGTAATTCCGAACTAATTAGGGGCAAGCTTACCTCACCCTTCTTTGAAGCTGGTAGCTTCTAACTTTCTATACATTAAGTCTCCAAGGTAGAAAAACTTTTGTTAGACACTATGGTTGTAGTATTAGGTGGCTTACTGTTGATAGGCCATTATGAGTTCCCATGCTGTGTCACGAACTTTGTTAATAGTATCAAGGCTTACCTGTAGGGCTATGTGATTAGTGTTCACATCAAAGTATTGTACTCTACTGGTGGGTAATTATAACTCAATAAGGAGGACAACTTTAGCTTTGAACATGAATCGGAATGGGGTCTCTCCTATTGAGGTCCTATGCATTGTGTAGTAACCCCAAAGTATGTTGTCAAGTTTATAGGCCCACCTACCTCTTACTCATTCCACCTTATTCTTCAAACTATTGAGAATTATTTTATTGATAGCCTCAACTTAGCCATTAGTCTAAGGATGGGCTACTAAGGTATAGTGTAACCTGATGTTATACTTGTTGCAAAAGTTCCTAAAACGATTGTTGTCTAATTACCTCCCATTATTGGTGATTAATCTATATGGTACTCCAAATCAGGATAGTATAAGGGTCTCGGGCTATGATGGTCATGACAACTGATGCTTCCACCCGCTTAATGAAGTAATCCACAGCTACTAGGATGAACTGTCAACCCGCTAAGGCTTTCGAGAAGGGGCTAAGGATGTCTAACCTCCATTACATAAATGGCCATAGGTTGGTTGAGGGATGTAATTCCGAACTAAGGGTACGAGTAATTGGTGCATGCTTTTGGCAAGAGTGACATCTCTAGACCATGGTCTTAACATCCTCTTTCATTGTAGGCTAGTAGTAACTTAACCTGAATACTCGAAGGTATAGTGGTTGTTACTGTATATGATTACTACAAATTCCTACATGGAGCTCTTTGAGGACCCTAGCACCTTCTTTTGTTCAAAGGCATTTAAGGAGAAGAGTATTGTGTCTTTATTTGTAGAGTACATAATCGATCGGTGTGTAGTTGGCCGCGGCATAGTTGAGCTTCTTCACCTTAGCTCACTCTTCGAGTAATGCCCTAGTCTTGAGGTATTGCACAAGGGACTCCATCCAGGAGGGCTCTAGAGCTACTTTTGTCATTTCAGCAACCTATTGCTATTGTACCCACATACTTCTTTCAAGGAGATACTGTATGAAGAGTTGCTTATCATAGTCGTGTGATGTAGGGATGGTGGACGAAGGTATCCTAGATAGTCCATCTACCTCTGTATTTTTTGCTTGGGGGATTTTGTTGACTTCCCAAGAAGCGAATTCTATGAGAAGACCTTGCACAAAATATAAGTACTTGGCCATCATCTCACCCTTGGTCTCATACTCTTCCTTGACCTACTGTACAACAAACATAAAGTCTGAGTATATGTTGAGTTTTTTTGCTTCGATATCCTTGGCAATTTTCAGGTTAGCAATAAGAGTCTTGTATTTGACTTTATTGTTGCTTGTTGGGAAACTAACCTTTAGGGCATAGAGGATTTTCGTTCTGTGAAGGCCTTATAAGAGATACCAGCCTTACTCCCCCCCTTGGTGGAGGAGCCATTGATGTAGAGTGTTCATATGAGTATGGTGAGCTTTAGCTAAGGCTTGTTCACTCCAATGCACTTCACAATGAAGTTTACGAAGACCTATGCTTTAATTACCTATCTTAAGTGAAATTGAACTCCATGGGCATTGATCTTGAGGGAGTACTTCATCATTTTGCTTGAAGTATTGAGCCTTTATAGAGCAATTTTAAGGGTACATCTATTAGTATGACAATTGGATGTGACTAAAAGTATGGCCTAAGCTTGCAAGTAGAAATTACCACCACAAGGGTGAACTTTTCCATTTGAGTGTACTTAAGTTCAGGCCCTTGAAGGCTATGGCCGACATAGTAGATTGGTTGGTGTTTATGACCGTTAGCTTAGATGAGTATCGAAGATAATGCTCTATCACTGAATACAAGGTATAAGTACAATTCCTCTCTGAGAATTGGTTTAGAGGGTATAGGTGGTGTCACTAGGAAGTTCTTTAGCTCTTGGAAGGTTTTTTGGCATGTTGGTGTCCATTTAAACTCAATAAAGTGTTTGAGTAAGTTGGAAAATTCAGCATACTAGTCCACACTTTGAGAGATGAAACTGTAGAGAGCGGTTACCCTTCTTGTCAGTTGTTAGACCTCTTTGACCTTAGCCGAAGGTTACATGTCCTAGAATGCTTTGATCTTCTTAGGGTATGCCTTTATCCCTCAATTTATGACCATTGACCAAGAAACATGCTTGAAGCAACTCCAAAGACGTACTTCTAGGGGTTAAGTTTCATTTGGAATTGGCAAAGCGTTTGGAAGATTTCTTAAAGGTCGTTGATATGGCCTCTTTTGGTTTTGCTTTTAGTGATCATATTGTTCACATAGACTTTGATATTCCTACCTATTTGTGGCTTAAAGATGTAGGTTACTAACCCTTGATATGCAGCTCCGGCGTTCCTTAGAGTGAAGGGCATTACTTTGTAGCAATAAGTCCCGAAATGTGACCTTTACGAACAAGGTCTTCAATTGCATTTCTCCATGTTAGTTGTAGAATTTCATTGAGTTTGTCGTAGTATTTCATTGAGTTTTTCGCATCTGGTATCTTACGAATGCTTAGCGGTCTTGGGAGCTATTCTCAAACCTCATACATGATTTTACCGAATGGTTAGGTTAAAGGTGAGTACAAGGTGTAGTATTTGAACTTATGCCTTTACTTTTCACGCTTTTCTTGTAGAAGGGTTGTAGTATGGGATCTCGAGGTCCTAAACGATCCTTTGCTAAGATGCGAGTGTTATTTTCTACCTTAAAGTGAGCTTTCTTCTTGAGTTATGTATTTTTTAGCAACCTTTATAAACTCGTCCAAGGATTCAAGCTTATCCAATGACATTGCATTGAAGAGCCTTCCATTTAAATCTATGCTTGTTACGAGTGCTTGTAGAGCTGTTCCTATGTTTAGCTTGGAAAGTTGCAACTTCATTTGATTGAAGCACTCAAGATATGCTGCAAGGTTTCATTTAGGCGTTGCTTGACATTGTAGGGCCGTTATGTGTTTGCCCTTTACATGTGTTTTCTTGTAGTTGTGGTTCAATTGCTTATGTAGGTCTTCGTGCGGTTAGTGATCATATTGAATGTGATGGTATGAGTGTATGGGGCATCTGTTGTACTGGTCGTCATTTTTGCTTAGCTATGAGGAGGAGTCAATAGTTGCCTCCTTGTTTGGGTGCTTTTCAGATGCATTGTTTAGCAATGTTACATCTTTATGCTAAGCTGTAGTAAACTCATAGTATTTTCTATTTTCTTTTAGCATTTGCTAGACAAGTAACCTAAGCTTCTAGCTTCTAGACTTCGGTATTTTCATTTTGAGGTAAAAGAGGTTGATTGCCTCTACTTTGTTGGGTGGTATTAGTATCCTCTACATGGGAAGCTTATGGGATATTGTTTTTGCTTTTAGCCATTGTCATTGTTGTGACCTAAAATGGTGGACGCCAAAATGTTGATCATGTATAGACCAACTAAGAATGTATGAAGTCGGATGAGCTTGGGCTTCGCCTCCTACTCTTTGAATCCTGCAAAACGCTATAGGGGGCCCTGCTCAAGTCAACAAGAAGGACTAAGAAAAGGGGAGATGAGCACTAAAGGCCTAAAGGATTGTGCTCACCTAGTATGTACGTGTAATGGGGGTTCTACCTCTACTCTTTAAGGAAAGGAAGAAGAAGAAGTCATAGAGCATGAGAAAGACAAAGAGGGAAGAATCTGTTTCACTTGTTGGCACCTTTTTGTAGGTTATGTGGATATGTAGCAATCAAGGATTTACTCATACTGACTGCTGGTAGACAATGTGTTCCACAGTAAAAGCTGAGCTTTACTATAAGTGGCATGCCATGGTTGACCAAGCCACCAAATTTGCAACTCAATGATTTGGCAAGGGTAGAGGTACTAGGCGTACCGACCATACTACGAATGTTAGATGCTCATTAATGAGTTGCAATGAGTTACAGGCGATAAAGACAAAAGCCGGCCTAAGATGTCAAGTGAAGGCTTGATTGATGTGCCTAGAAGCTTAGTTATCACTAAGGCTTATCGTAGGAGGTGAGAAACCAATTAGTCCTTTGAAATATCAAAGGCAATAGAGTGCCCCGATGAATGGAATATTATAGCTGATGTAAAGCTGCTCAGACGATATGACCCACCAATGAATACAACACGACTTAATACTTCACTTGATATGACATACAAGTTAATGTCAAGGTATCCACCTATCACTAATCTTGAGCTACTTGATAAGATTAGATAAGAGTCTAAGAAAATGGAATTAGAGAGGGTTGTCTCATAAGAGTAAGTATATTCAATGTCTGGAAGAAATGTAATATCTGACTACAAAGAAGAGGGAATTATTTATAATAAGTCTTTAGGGAAATACTACAAATAAGGAAAAATTATGAAAAAGCATGCATGAAAAGAGATTCTTAGTACATACAAAAAAGGGAAAATAGGACAAATGACAAAAAGAGAAAAATAGTACAGTGTTAGATCAGATGGATAGGTGGCAATGCAACATTAGTTCCATACAAAAGATTCTTTAGCTACAACAATCGAGTAGAATCAAGATGTTGTGGTATTATGGATGGCTGAGATGAGAAAGGGATGCAGTAAGAATTGATAGGAGGTTGGGAGAGAAGTACTCCGCTAATAGGAGGTTATGTCTCATTACTCGATAGGAAGGTCTTAGTAACTTAAGGTCTAATCATTCGTCATAAAGCCTTTGGCTAGAGAATAGTTAGCATTGGTACAAGAGAGAGAGAGAACAAAGCATAGTATAACCATCCGGAGCTCTTATGGAATTTAGCTACCCTCCTTCTATATACAATTTCTCATCATTGGTAAGTTGATGTGAGAGAATTCTTCGGGTGAAGGTTGTTGACGATTTGCCCTCAAATCATGATATTCATTAGTGTTTGGCACATAAGGAGTCAAGTTGGTGATGTTGAATGTGGTAAACATGCCATACCCCTTGAGCAGCTTAACCTCATAGGTGTTGTCATTAATACACCTATGGATCTTGTAAGATCCATTCACTCTAAGAGATAGTTGTTCATCCTCTTGTTAGGGAAGCGTTCCTTATCAAGATAGACTTAGACAATGTCTCTAGGGGTATAAATGACTCATCTCCTTCCTCGACTTCCTTACTCCTTCTGTCGGGCCACAGTCTTGGCTGGTTGTTCAGTAACCCTCTTATGCAACTTCTATAATTCCTCAGCTCATTGTAGGCTTAGTTGGCTTTCCTCTTATATGGTTAAGCTAATAATTAAATCTAAGGGTAAGTTTAGGTTAAGTCTATGAACAACCTCAAACGGTAATTTTCCTATTGAGCTGTAAGTTGAACGATTGTAGGCAAACTCAATGACAAGTAGGCATAATTCCTAATCATGTAAATTCTTCCCAACAACTGCTCGTAGGAGTTTGTCAAGCATCTTATTCACAACTTTAGTTTAATCATCTATCTAGGGGTAGAAAGAAGTACTAAACATGAGTTTAGTACCGAGCTTCTTCTACATGGTCCTCTAGAAGAAACTCATAAACTTCAAGTCGTAATCTAACACAATACTTCTTGGCACTCCATGTAATTGTACAATTTCCTGTAGAAAGAGGCTAGCGACAAATAAAGCATCATTGGTTCTGTAGTAGGGAAAGTAGGCCATCTTGCTAAATCAATCGACCATAACCATGATTGAGTCATGTCCTTTTGGTGTTAAGGGAAGATTGAGCACGAAATCCATACTTAGGTTAGTCTATGGGTGCTCAGGTATGGGTAAGGGTATATACTCTCCATATGGTTCTCTTCTTCCCTTCCCATGTTTACACACATCGCACCTCTCTAGAATTCAGTGCACATCCTTTATTATCCCAGGCCAGTAGAAATGTTCTTTCAATATCTCAATCGTTCTCTTTTCCCTAAAATGGCCGGTCAAGCCCTTAGCACGAGCTTTTTGAACAAGTAGCTCTCTTGCCAAACCACTCGTCACACAAACTTGCTTACCCTTCACTAGATTCAAGTAAAACCCATTTGTAGCTCCTCCAACATTGCACTTGGCCACTAAGGGCCTAAAATGCGGATCATGCTCATACTGATAAGGTAAAGTGCCAAATCTAAGTACCTTGGCCTATAATCTTGTAATGAGGGTATGATGATGAGTAAGAGCATCAACCACGGTGTTTGTACTCTCCTTCTTGTATTTGATGATGTAGAAGAAAGTTTCTAAGAACTCGACCCATTTGGCATGATGCTAAGAAAGTTTTTGTTTTCCTCAGAGGTGTTTAAGAGATTCATGATTGGAGTAGATAATGAATTCTCTCAACAATAGATAATGTTGCTAATTCTGTAGTGTTTAGACAAGGGTATAGAACGCCTTGTCATAGGTCGAGTAATTTAGGGCAACTCCTCTGAGTTTCTTGCTGAAGTAGGTAATGGGTTGGCGTTCCTACATAAGAATAGCACCAAGGCCGACTCCAAAAGTGTCATATTTAACCTCAAAAATCTTCTCAAAATCTGGTAGGGTGAGTATTAGGGCAAACGTCAATTTAGATTTTACAATTTTAAAACTTTTCTAAGCTTTCTTTAACCACCTAAACTCAAAGTTCTTCCTAATTAGTTTAGTTAATAGCGTTATTATGGAACTAAAGTTTCAAATGAATCTCTAGCAAAACGAAGATAGACCATGGAAGCTCTTGACTTCAGCAGCATTAGTTAGCATGGGCCATTCGAGAATAGCTTTGACTTTCTCGTCATCAACCTAGACTCCTTCCTTTAAAGCAACTTATCCAAGGAATACAATCTCGCTTTGGCAAAACACACATTTCTTCAGGTTATCAAATAACCTCTCGGAATAGAGGATGTTGAATACTGATCTTAGATGCTCAACATAGGTGATAAGGTCGGCACTGCAGACCAGGATGTCATCAAAATAAACTACAATACATTTGCTGATCGGTGCTCTCAATACGTGATTCATAAGTCGCATAAAAGTACTTGGTACATTAGTTAGACCAAACGGCATTGCCATCCATTTAAATAGACCATCCATTGTCTTGAAGACCATTTTCCATTCATCTCTAGGTCTTATTCGAATTGGTGATAGCCACTCTTCAAGTCAATCTTCAAGAAGATGTGGCTACCATGCAGCTTATTGAGCATATCATCTAATCGTGGAATCGGATATTGGTAGTTAATATTAATTTTGTTGATGGTGTAGCTATTAATATAAATTCTCCATGACCCATCTTTCTTAGGTATTAGTATGGTGGGTACATCACATGGGCTTACGCTTTCTTGAATGAATCTACGATCTATGAACTCATCTACTTGTTTCTTCAACATAGCTACTTGCTCGGGATTGAGCTTATAAGTAGGTCGATTTAGTAACATTGTATCGAGCTTTATTTCAATTTTCTTAATTTAACCTATATTAGGCCCAACTCACTTAATACAAATTACTCGATATTAAATTAAGAAAATATTTTTCTAAAAAATTTTAAAAATTAGAGTCGTAAACCAGTTTAACTAGTAAAAAATGAAATTAAGGTTTCCAAATGGGAAAATCCTAATCTGACAACTAGTTTGTAAATATTCTAAAAAGTTTGATTTTTTTAGAAAATTAAACTAAAAAAACTAGTTTTGAGGGCTAATTTATTAAGATTAAATCACTATGTAAAAACTAAAGAAAAATTGATGGGCTTTTATTTTTATAATTTTCCTAAAAATACTAAAAATATACCTCAATATATAAAAGATAACTAAGTGATTTTTTTTATTATTTTTATATTACGAATTTCTAAGAAAAGGGAAAATTTTTTTTTCTTTTTATTTTTTATATGGTTGCCTTAAAAGTACCTACGTACCCGCTAGTTGGAATCAAACTGGCCGTAGTTCTCTTTCTATAAAATTTTTAGTAGGTGAGTCATTTTTATATTAAAAACCGAGCCAAGTTTAGGTTTTTTTATCAATTTATTATTTTGAGAAAAAAAAACCTAAGAAATCTAATTTTTCTAAATTAAATAAAAAAAAACCGTAACTAACTAAATCTTCTGGAAAAAAAAATTCAATTTAGATCTTCTTTTATTTTTACAAAACCCTTATGTGTCAAAAAGTAACTTTCTTAAATCCTAACGATAAGATATGATCTAGATACATTTATTTTCCAAAAAAAAAAAAAGTAGTCTTACAAAAAATGTAATCGAGCTAAATTTATTAAAAATCAAGATTATCTAAAAAAACATGCAATATGAAAACAATAAAAACCTGCACTAAAAATAAATAAATAAGTTAGTAAATATAATTAAATTAACTAATAAAATAAAAATAACAAAATAAGAAATTTTACAAACGAGTTGAATCATGCGTCGACTACTATTTTTGGATGGTTATGGGCATGATCGAGGGCGTGTTGGTTGCTATTTCCACTTATCACGAGCGTAATCAAGGGCGTATCGGTTTCTGTTTCCACTTATCATAGGTGTGATGGTTAGTGCATTGGTTCCTGTGGTCGTGTTTAGCAAGTGAATTGTATTCGGCGCTCAGTGCACAGCTTGTGTTCATGTATCCAAGTGTAATTGATTGATGAGGGACGTTTGTTTAGAATTGAGGTCGTATGACTGTTTTTGTTGTTGCGCTGTTCATCAATCAAGAGCAGGGATGTTTGGCTGCTACAGCATGTGTAGATTTGGCTTGATGTATGTGAGGATGGGAGACGTAGCAGCAAGGATTCGATTATGGATTGTGTGTGCTATCGCAAATTAAGATGGCAAGGGGTAAGGTTTGTTGATGTTAGTGAGGGTAGGAGTTGTCGGTCAAGTGTTGTTTGGCATTTGGGGGAATTGATGTGGAGTAGTAGTTTAAGTAGTTGAGTTTGGATTGCATTAAGGGGTAGATTGGATAGAGGGGTTATGGCAGTCTTTGTTAGGTGTTGTGGGACATGAGGCTGTGGTTGGGGTTGTGAATTGTAAGGGAGTGCTCTTGAATTGCGGAGATAGGGTTAATAACGAATGTAGGTTATGTAATTGTGGAATGTGTCATCAAAACCTCATCAACGTCACCTGCTAATTTATAAACCCCAAAACTGAATCTTTTATATCGTTTTAAATATAGATTCGATTTCCAACAAACCGAGATGCGGAAGATACGACAACAATTCTTTGAAGATTTGACTTAATTTCTAGAAACCCTATTTGGGCTTTTTATTTACCACGACATTGCTTGATTCGATCCAATTTGATTTAGCCCAACAATTCATCTAATAATCCTTAAATTTATTCTGGCCTAATATAAATTGGATAAAATTCTACTTTAGATTGGTCTGGGCCAAAATCATTTTAACAAAGCCTGATTTGTTAATGACTTAATGATTTATTAAATTGATCACATACCATTAACTGATTTGATCGTAAACAACCTGAGTCAATTCAACTTAACTCAATACAACTCGACTCAACTAAACTTGCTACGACTCGATTTCTTTTTTATTTTTTCTTTTAATTTTCATTTTTTAATTAATTAATTAATTTTTTTATTAACCTGGCTCAATTAATAAAATAACTAAAAAAATAGCAAAAATAAGATATTTACAGTTGCCTCTCTTTGTAGTAAAGCTCGATTAGAACTTTGCTATAAAGACAAAAGAGATACCCATTTTCGCTAGCTTGACTTGAATAATTTGAAGATGATAAATCTCTTTGAGATTTTACAAATATTTCGATCTAGTAGATAATTTGAAGAGGATAGATCTCTTTCAAGATGAATTGCTCGAAAGGATAGATCTCTTGAATATAAGATGACATGAGACAATGCTTTTATGAGCAAGCGATCTTTTAAATGACTGGACAGTACTCTTTTAAGCAAGCGATCCAAAAAAGGACCAAGACAGCGCTCCTTTGAGCAGGTGATTCAAAAAAAGATAGGACAGTACTCTTATGAGCAAGTGATCCTAAAAGAAGACTAGATAGAACAATCCTACAAAGGATTAGATAGAACGATCCTTAAAGGAATAGATAAGATAGCGCTCCTATGAGCAAGCGATCCTAAAAAGGACTAAGACATCACTCCTTTGAGCAAGCAATCCGAGAAAAGATCGGATGGTGCTCCAATGAGTAAGCGACCCAACTAAGGATAGGACAGTGTTCCTTTGAGCAAGTAATTCAACAAAAGATAGGACAGTGCTCCTTTGAGTAAGTAATTCAACAAAAGATAGGACAGCGCTCCTTTAAGCAAGTGATCCTACATAAGATTGGATGGCGCTTCTATGAGTAGGCGATCTAAGAAAAGATTAGATAGGTCAACGCTCCTATGAGCAAGCAATCCTAAAAGGAATAGGATAATGCTCCTTTGAGCAAGTGATCTTAGAAAAGATTGAATGGTGCTCCAATGAGCAAGTGATCCAATTAAGGATAGGACAGTGCTCCTTTAAGCAGGCGATCTAACTAAGGATAGGACAGCGCTCCTTTGAGAAAGTGATCCTAGAAAAGATTGAATGGTGCTCCAATGAGCAAGTGATCCAATTAAGGATAGGATAGTGCTCCTTTAAGCAGGCGATCCAACTAAGGATAGGACAGCGCTCCTTTGAGTAGGCGATGCTAGAAAGGAATAGATAGGATAGTGTTCCTTTGAGTAAGCGATCCTAGAAAGGATTGGATGGCGCTCCATTGAGCAACCGACTTAACTAGGGATAAGACAACGCTCCTTTGAGTAGGCGATCCTAGAAAGGATTTTGATGAGTTTTGACAACATGACCTAAGACTTGAGTTTGAAGGATTTTGATGATTCTTTGAAAATATTAACTTATTCTTTGTCAATTTTTTGAAAAAGGTTTCATTTCTCTTTTGAAAAGGTTTTTCTTTTTTCTCTTTTTCCTTCTTTTTTCAAGAAATTAAAAAAACACTCTTTGATAGAAAATTGTGTTACTAATAAGCAAAAATGTTTCAAAAACTTTAAAGATCACAAATAAGGGGTTGGCTTACCCGTTACCCATTAATTACTCATTCTTTCAGTCTTGTTTCCTAGAGCATAATTCATGATCTTTAAACATTTTTAGAAGCACTGATGACCATTCTTATTTTTGACAAAGTACTCAACTTTTCAATTTTCCACTCAGGAGATAGATATCATTACTTGAAATGTTTAGTCAAACTGGACTTCCCTGTACTCTCATAGGTCTGATTTTAGTCTTAGCATCAATTCCAAAAATTGTAGCTTATCTTCTAAGTGGTACATTTTAGTCAATCAATAGGTCTTTTTCTTGTTTACAATGTAAGACTTTTGGTCAATGGTTTAAGCAAATGAATATCAATGTAATTTGGCCAATTTTGAAAGAAATTATATACAATCTGTCCCAGGTTTACAAACTAAGAACTCAAGAAAAACTAAACGTAGGCTTGCCTCAGTTTCATGAGCAAATTTTGTTGAAGATAAGTTGTTTTTCTTTAGTCGAAAGAGTTTCATTAAGGTTGGTATAGTGAGTGGGATTATAAAATGAGGGCTTTGCTTTTAGGCTTAGGAAGTTAAAGTGTTTGGCCTCGAATATCCTTTATAGGTTCGTACTTCAGGCTTATTGATAATTTAGCTCAGCTTTGAAGGTGATCACCTTGCTAAGATTTTCAATCTTTTTTTTTTCTTATTTTTTCTTTTCTTTTCTTTTCTTTCTTTTTTCTTTTCTCCCCTTTATTTCTTTTTTTTTTTGTCAAGGTGGTCACCTTCCATTATTGAATTTTCACTTGATGGAATTTGAAGCCTTAAAAGGTAGAGCAAATGTGTATGAGCTTTATAAAGTATGTATGGTTTTGGAGTGTTTGGGAAAAATCCATAAGCTTAAGGTGTTTGAATGAATGCATAGGCTTGAGTGAGGTGTATATAGTTTGAAATTCTTTTTCATTTTAAAGAAATTGAATTATTTATAACAATTTTTACTCATGAATTGATACAACTAAGGCAAGCACAATTTAGTCTCCTCTTTTTCTCCAGATTGATGACCCTAACTTTGTAATTCTCCAAGTTAGGGTGGTTCTTAGCATGGCTAATTTTAAGAAAAATAATCCCCTAAAGGTTCAAATGGATTTACAAGGGATAACTGTATTTAGGGATGATGAAATGAATGTCTAATATCATTTTGATACATGTACCAAGTTCAAGATAGGTCTCCTTTAAGGAATGAGCCCAATTACTTACCTTAATGGCATTCTTCTCTTATATGTCTAGGGTTAGTATTTGGGACATGGGTTGCCACTTTTCATCCTAAACCTTTCAAGTAATGTGTTATCATTCCCTTAGATGAAAAGTTTTAAGTTTCGAGTTCACATTTTCTTTATCCATTTTCACTCATTCGAAATGCTCCTATTTGAATTGAGCTAGCTTCATAGCATACAAAGATAAAAATGCATATGAAAACTACTTTATTCAATAACTCTTGTCTATTACAAGCTTCAAAATGAAAGAAAATGTTGGAACTAAAATTCTTTCCTATTTCTTGCCTCTATTTTAGTCACTTCTTCGAACTTGACCCATTTAATTGAATTGATCTCTCGGAGATATACCTAACTGCTTCAAATGGCGAGCCACCTTGTTAAATGACAATAGTAGACCCTAAATGCCTAATACTGAAATTTGTTTATTTGATGCTTCTTCAAAACCTGAGGAAGGAATACCATTGCTAATCGACCCATCAGTCTGTAGAAAATTTGGTTGGATAATCTTAGCATCAATCAAATCCTGCACTTTATGCTTCAATCTCCAATAATCTTCTATGGTATGCCTCATTTGGCCCACATGATAGTCACACCATTTGTTGGGGCCATGATCACTCAGCTTATATTTCTTTGTTGAGTTTTCGCATACTAGTAGTCCTACATCTCTCAATTGTTTGAACACTTGGGCCATTGGAATCTTGAACTATGTAAATTGCCTCTTCTTGTTGTGGACAGGCTTATCTTGATTCTAGGCTTTCCCAATCGGTACATTCACTCCTGACTTCTCTTTCATTGAATCTACTTTAAGCTTGGGCTGTAACTTCCTATTCGTATTAGGATGTAGGTTTCTAGGCTATTTGAGTGCATAACCCATTGCCATTTCTGTGTTAGTGAGCCTTTCATCTAATATCACTAACTTTTCTTCTAGGGTTGCAACCCTTTCTTTTAAACCCTGGTAGTAACATGCCCTTTGGACTTGACCATTCAAATCTGTTTCTAGCAACTTTTCCAATCTTTGTATCATGTTGATAGTGGGCTCTGTGTAGAAATTAGGCCTTGGATCCCTAACGAAGTTTAACTGGACCAATTTTTCATCAATCAAATCTTAGACTTTATTCTTCAACTCCAAGCAATGGTTAGTAGCATGCCCTTACTAACCCATGTGGTACTCACATTGCACATTGGGATTGCATTTTCGAGGTTTATACCTTAGTGTTGGAGTCTTAGGATGCAATAAACCCTCTTCTTTTAGGCAATGAAAAACTCAAGACATAGGAATTGGGATATGAGTGAACCTCCTTCTAGGTGATTTTTGGCTTAGCTTATTTTCCTTAAGCTTTGGACCAATGCTTAGGGCACTAGGTTCGCGTATCATTAGACAGGACATCGTAATGTTTACAACGGCCTCTGAATCTAAAGGGGCCGATCTTTCCCTATCAATCTCCCTACTTTAATAGCATCTTCAATGCGACCACCGGCTACAGCTACAACTACATTTACAAACATAGAAGCAGTATGGCCTAAGAGTTGATTATAATAAGGCTCACCTACTGTGCAAATGAATATGTGGATCAATTCATTTTCTAGCAATTGTATTATAGATTGAGCGGCTGTAACTCTCCATCTCTGTGCATACTCTTTAAAGGACTTGATTAGCTTCATTTTTATGTTATTCAAATCCATCAGGGATGGAGCCACTTCTTCATTGAACTTATACTGTTGATAAAAGACTTGAGCTAGTTTATCCCAAGTATCAAGCTTAAATAAGTCTATTAGGCATACCAAATCAACATTGGCCCAATTAGGCTATCTTGGAAAGTTTGAATCATCAACTACTCATGTTTAGAGAATTAGGCCATCTTACGAACATAAAGCCTAAGGTAAAGTTCATGACAACCTATTCCATCATACTTTTCAAATTTTGGTACCATAAACTTTTTGGCTAACTCATGGTCTTTAAAAGCGTAAATACTGCTCAAGCCCAGATCACTTTTCACATCATGATTCTTGAGAACTCCTATTTTCTCTTCAATTTTTTGGAAGATTTCTTCTTCCATCTCCATCAATTTTTGCACCAATTCCTTCCCCAAACCTTTGTTGCTGTTGTTGAGCTCATGAATTGGCAACTCTTCAAACTTATCTATCTGAAGTGGTATGTCAATAGGTCTCTGGGCTTGGGTATGGGTCATAGTCTTGATTTGCTTCACATGTTTTCCTAAAATCCCTTTAGCTATGGTTATTCTCTATTTAAGAGTTTCTGACATCTTGTTTTTGAAAATGAGTGATTATGGGCTTTAAGTTGGGCTAAACCACTTAAAAAGCAATCTTTCAAAACCTGTAAGAATTCCTTCATGTTAGTAATACTACATCAAGTTTTTAGTTTTGAAAACCATTCTTTTTTTTTTTTCTGGAAACTTTTATTGGAAAATCAATACTTATTTTATGTCATAGAAGCCTAATACTGACATCGACGAATCTAAACAAAGAAAACATTAGGATTGACGACCAAGGACATAGGATGACGATAATATTACAAGGATGATATGAAGAAGCAGAAATTATTTTACAATGAGAAACTTATTAAATAAATGACACAAGGGTGGCAATACATGGAGAAAACTCTATTAGGACCATGGCAACTTAGTAGATAAACATGAGAATGAGAACTTAGATGTTTATAAAATTGATAACTTTAAGATGGAAAATAACTCACAATGGAAATCTAATGATTAAATCTTTTTTATTTATTTATTTTTTGTATTTTGTTAGTTCCTAACAATATGGTACATGTAGGGCATTGCAATAGAAATCAACCAAGAAAATAATTATAATGAAACTGGTTTTTTTTTATCATAAAATATTGTTTGAAACTTTTTTTTTTTTAAACAGAATGTTGGAAAGTCTATTAAAAAAATGATAGTTCCATAATAATCTTTATCATAGTTAATTTTCATGATTATATGCCAAAAAAAAAAATTACAAGTTGATATAGAAGTTTTTTTTTGTTTTTTTTTAAACATTGGCATAGGGGGAATACTAATGATTTTGAGTATTTTATGTTAAATGTTATGTTACACAGCCTATTATTGATGAAATAAAGCATAACCTATAAGATCTACATATATTACAAAAGATAGCATATATAAACAAATATGCAATGTTATGCAATATGCTACGCACGCGTATAATGCAATAGGGTTGGTAATTAATAAATTATAGGAAGTATATGAATCCACGGTCAAAGTGCGCCCTTATATATAAGTAGATTCGAAATAGGATTTTTTAAAAAAATAAAGCTCGTGAATACTTATATATAAGGGTTACTAGTTTTTTTTTTTAATTAATTTCCCTTTTCTAAAAAAGAGAGTTGAATAGATTGCAGATTAATCGAGTTTTTCTATAATTCAAGAATAACTACCCCCTTTTTCGAGAAGGATGATGCACAAGGGTGGGGTCTACAGGTCCCAAGCTCTATAGTTTCAAGGCTTTCCAAAGAAAAACCTAGTAGGCTACATCAAAGCTTAAGTGGGCTCGCCTATCACTGCTAAGCGGGGGTAAAGACCTTAGTGACCTGAGGGTTATACAATAGCGGCTCGTCTTAAGTTTCTAAGGTTGCTCAGGTCTGACCACATCTAAACATACAAATGATTATTGAAAATAAAAACCTTCCCTAATTCCCTAAGAAGGCCGGGTCGGGTTTTTATTATTCTTAGGGCTTGCATCATTAAAAAACAATTAGTACAACTATAATACAAATAAGGGATTATGCCCAACCCACTTAATATAAATTACTCAACATTAAATTAAAGAAATATTTTTCTAAAAAATTTTAAAAATTGGAATTGTCAACCAGTTTAATTGGTAAAAAATGAAATTAGGGTTTTTAAGTGGGAAAATCTTAATTTGATTACTAATCTGCGAATATTCTAAAAAGTTTGATTTTTTAAAAAAATTAAACCAGAAAAACTGGTTTCGAGAGCAAACCTATTAAGACTAAGTTACCATGTAAAAACTAAAGAAAAATTGATGGGCTTTTATTTTTATAATTTTTCTAAAAATATACCTAAATATATAAAAGATAACTAAAGTGATATTTTATTATTTTTATATTACGAATTTCTAAGAAGAGGGAAAATTTTTCTTTTATTTTTTATACAGTTGCCTCAAAGGTCCCTACATACCCGCTAGTTGGGATCAAACCGACCATAGTTCTCTTTTTATAAAATTTTTAATAGGTGGGCAATTTTTATATTGAAAATCGAGCTAAGTTTAGGTTTTTTTATCAATTTATTATTTTAAGAAAAAAAAAAACCTAAGAAATCTAATTTTTTTTAATTAAATAAAAAAAACCGTAACTAACTAAATCTTTTTGAAAAAAAATTCAATTTGGATCTTTTTTTATTTTTACAAAACCCCTATGTGTAAAAAAGTATCTATTTTAAATCCTAACGATAAGATATGATCTAGATACATTTATTTTCCAAAAGAAAAAAAACACGGTCTTACTAAAAATGTAATTGAGCTAAATTTATTAAAAATTGAGATTATCTAAAAAAACACGCAATACGAAAATAGTAAAAACCTGTACTAACAATAAATAAATAACTTAGTAAAAATAATTAAATTAACTAATAAAATAAAAATAACAAAATAAAAACTTTTACCTATGAGTCGAATCGCACATCAACTATTGTTTTTAGATGGTCATGGGTGTGATCGATGGCGTGTTGGTTTTTGTTTCTACTGATCACGGGTATGATGGTTGGTGCATCAGTTCCTGTGGTCGTGTTTAGCAAGTGAATTGGGTTCAATGCTTAGTGTACAGCTTATGTTTAGTGCTGTCGAGTATCCAAGTACAATTGATTGATGAGGGATGTTTGTTTGGAATTAAGGCTGTGTGATTGTTTGTGTTGTTGCGCTGTTCATTAATTAGGAGCAGGGACATTTGGCTGCTACAGCGTATGTAGATTTGGCTTGATGTATGTAAGGATGGGAGACGTGGCAGCAAGGATTTGGTTGTAGATTATGTATGCTATCACGAATTGAGATGGTGAGGGACAAGGTTTGTTGCTATTGGTGTGGGTAGGAGTTGTCGGTCAAGTGTTGTTTGGCATTTGGGGGAATCAATGTGGAGTATTGGTTTAAGCAGTTAAGTTTGGATTGCATCAAGGGGTAGATTGGACAAGGGGGTTATGGTAGTCTCTATTAGGTGTTATGGGATGTGAGGCTACGGTTGGGTTTGTGAATTGTGGGGGAGTGCTCATGAATTGTAAAGATAGGGTTAATAACGAATGTAGGTTGTGTAATTGTGGAATGCATCATCAAAACCTCATCAACGTCACCTGCTAATTTATAAACCCTAAAACTGAATCTTCTATATCATTTTAAATATAGATTCGATTTCCAACAAACTAAGATGTAGAAGATACGACAACAATTCTTTAAAGATTTGACCTAGTTTTTGGAAACCCTATTTGGGCTTTTTATTTACCGCGGCACAACCTGATCCGATCTAATTTGATTTAGCCCAACAATTCATCTAATAACCCTTAAATTTTATTTTTCTTTTAATTTTCATTATTTATTTATTTTTTTATTAACCTAGCTTAATTAATAAAATAACTAAAAAAATGGTAAAAATGAGATGTCTACACAATGCTCTTGGCTGAAGGTCAATGCAGTGTACAATGCTTCTTATGGGTAGTAAACCTCTTGGCATCTCGGTAGGAAATAGGTCGGCATACTCTTCTAGTTGAGTTCTTACCTTGGCAGGTAAGTTCTTGGATTCTCTCAACTCCAAGAGTTTCCTTACTAAAAGCAGCATACACTCCTCGCTTCGACTTCATGAGCAAATTGAGCTTCAGAAATCATTAAAGACTTCTACTGCAACGATCTAGCAACCTTCTCTTGTGCCTTTTGTACTTCCCTAGGACTCATAGGGGTTAGTATAACCTTCTTCTCATCCTTTTAGAACATGTAGGCATTCTTATACCTATCATGTAATACCCTCAAGTCAAACAACCAAGGTCGACTGAATAAGATATGCAAAGCGCACATGGGTAAGATGTCACATAACACCTCATCCTTATACCTATCGCCAATGGCAACTGGTACTGTAACTTGCTTAGCAACTAGTAAACCTACCTTCTCGTTAAGTTAGTGAATCTTATACAGCTTAAGGTGTAGAAGGGTCAACAACTTCATAACCCTCGCTATTCCTTATGCTATAACATTAGTATAACTTCCTCCATTAATGATAAAGGTGCATAGTTTGCCATTCACTTGGCAATTCGTGTGGAAGAGATTCTCCCTTTGTGCATTCTCATCGGCTACAAAAGTGTCGAGAGATCGATGCACAACAAAACAATAATCAGCTCCTACTTTAGGAGGTGTAAGGGCATCGAGGTCTTCTTGAAACTCCTTTAAAGTTGGGCTAACTTCAACCTCGTACTCTCTTTCATTAGTACTCTCTACTTCAAATTGAGGCTTGTCTCCCTTAACTGTCATGATACGTACATTCAAACATTGATTAACCATGTGTCTATAGCCGAGACATTTAAAGTATTTGATCTCTCGGGTCTTTCTTTCAAAGCTCTAACCTTAGTCTCTTCAGATCTTAGGTTCCTCAGCCTTACCCTTACCTTGACCTTCTTCTGGTTGGCTTGCTACTTGTCCTCGATGATCCACCTCGAAACAGTTTGGTGCACGACCATAATCTGATTAACTCAGCACACTACTTCGCCTCGGTAATCCTAGTCGGCTAGGCTAGCTCCGTCTCTACCTCTCAACCCTCTGTACCATTTTGATGGTCTCATCTAAACTTCCTAGTGTCTATAATTCCACAATATGACCAATCTTAGTTCTTAGTCTAGAAATGAACCTTGCTATAGTTCATGTCTCAGGTTCGTTAACATCACATTGAATCCTAAGCAACTAAAACTCTCGGATATAGTTGTCCACCAACCTATTACCTTGCTCGTAATGATTAAGAACGTATCTACTTCTCAAAACTCTCTTCATCTCATTTCATGTTCAGACTTTGCATCAAGCCCTTAAGCGAATATTCTACAGCTTTTTTCCACCACATTGTTGCATATCCAGAAAATTCCAATGCAGCCACTTAAATATAGACAACATCTTCAAAATCATAAAAGTTGAATATTTTTTTTATCTTCTCCTCCCAATCTAGGTAGTCGTCAGTACTACCAAACTCGTTGAAGCTCGAGATTTGTACTTTAAGGTCTTCGACTCCCTTAGGAGCTCTAAACTCATGCTTGTCAATTCCAACATATTTCTCCTCTTCCTCTTCATACTCCTCCACTTTATCCAACTTTAACTTGCTTCTCATAACTCTATCGGTACGATGGGGTGGTGCTCGATTCATAGGAAGTGGCTTTGGTGCTCGCTGTTCATTTATCTGCCTTCTCAAACTATCCCTCATTTCTTGGCCTTAATCTGTAGCAATCCTATCTCGCAGCCCAGTCTTTAAGACTCTTTGCACTGAGACAACTATATTGGCCATAATAGTGGAGAAGTCTTATATATTTTTATCAATAGTACATGGTGTCTATTGAGTAACACGACCGCATCCTTGAGTATCACTTTTAGTATCGTTAATTTCTCCTTAAATGCTAGGATTCAACATTCTAAAAAAGAATAAGCTTTAGAACATACTCTTTACATAGGGAATTACTACACAAAGAAAATACCAATCTAATAGTAAACTATAGACTTACTTTGTTCTTTTAGATGAAAAGAGTATAACAAACAATAGACCAATAGGAACTATTGCAATACAACTTTCGGTCATCACCTCGAGTTTTGATACCAAGATTATATGATGTACTTAGAAACTTAGTTATCATTAGAGCTTACTGCAGGAGATGAGAAACCAATGGGTTTTTTGAAATATCGAAGAAAATAGAATGAGTAGGTCGACAAATGGAATATAGTAGTTGACGTGAAGCTGCTAAGAGGATATGAATATGAAGTTAAAGTATTATGTACCCATCATGGAACCTATACTTTAAAGCATACAACCTTGTATCCACTCTTTAATAGTAATTAAATAAAATTAATAAATAAAAAAAGAATACCATTTCATTAAAATGAAACAAAGCCCATCTAAAAAAAAACCTTAAACTAAATGCTTATCAATCCTTTCTCTTCCATCTTTATTATTTAGTCTTTATTCCGTTATCGTTTTCTTTCTACTCTTTCCTCCTTTGCTAAATCTAATATTTAGTGAAGTTTGAAAAAAAGAATATGAGTTTTTGGTGTCTACTTCTAGCACTACGTATAAGCTATAAGGTATATTCATTACTTATTTTCTATGATGGAATAGTTTATTTATTTTATGTTTGACGAAATATTTACTATAATTACTAGAGCATACTTTAATTTTATTAATGCATATATCTTATAGAAGAAGAATATTTTAGTTTGAAAAATTGGTTAAATTGAACAATTGCTTTAGAAAAAAAAAAAAAAAAAGACAAGGTTTGTTTTATGTTTTATAAAAAGTAGCTATATTGAAATTTATAATGGGGAAAAAAATCTATAAGTTCTATAAGGTATCTTGTACTCTATATAATTTATAGAGGATAAGGTAGTTCCAAGATACTATAGAATAGGGTATAAGTATCAAAGTTTTAGAACTTGTACCAATGGAGAAGGGCACAGGTAAGACCCCTAACCTTACATACCACGTACTTGCTTACTTGTACTCTATAAGCAAACATGTTCAAAGTTTTATTACTTATATAATATATTCAATTTTCTTTTTCTTTTTTTTTTCTTTTTGTAATTCCTAAGTACATATATTCATTACCTATATTGATTCTATACTTATATATTAAATAAACTATCTTCACTTCCTTAATATTTATTGCAACTTTCAAGATTTTTTTAATTATCGTCGAATCTTCAACTTAAACCAAAGTAAAAAATTATCATCTGGTTCTTAAATCGTAGATGTTATAGCTATGTTGCTTACTTCTTACATTATAATCTATAATATTTAAACCTTAATGTTTTATGACGTATTTTTCCTTATTCTCCTAAATAACCTAAAGAATATTGAAGAAAAAAAACTATTAAAAGATATATTATTATAATCCATCTTAATACTTTTAAGAGTAAAGTAGTAACTTCCCTAATCTCACTCTTTTCCTTTCTTATCACATTTATTAAATGTATAATCATTATACTATATATAAATCATCAAAAATAATATCTAATTAATGACATATTATGAACAATTCTAGAAACTTCAATTGCTTGGATAATTTCATAATGCATCTTAAATTGTGTTTATATTGATAAAGATTTATTTTTTATTTAAGCTTTAAATTATTAAATTAAATAGTAGTCTAATGACATATTTATAATTCAAATATTGAAAAATTAATTATGAAAGTGTTATATTTTTATGTAATTTCATAATTTCAATTTTATAGACAATGGGAATAATTATTTAACTTTTAATAATGCAAACAATTATTTAACTTGTAAAATATAAATATTTCGTGTTTTTTTGAACACATAATATAGTTCCATCATATTTTTATCATTTTTATTAATATTTTCACATGCTAGTCATTTTCTTACTTATAGCTTAAGTGCATCGTCCTTAAGTATCTTTTTATCTTATACTTGTTCTTCTGTATGTAAATTTAACTAGATAAATTAATAAATGTTATGTTTTTGGACATTAAGGACTTGACACTAGAAGTAAATATGTACAATATTAATCTGTGTAATGGTAGGCAAAAGGAAATTTCTTGAACACCGATATAGTTTTAATTAGATTGATTGATGGATGAGAGAAGAGAAAAAGGCATGAGGCCGATCTCAATTTAGAGAAATGGACCGTTGGTTCTAATTGATTTGGGTTGGGCCTCAGTTTCGCTCGATCATATTAAGAAAATAATGTCTAAATTACTAACTTGGTAAGTTTGGTTGGTGAAATTGAATATAATAGTATTATAATTATAATTTGTAAGAAATAAAGGAGAGAAGTAGTAGTTATTTTTTTGTTTGGTAAACTTCAAATGCTAGTAACAAGAGATTAGGAATGTATTAAAAATATCAATGTATCCTTATTGCAGACCATGGATGGGATTTATCAAACTATGGAAATATCTAAGAAAGGACCAACGAATGGTCATTCCTTTGGTTATGAGAAGGGAATATTATTCTTTATTCGATGATAATAGTAACCCGAGTAATTGCTATTATATAAATCAAATGTAGTAATAATTTTATAAAGAACAAATAGCTCTTCCATCTTAACCTGTTGATCACAAATCGAACACGTGCTACTAGGTATTTTAGCTGGGCATTCCAGACCCAAAGACTCGTAATTCCATTCGATCTGCATGTTGGGAATAGAGATAGAAATTTGGGACATGATGTGCAAGATTTGGACACATAGGATACGATGTTTATGGATTTGTATATGAGAAAATTATTATGAGATATAAACGGATTAAATTCATCTAAATAGTAAACTCATTTAAATTTGTATCTCAAATTATGTATAACTTCAAAATACGGATACGAAACACATTATATATTTTTTCAGTTTTATCTTTAATTGCACAAATCTCTTCTTTCTAAAATAGAGATCTCAATTAAATTATTTAATACTCCTAATTATATACTCTTCTTACTGTATTATAGTTATATGGACAAAAAGTTGCAAACTCGTGTTAAATTATTTGACTATTTTACTTGAATATTTAACGGACAATATGATAAATTTAAAAATCAATACTAATAATAATATCCATTTAATTTATGGTTTAACTTAATTTAGTTATATTATATAACATAAATTTTCGAATTTACTATATTAGATGAGATTTACTTTATTATGACTTTTGTCTGAATTTTAATTTTATATTAAATATCAAAATCTTGTATCATTTCAAATATAATTATTGCACTTTTACCATTGCATCTTTTTAAGTTTTTGATAAATTTATTTATAACACTTTAATTGATAAAAAAGTTCAACTCGAATACTAAACAAGCTTATTAAGCAGGTTAAGTTATAGATTTAGATTTTAAAATAGGATTAATAAAAAGCTTGTGTTATGGATTGAGCTTTTTTAAACATGAAATTATATAAATATATAAAAAGGACACGATATGAATCATAATAACATGAACCGTCGGCTCTAGTTGTGTACCAACAAGTAAACAAATTGCAGCCTAGATAGCTAGATACTTGGCCCATTTGTCTAGCTACTTGATTTCCTCCACATAATGCCCCGATTGCAAATTGGAGGAATACACAGTTGCCGCAAACTTTTATTGGTTTTTGCCCTAATTAATTTGATTGTACCCATGAAGACAAAGTGGTCAACAATTGCTACCTGCCTACTTCCCCAACGTCCAGTTTTTAATTCAGTCACCAACTCATTATTCTCTTCTTTTATCATATTTTTAGTATCAATTTGACACTAATTTCAAATCACGTGTTTGTCAAAATGAGATATCAAAAAGATAAAATTATAAGTAAATATATACCCTTTGCAGATAGGTATGAAGATTACATATTTTTACTGCGATTTTATGATCAGTTTATGTGAACACGAAAACTGTACTAAAAATGCAAAAAATACACAGAGAAAAAGGAAGCCTTGTTAATCTAAGAATATCAAATCTTGGCCGGCTAACGTCCAGAAGCAATCGAAAAAACAAAAAGCCCATGTCATCTCCAAATGCAGATTCCAGCAAAATTTAAATCCACACAGGCCCTAGCCTAAAGTCAAATTCAACCTTTCCAGCATTGTTCCAAGTTTGGCCCATAAAAGAAAGAGCTGTAGCCCAAAGAGAAATCAAAGACACTCCCATTTCTGTTCGTCCTGGAAATCCACCGAAAAAATAATAGGTTGGTTTTGCTTTTCATAGATAAATCCACTTACTAATCACTTGATTGGTGATTTTAGTTTTAGTTAAATTTTAATTATATTTGATTGATTGAGTATTTCCTCGCAATCCCCTAAATAAAAATAAGGCTATCATAATCAACTCGGTAGTTTTATATTTGTGGAA
The DNA here is from genome assembly GCA_024138015.1 of Lumnitzera littorea. Classification (NCBI taxonomy): domain Eukaryota; kingdom Viridiplantae; phylum Streptophyta; class Magnoliopsida; order Myrtales; family Combretaceae; genus Lumnitzera; species Lumnitzera littorea. The sequence goes on from JAMXBB010000004.1 coordinate 69,068,129, forward strand.
GACTTGGTTCCCTCTAGCATATCTACTATATTGCACGACCCAATATACTTGTTGATTGTTTTTGCTGTTAAATTCTATTTTCCAAAGCGAAAAAGGTCGTGCTTTCTCACTTACAAAATTATGTACTTAATATGAATGTGTAAAGTTAAATTTATTTAGAGCACCTCCATCTAAGGTTCTTGACACATGACTTAATACCAAAATCCCCCTCTTTTACGTTCTTCATGAATGGGGTTAGGTGCTTGAAGATCCCGAAAGGCCGCCCAAATTATTTATTTATTTTTATAATTTTTGACAAAATAAAATTTTAAGTTGTGTCAAGTTTAAATTTTTGTCTTATATGTATCGTAAATAATATAAATAAATATTAAGGAATTAAGAATAAAATGGAGAGATTCATAAAAAAGAGTTTCATAAAATATTGATATGATACTTAAAAGATTTAAAAGGAAGTCCTTAAGATGAGGATGGTCTTTCCTTTATTCCTTAAGATGGGACTGGTCTTTCCTTTATTTAGTGTTTACTTCTTCTTTTTTTCTTTCCTAAATTACGTAAACTTTTACGTTCTAGCTATTATTTCTCAATTTTCATCCTTTTCATAATTATGGTAGATACAGTTATAAAAAGACAATTTAACCAAGATTGGGTTTATAATAGGGACAAATCAAATATAAATATGGCAATTCCCCGTATGTCATATTTTCAATAGATATACATTATACACTTAATAGATATAATAGAATACAAATAAGATACTACATACCGAAAATTATATAAACTACAAAACGATCCTATATTTTTAGAAAATCATACTTTTGCCTCTAGAGATATGACAAGATTAGAAAAATTTTCCTCTAGTACAATTCAAAGTCATTTTCTTAATATTAGTGTACTATCATAATGATTATTTGAGATCAATTTATTACTCCATTTGACTCATAGTTTTCAGTGAAATATTAAGGAACAAATATGTTTTTAGCCCTTATCATTTACTTGTTTTCTTATTTGGGTCATGGACCATTTTTTTTCCTTTCTATTTGTATCATTAACCTTTTCTTTTATTCTATTTTGAGTTATCATTGTTTTCAAACCCTTACAAGAGTAGGTTTTCTATCAAATCCGTTAAACTTTTCATTTATTTTGGGCATGTTTTCACTTTAAATTAATACTAAGCTTATCAGCCAAAGTGGTTGGGGTATGCAAAATTCTTTTCCAGCCTATTTTTCTAACTTTTAATTATATTATGTAGTACCATCAAGCTATTGTATATATAATTGTGGACTAAGTTAAAACAAACACGTGCAATCAACGGATAGAAAATTTAATAGATTTGATAGAAGTTCAATTCTTTTGAAAGTTTAAGAATGTTAAAACTTTGAATAGAAGAAATGTTGGTGGTACTTTCCCTAAATTCTAACCTTGTCATGAACACCTTGAAATCATACTATGAATATATTTACGAAAGAAACTAATTTGTGGAAATTTTTTCTAGTATCTATACATGTCAAGGAGTATAAATATGTATAGTATTTTAAAATTTTATGATTTTCATTTTGTATTCTTTAATAGTTTTCTGGGCTTGCCGTTCGCATTCAGCCATTAGTTTTCTCATTGAAAAGGCAGCCAATTTTCTGTAATTCGGCCCGATGAAATGCAACCAATCCACTTGACATCTTTTTGAAGACCAAACGCACCCATTCCAACCCAAAATATGGGACCTGGATTTCTTTTATCTTTGCTAGTTCCCAGACACAATCGGACCCAACTAATCCGACGCAATGGCCAGACCATCTTCTCATAATTAATTGCCAGCCGCATCAGGGCCCGAAATTATGTTCTCCAACATTTATTTCTCTTTTTTTTTTTTTTTTTTTTTCCCTTTTTCTTAAAAAAAAAGAAAAAAAAAAATACGAAACTTTGGTCTGACTTATTCATGACTTGTTCCAATCCTGATGTGTCCTTCTCACAAATAAAATCTTCTTGCAGCACAAATTTAACTCAGGAGAAAATTCAAATAACGTCATAAAATTTGATAAATCGGAAGAGTGGTGTTGGAAGTGACATATAACCCTTTTAAACTTTGACCACTTTGACATGGTGATGAAATACCCTCTTAAACTTAGTAATGTACACCACTTAAATTTTTACTTCAGTGCGTCTATTTAACTGCAAGGTCAATTATCCTTTACATTGCCCATTCATAAAAAAATATTTTTTTTCTTAAAAGATTTTCCAATTTATATTTCCTTTTATATATTCATATAAATATCAAAGTTTATGGAGAATATTTATAATTTTCCGTTTAAATTAAATCAATATCACAAATGTTCCAGATGAGCCCTAAAAGGGAACAATTTTCTCATAGGGCTCCTATTATCTGGAAGCTGGCATGGTCACCAAAGTGTACGAGTTCTACTGTTCTTGGAACTCTGCATGAGCTTTATGGGCCGCCCAATGTGTAATGTTATTTGGAAATTGGAATAAGCTCTTCGGAGCCACCAAATATATTGGTGTAAGCTACCAAAGCCTTTGGTACCACCAATCAGTTCTATGGGTAAGATTTTGACTTTAACTGTATATGGATGATTTAACTCTATACGTTCTATGGGTCTAAAATTCATGGGAATAATGTTTGGATTCATCATATGTGCATACATATCACTTATTTGCATAGATATTGTTCGGTCAATTGGTGAGGAACAATCTCACAAGGTCGTCGTCATTCATTCCCTCGTAAATCTCCCTACAAGGCAGCAAAGGAGCATAAGGGAACGAAGAACCATGATCCCCGTTAGGGGTATTGTACAATTTTAATGATACTTCAAAATACGTTTAACCTCAATTACTGGAGAGTTAATATAGCATTGAGAAGGGAAAGCTCACGGAGTTATATAGCTCATAGATTTGATTTCTTTTCCTTAAAACTCCTTTGTTTTCCCATAGTTTTCTTGATGATAACATGTGAAAGAATTTTCGATTCATTGTGATACCAAAAGATCACTACATCTTGATATAAATATGTCAATTTTTACAATTATTATTAATGATAGGTAAATAGAGGAATAGGAAAAGTTAGAAATACCAGAGGGCTATTGTGAGCCATGATAATACTATTGTAATACCTTAGAATTTCAAACTTATACGGTAATCTTATGATCCGAGCTCCTAAATTTAGAACGTCGAGTTATATTATTTGTTTTACTTTAAACTTTACCGTAAAGTTAGAAAAGTTAGACAAAGTATTTTAGTAAAGTCACTTTTTTGAAATAAACTATATAAAATGATTAATTTAAGAAAAAATGTCAATTTATAGATAAAGTCAATAATTATCGAAAATATGAAATTTGAGTTTTAAGATATAATAAGATATTAGAGATAAGTTACTTAACTTGTAGAAATAGTAAATAAAGTTGAATTATATATAATATATATGTATTAACATAGAATATGCATTATATGTATTAAATACATATATATAATAAAAAATTATTAAAATAAGGTAAATTAGTATAAAATAATGAAAATTAATAAAAAATAAATTGATGAATCATCAAACGATGTGGTAGCTTAGGATTAATTAGAAATAACAAGTCAAAAGCTAAAATATAAGAAATTAACACCTAGCATATTAAATTAACCAAAAATTGACACATAAGCTAGGAAATTGACATGTAGCGCGATGACTCATCAACCCAACCAACTCCAAAATTATAAATAGACATTCAATATCAAATATTAGACCTTTTAGTGAACCAAATTCGAATATGAAAAATTTAGAAAAAATAACAAAAGAAGAAAATTAGAACAAAAATAGAGCATGATTTTGGTTAAGGCGGTTCAATAGGTTATTGATATCCTATTTGGTGGCCTTTTGGGGTTAAATATAGGATGGTAAGGCAAGCTTTTCCAATAAGGTTGAGTGGTTGGAGGCGGCTGTTTTAAGTAAACTAAATTTTTTAAAAAATCAAAAAGTCCTATTTAATTGTAAAATTTGGTTTTATGTGGTTATTTTATGTGTAGATTTATCTAGTAATTTTATTTTATTTAAATAATTATTGGAAATATAGTGTCCTTAAGAAAATACTCTATTTGGATGAAAATTAAATTAAATTTTAGAAATATTAAATAATATCCTTTCAAGATAAATTTTTGTAAACAATATACTTAATATATGTATTTAATTGCAGTAACAAACTTTTTTAAAATAATAAATTTTACTATTTATTGTAATTATATTGGATAAAACTGATAATTTTTCTATTTCATTAAATTAATTAGTTTTTGACAAAATTAAAGTATAAGCCCTATGTATTGTGATTTCTAAAAGATTATAATGATGTTTGGAACACTTGATTTTTATCTTGTGATTAAATTTACTTATTTTCTTAATTTTTGGTAATTTTAAGCTAAAATGGTATTTTAAAAAATATAGGTAATAAGCTAGTTTAGTACAAATGATGGTCAATATCTAAAGTGTATATTTTTGTGAGTTCATAGTATTTTTTGAATACTTAACCAAGGTTGTGTACAATTTATTATGTATTTTCCTTATATAAACCCATATATTAGCCTGAAAATATAATATAGTAATTAGTACTAGTGAGATACCTATTGAATTTGTAAAAGACTGATATTTTGGGTACATAATAGACGCTATTTAGTTTAGGAAATATGTAATTTTGTAATTTTTAATTTAGATTTTGAGTTAATTTGAGTTAATTATAAAGTTATAATAACATACAGTCGAATCGGTAATACGAAAAGGTATTTTTGGACTTTTGACAATATTAATTAATCTTGATTCTTAAGATATCTTAATAGTACTTAAAATAACGATCGTGATGGTATGAAGTTTATTAAAATCACATAAGAAATGAATAAGACACGATTATGTTAATAGTCAATTTTCGTCTACTTAGCTCAATAAGCATTGATAATTAAATCTTCACTCGTCCATCCATTTAGTTGCTGACATGCCGAATGATTGATATTCTCAGTGATATGTTGAGTAGCTTAGATCCATCCTTGATTTGAATTCAAACTCATGACGTAAATAATTATCATAAGTACAGTTATATTATATAGTTGCTTATTTTCCCTACATTTCAAGGAATATGTTTAATTAAGAAACTTTTACGTATCTCAGCAATTACCATGACAACTGTAAGTTCAGACACAAGATTCGCCTATAAATACGAGAAAAAAACACTACAAGAGAAATCTAATAATTCTTGACCACTCACTCTACTTTCTTTATTCTTGCTTGCTTACTTACTTAGGCATCAAAGTGGCCGTACCGGACTGACGCCGATACGAAGTAACTTCCTTTTCTTTGCAAGACATTCCTAATCACTAAAATCCACCAACAACATTTAGTGTCATCTGTTTTTCTCAAACATACCTACATGGCTAAAACTTGATTGACCAAAAGGCCAGGTGTTGGTATTTCCTCCCAACACCTTGATGGGAAGAGTAGGCATATTGACAAGTAACGTTTGGCTAGGCTAAAGTAACTTTGCCTTAACTTGGCTAAAGAAAATTAAGAACTAATAAAAAAAACATGAAGAGATCCTTAATCTCCTTCATAACAGTGTTCATCTAAATCAAAACAAAGAACATAGCGATCATGACACCAAGAACATCGATGACTCAATTTATTCACCAGAGATGTCATGTCGGAAAAGCAAGCTGAGGTTGTGATGGGACCTTTGGTTCTTGCACACAAAAAAATTGATAAAGGCACGCAATTGTAGCATGTGCACTATGTGAGACCTTTGCATGTCAGCACCCTTACTGCAATGAGTAAGTAGTTCCAAATTAAAAAGAGCCCCTTTACTCTTAAGGTTTTAGAGGAGGTGATACCATAGTACGATAAGCTGTTTTAGTTTTAAACTTATGACGAGACGAAAGATTTTGAAGATCATTTGAAGTACTACTGCATGTTGGCTAATTTGCATGGTTTAAAGGATACAATGGCTTATCAAGCCTTTCCCTTAACTTTTAGGTATGCAGTTAGTACTTGGTTCAAACATTTAAAACCAAACACCATTTCTTGTTTCAAAAAACTGGTAGAAGTATTTTTTCAGCACTTCCTTACAAATAAGCTTCCTATTGAGAATTCTTCAATCCTTAACACGATCAAACAATGATCAGATGAGTCAATCAGAAATTACTTGGCCAGGTTTATGACTGAGATGGTTCAAATCCTAGAATTGGATATGGCATGGCCCTCAACGATGTAATCGATGGAGTCAAGCCCCATGGAGGCTTCTTTAAGTCTCTCATAAAGAATAATTCAAAAACTTTCATTGAGTTCAAGGTCAAGGCTACCTCATACATTTGATAGGAAGATAACATAAAGGCTTAATGAGAGGCTAATCAGAACAGAGGAGAAGTGCAAAAGATAGACTTGGGACAGATGATGATCAAGGTTCAAGTGTTGATAAAAAAAGACTAAGGATTCCAACATATTCGTCTCATACCCCTATCAACCATCTAATCTTAGATATATTGATGGAGGTACATAGGCAGAGAGGTGTTTTGCAGTAGCTAGAAAAAATGAGAGGAAATCCCTCAAGGAGGAATTCTAATAAGTATTATGATTTCTACCGTGACAAAGGTCATAACATAGACGAATGCATCTAACTCAAGACTGCAATTGAAGATATCATTTAACGTGGGCATTTGTGAAAGTTCCTAGCATATGATGCTGAGAATATTGAGAGATCGACTCAAAGCAGATGTGAGGAATAGGAGAATGACACTCGACCAGCTATTATTGGAAGAGATGCGAGGGATGGAAGTTCCAGCAGAGCAACCGTAATCAACACGATTGTCGGTAGACCTTCTATCGGCCAGTCAAGCTCTTTGAGTCTGACTAATGCTAAAAATTATGTTTGTGACATCTACTGCAAGAAGGTTAAGATCAACAACACAATCTCTTTTGCAGAAGAAGACTTTGAAGGCATCTAGAGGACGCATGATGATACACTTGTTATCAGTGCAAAAGTTGTCAACTTCAAGCCAAAAAAATTCTTATTGACACCGGAAGTTCAGCATAGATCATTTTCTAGTATGCTTTTGACTAGATGAGACTCAAGATCAAGGCACAACTAAGATCTTATAAGTATGATCTTTATGCCTTCTACAATCAACTTGTCCAAGTAGCCAGAGTAATTTCTTTATCGATCCAAATCGGAGATGTCGAGCATATTGCAAAGGATAAAGTGGACTTCCTTATTGTCAAATGTTGGTCCCCACACAATATGATCATGGGACGGTTGTGTTAGCATCTATTAGGCATTGTCCCTTCAACTACACATCTTAAAGCCAAATTCCCTACTCCTATGAGAGTTGATGTGTACAAAGGGGATTAGCAGTTGACAAAGTCCTTATACATAAAGGCCTTCAAATGAGAAGAGGTATTTCAAGTAGAAACTTATTTAAAAGGCAACTCGGTTGGCATAAAAAATGTTAAGAATGATACGGATGAAGTTTCATTTAGAGATGACCTTAGAAAAACAACAAAGATAGGGAAACCCTTGTTGGATGATATTTGGCAAAGCTTGATCAACTTCTTGCTAATCAATGCTAACGTATTTGCATGGTCCCCTTCGGATATGTTGGGTGTCTCAAGAGAGGTTATCATATATAAGCTCCAGATTGATCCAAATGCGAAGGTGATCTAACAAAAGAAAAGGCATTTTACCTTCAAGAGACAAATAGCCATAAAAGAAGAAGTCTAGAAGCTGTTGAGGGCAAGATTTATTCGAGAAGAGTCTTATCTGACTTGGCTATCCAATTGTGTGCTAGTTAAGAAATCTAACGACAAGTGGTGAATGTGCATATACTTCACGGATTTTAACAAGGCTAGTCCTAAGGATTGTTTCCTACTACCGAAAATCGATCAAATGGTAGATTCAGCTGCTGGACATGGGTTACTTTCTTTTATGGATGCTTTCATTGGTTACAACCAAATCAAGATGGACAAGAAGAATGAAGTCCATACATCATTTGTTACTAATTTTGGAACATATTGTTACACGGTGATACGTTTTAGGCTAAAAAACGTTGGTGTAACCTACTAGAGACTTATTACCAAGATGTTCAAGCCCTAGATCCACATAAATGTTGAAGTATATATTGACGATATAATTGTGAAGAGCATGAAGGAGGATCGGCATCTTATCGATCTTGAGGAGACATTTGCTACACTAAGGAGATACAACATGAAACTTAATCCACATAAGTGTGTTTTTAGCACAACTTCATGAAAATTCTTAGGATACATGGTCACTCAATGTGGCATTGAAGCCAACTTGGGAAAGATTGAGGTGATAACAAACATAAAATCCCCCCATATGGTAAAGGAAGTATAAGAACTCATTAGGTGAATAACTGCCCTCAATAGGTTTATGTCAAGAAGTGTAGATAGGTGTGCTGAATTATTTAAAATCTTAAAGAATCCAAAAGAATTTAGATGGTCTAATGATTGCAAAAGAGCTTTGAATGACCTTAAAGGATTCCTTGCATCACCATCAATACTCTTGACACCTATCTCTAGAGAGAATTTATATTTGTACTTATCGGTCAGTTACCAAGCTCTTTCTTTTGTATTGGTTCAAATTGATGGCAAAGAGCATCAACCCTGTTTATTACATGAGTTATGTCTTGTAAGGGCTAAAGCATTGGTACATGAAAATCAAGAAATTTGTTTTAGCAGAGGTTCTCTCGACAAGGAAGTTGAAGCCATATTTTGAATAGTTCTTGTTGATTAGCCATTGTAGCAGGCATTGTAATGACCAAACTATTCTGAGAGGATGATAAAATATGCTTTAGAGCTAAGCGTCTATGGTATATAGTACAAACCTAAAATGGCACTAAAAGCTCTAGTTTTGGTAGATTTTGTGGCCAAGTTCACTGGTAAGGATGATAGCCTAGAGGTCGCCAAGAAACCTAAATGATACCTTCATGTGGATGGCTCTTCTACGAGAAAAGGAAGTGGTGTAGACCTTGTTCTTCAAGGCCTCCACAACATTAAAGTTAATTATGTGTTAAAATTTAGATTCCCGATAAGTAATAATGAAGTAAAGTATGAAGCTTTGATTGCCGGACTGAAACTGGCAAAAGAGATTGGTGCCAATAAACTTGAAGTGTTCTCTGATTCACAACTGGTGGTGAATTAGGTCATGGGAAGTTATGCAGTAAGGGAAGAAGAAATGAGCAAGTACCTATTGATAATATGAACATTCACAAAAAGAATTTCAATCTTGTTCAATCTATAAGGTTTCAAGAAGTAAGAATATTGCTACTGATAAGTTGTCAAAATTGGCTAGTATGGCTTTCCTTGACTTGAGTGACAAAATATTTGTCAAATTTTTTCTATAGAAAAGTTTATCCACTCTTTCGTAGAGATATGAATTAGCTCCTTACCCAAAAGAAGAATCTTAGATAGATCCCCTTGTAGACTATTTAAGAGATGGTATTCTCCTTGATGACAAGAAAGGAGTACAAAGATTGGTTTACCAAGTTGTGAATTATATGCTAATTGATGGTTAGCTGTTCAAATGTGGCATATATTAATCCCATCTTTAATGCCTTCCCCTAAGAGATGCCTAAAGGGTATTGTTTGGATTGCATAATGGTGTATGCAGCAACTACATAAAAGCACAAACGATGTATGTTCGGCCATTACAACTCGACTATTATTAGCTGACTATGAGAAAAGATGCGAAGGAAGTTGTTTGGCATTGTCTACAGTGTCAAAAGCACAAGGCATCGAATAATGCGCCTACAACAGAATTATGTAACCTATCTAGTCCTTGGCCCTTTGCTAAGTAGGGGTTAGATATTCTCGGACCTTTCCCAAAATCTTCTACCCAACGATAATTTATCATTGTTGCCATAGATTACTTTACCAAATGGGCAGAGACTGAGGCCAAAGTAGTGGCAAGAATTACCAAGTAGAAAGTAGAAACATTTGTTTCCCATTCTACAATATCAAGATTTAGAGGTCCTTACATGATAATCACAGATAATGGCCCGTAATTTGATAATAACAAGTTCCGAGCATTTTACGAGAAGTATGGCATTCGCTTGAACTATACATCTATAGTATACCCTTAGACAAATGGATAAGTTGAAGCTGTAAATAAAATCATCTTACACAGCTTAAGGAGGAAAGTAGATCAAATTAAAGGGAGATGGGCTAATGAATTGTTGAATGTCTTATGGGGGTACCAAACTACTTACAGAATTGCAATAGGTGAGACTCCCTTTAGGTTACCATATGACATGGAAGCAGTTTTGCATATTGAGTTGGATCTGCCTAATCGTTAGACGCAAAACTTCAATGTGATGGTTAATTAAGTTGGATTAATGGCAAATTTGGACACCATTGATGAAATTAGAGATATTGCAAGAACTAAGGTTGTGACATACTAGCATCGAGCGGCTAAGTATTACAATAAAAAAATAAAGCACAAGGTTTTTCAACCTAGAGATTTAGTATGCCAAAAGATAGAAGCATCTAGTGTGCGAGAAAGTTAAGAGAAGCTTGGCATAATTTGGGAAGATCCCATTAGGATCTAGGAAGTCGTTAGCGAAGGGGCTTATCGATTAGAGAGGTTGGATGGATCAATCATCCCTCAAGCATGGAATGTTGAGAATTTGAAACTCTATTTCAACTGATGGCTTGAATGATGCTCATCTCCATTTGTAAGGCGACAACCTACTTGCTTGTAAGATGATGGCTCATTTGTTTATGAGAATTATATTTGAAGTTATATTTTATTGTTTGATCTATTCATGATTGCCGAGTTGATAAGTTCAAACTGTACGGCGAATGAACTAATGTAAGTTCTAGTCTATCGCAATTAATGAATTTTAGAAATTAATTCTATAGCCGAATGATATGGCTGGTCTACATCTTAAATGACTAATGAACAATGTCTATAAAGATGTGCGAATTAGGCATGTGAAATAAAATATGCCAAAATAATTAAGCATGTGAAGTAAAACATATTGAGAAATACTTAGCATGTGTAATGAAACATGCTAAGGAATAAGATTGTGTGAAATACAATATGCATATTATTAGAAAAATATCATACATGTTGGGAAAACGTGGTGCGTAAAATAGAACATACTAGAAAACATAAGGTTATATGAAAGGTACTTTTTATTCATCAATAAATTATTACAAATATCCAACCTGTTTTTAGAACACAAAGTATGAAGAATGAAAGTATGAAGACAATCTTATGGCCTATTCTTGGAGTGAGTGGAAGCAATCTTTGGATTGGAGGCTAAGGCTTTTTCCAAGCAAACTTCTTTCTTAACACTTGGGGTCTTAGAGCTGACAGATTTCTCTTTATGCTTATAGGAGATTTCCTTTGATAGACGTTTTTCATCTTCCTTTAGATCCTTAACTTGAGCTTCGTTATCACCCTTTGTAACAATCTTGATGCCTGTTTCATCGTTGTTGTCCTCGTTGCAACTACTAACTTTGTTGTCGATGTTGATGAAGTCAAGGTAAGAGAGATCATAATCGGGGTGAAGCTTTAAGATCTCCTCTTTTGCCACTTGGACCTCTTCCAACAACTTCTTTCATTGAAGTCTCTCATACTACTGACTAAGAGCGACTATGTTGAGTGTCTCTTCGACAAAAGGTCCTCTTTTCACAATCTCCTCCAACTTAGCTACACAGTTTTGTAACTTCATGCTGTCGGTTTCCAGCCCTTTGATTTGCACTCTGAGCTTATCCTCCTCATTGCTCATTTTGCAAAAAGTTTAGCCTAACCCCCAGCGCTCCTCTTTCTTTTTCTACAACTCTTCCTTTAGGCCTTCAGACTTCTTATATTGCTCTTCAACCTTAGCTTTTAGGCTCGAGACTTCATTGATAGCTAAGGTATGTGCCAACTTTTCAATAGCAAGGTCTTCTTATAGCTTTCTCACCTCCATCTCAACCCTTAACCTCGCATTCTTGGTAGTGGTAGTCTATGCTTTAGAGGCATTATAAGCATCCTCGATTTTTTGCGACAATTTATTTAGCATGATGAGTATTGGAAGTGACCCGGTAGAATACATGAAGATTACTATTGTTAATACCTTCTTCATCTCTTTGTTAGCTTAATCTAAAGCTGTCAGAATGTGGTTGCTTATCTAGAAATGAAAAAGGGTATTAATGACTAAACAAACTTAACAATTAAAAGGATGTTATAGATACTTACGTCATATAACTTGGCCACAATATGGGCCTTATTGTAATCGTAGACCCTATCGACATCCTTCTTAGCAATCTCTTTGTCTTTTGGAAGAATAATTCCTTCCATTAAGGCTAAAGCTTTTGTCCTGTCTCCTAGGGTTAAGTCGGTATGCAAGATAGTATGGCTCCAACATGGGATGAAGTACTCGTCAACCTCTATGTTGGGGATGAATTTAGCATTGCTGATGTCGAGAGCTTTATTACGCATTGCTTCCTTTGTCCTTTCGTCCAGATCTTTGGACCTCTTGGCAAGTGGCTGGTTGGTGAGTTCTTTACCTGATCTCTTATTAGCATTCGGTATCGCCTCCACCATCAACGATGATCCTTCAGTAGCAGTGGTAACTTCAACCCATCTATGGGTTTGGGTCTCTTAACTACCCTTTTTTAGCTCAGTAATAGGTTGAATATCTTGAACAGGATGCTCCCTAAGCTGAGCAACCTTGACCGTTACAAGCTTCTCACTCACCTTCCACTTTTAAGCTAGTTGGGAGACTTTCTTCTACACTATCATTTGCTTTATTGTATCCTCCTTTGCCACTTTCTTTACGGTACCCGACTAAGTGGTAGTAGTTGCAATAGCTGCTTGCTTATCAGCCTTTGATTTCTTAGCCTTGGCCTGGGTTAACAACTTGGCAGGATTATCTTTGCCAGCACCTATATTTGCAATGTGAGTAAACATGTTAATATTGACGCAAGGAAAAAGAATGAACTTACATTATTCGTGCTGAGCAATGCTCAAAGGCAACAATTCTCCTCCCAAGTCATGAGAACAGCTTTTCTCTTATAGCTATACTCATCACAGTGGTTACCCTTTAGTGTACCTTTGTTTTTGGAAAAGATCGATTGTTTGCTTTCATAACGTCTTATGATTCTCTCAACGTCCTAAAAGAACATTTTGTTCCTCCTCCTTTCTTGAATTTTGCTTGCCATTGCGGCGTCATTGGTCATTAGCTCTATATCCTTTGTATGGATTGGTTTAGTCTATTGAGTCCAGAAGTCTAACTCCTCGTCTGACATTATTGACACAAATTTGTCGTGCCACTTATAAATCTTAGACTCCAACCTACCCATGAACTTATGCCTATGTCTCGTAGTGGCAAAGTACCAACTATCAAGCTACCTCCTAATTGTAAAGAAATACTAGAACAATTGAGGCGTGACCTTGACTTTGACTTCTTTACAAACTATCTCGAAAGTTATCAAAAGCCAATATGTGTTTGGTGAAAGTATACTCTGCATGACTCGGAAGTAGTTAAAGAAGCCTTTCACAAATGCTGAGAAAGGAAAGCGTAACCTAAAATCTAGATATTTTAAGTATATGTGAAATTCACGCTCCCTTGGGAAACACACCATTTCCTCCTCTCTTAGCCTCCTAAGATTCTGCGATCTAGGAAGGTCTTGGTAGTACTGGTTATATTTTGTGATAAGGGCTCTCTCGGCAACACTGGCAGTTCTATTTGGAGAGTCGTGGAAGTAAACTATATTTTTGTATAGATATTTCTCTAATAATCTACTTTCTTTGTTTTTGTGATAATTGTTTACTACGAGAGTATTAATCCGAGTGAGTTTATCCTACCTTTGTTCAATGCTATCAGCCGAGCTACTAGAAGAACATGCCGCCTTGCTCTTCTTTTGAGGAGGAGGGGAGAGAAGTAGCCTCAAACTCGATTGCTTCTAAATTCGAAAGGATGAGTCAACGAATTATATTACAAACCATACCTGAATGGTTATAAAGAATGATGTCACAAAAGTTGAAGAATTTGACAGTGAAGACAAGATATCGAAAGCAAATGAAAGTTTGAAGATGCAATTAGAGAAATTTATGTTTGATTTTGAATAGTCTCTTAAATATGGACAATTCACCCTTGTAACTGTAAATGTATTTGTGATGGTAATGATGTACTAGTTTGATAGTGGCATAGATTGTTGATGTATGTTTCGAGATAGAAATCTAACAGTTAACAACTCTCTAATAGTTATTAGGCTTGCAGCGTAATGAAGACCGAGGTGATAGGTGTCATGCCTCTTACTTTTTGGTCTCTTAGACAGGCGGGAAATAGAAAATTTTGACTTTTCAATTAGGATGCAATCCGTCTTGCTTTCTAGCTCGCTTAGCGTATAAGGAACTGCTCCCCCAAAGTGTTATATGTTACTCCCTTTATTGATAATTAAAGCTTCACTCATCTATCCATTTGGCTATCCATTTGGCTGCCAACATGCCAAATGATCGATATGCTTGACAATATGCCGAGTAGCACAGATCCGTCCCTAATTTGAATTCAAACTCATGGTGTAAACAGTTATTACAAGCACAATTATATTACATAACTGCCCACTTTTTCTACATTTCAAGGAATGTGTCTAATCAAGAAAATTCCATGTGTCCCGGTAATTACTACTATAACTGTAAGTTTAGACATAAGATTCGCCTATAAATACGGTAAGGAAACACTGTAAGAAATATCTGATAACTTTTGACCACTTACTCTACTTTCTTTATTCCTAGTTACTAACTTAAGCAATGGAATAGCCGCACCGGATTGACCCTGATACTAAGTGACTTCCTTTTCTTTGTAGGACATTCCTAATCACCAAATCTACTGACAACAAATTGGAATAAGTTTGGAAATGCGATAGTAAAAGCTTATAAGAGTTTGGTATCGACTCATAGTTGACTTGGGGTTTGTGTGTATTTTTGTAGGTGTAATAGGTGGGGAAGGACTACATAGTGAAACTTAGGATTTTACATTACTATCAAGCTCAAGTAAGTGGATATTTCTATTTTTGTATAAGTAGACCTATGCTTAATTGACTTGGAGTTAGTTGAGTCGTAAATTGTAATGATGTACTGGATAGATTGGATACATGATTTTGTTGAATGTGTATTGACCGAGTGAGATGTTTCCTCATGTATAATTGATTCATCGATGCGTAATTCTACTTGAAAAACTTGGAAACTGAACTATCCTTCGGGGTGTTTATCCAAGTGAACCTTATGTAAAGGAATGTAATATAAGGTTGAGAAACAAAGCTGAAGTTGAGATAGTTGAATTGTATATGATGCAAAACTTGAGATTCGTACTTAATATTAGGATATTGTACTATTTACTATATTCGTGGCACGGCATGAAAGGATTTATGGGTCAAGTTTCTAAAAACTTGAACATTACTGACTTGGCTTTTGAGCATATAGAACTTAATTGCTTAGCTTATTTTGGCCATGATGTGTGGTTTTAGCTAGACTGACTATGTGTTGGATTTTCAAATCACAGTAGGTGGTTTTCTTGTTGCGAGTCTTACTCCTAAGTAACTCCTTATTGCCTTAGGTTCCTAGATGTTTTATCCAAATGCCTAGGTATATCGACTACCTGGACGAATAATTGGAAAAGTATAGGATATCGATATCGATATATGTCACGTGCATGAGCATGGCACAAATTTCTTACATAGATAGTTTGTATTGATAACCCAAGTTATGAAATTAAACGTCTTATAGTATTGATTCTTATGAATGTGTATTATGCTTGTTCTATGCTTTATTTTATTTACTCCCACTTAGCTCATAGAGAGTTGAAGGGATATTTATGTATCTTTAGGTTATGAAGAGAATTGACTGGCATCAACATCAGTTGGGGAAAAAGTCTTTTGAAAGCACGTAGGATGGAGTTAGCCACTTTTGGAGAAGCTTTGCTGTATTTTGACCTTAATTTCATGAACAATTTGTACATATGAAATAAAAAAAAATTAATAATAATATTGTGTTTTAGGTTTGGTTAAGTTTGATAGATGTACTCTTTTGTATAAATAGGTGTAAAGTTAAGCTCTGTTATAGTTTTCTTTTGTTATAAATAGAACTTTTGTTGAATATAAATAAGTATTTTGGTGTGATTGTACATCCTATGCTATGTTAGGATGTAACAACTATGGATGCCAATAAGCAAACTTATGGTAAGAGAACTATCCCCCCCTCCTAAAAAAAAGAAAAAGGATAGTACATCTAACATAGATGGGAATACACAAGTTTAAATAGGATAGGCGACTTAAGAAACGACCTACAAATCTAAGTATGACATAATATGATTATAAATGGATTTATGTATGGAAAAAGTTGACCCAAAGTACAAATGGTTAGACTCGTCTAAGCATGATAAAATTCATGTTTGAGTTTCACTTTAACTTGTAAACCTCTTTTTATATCTATTTATTAAACAGGCTCTATGAACATATCCATAGTTTAACTCATAAACTTATTTAATTTTAAAATAACAAATATTTTGAAAATTAAAAGAGTATTATTTTCTCCTTTTTTTTTCATGAATATATGAAGAAGAATGGCATAAGTATAATTCTAAATATTCGTAGTAGTAGATCAAAAGCTTAGGATTCTATTAATGGTGAATAGATAGATGACTTACAAGTAACTTTATTGTTCACAAGCACATGTAATGGATTTAACTTTATTTCATCTGTCATGAAGCTAATTACCTTTACTTTATTTAGGAATTTCAATCCATTAAAAGTAGGCAAAAACTTCTAGGTGACAATAAACTTGAATTAAAGCTATATTTGTATGAGGAGAGACAAATGATGGTTGAATCAAATATTTTGATTTATTCAAATACTAATCAATCTCAATATCCTTAAGTTACAAAAAATAGCACGTGATATCTTAAGTATATTGATACTTACAATAGCTTTAGAATCTGCATTTAGTATGTGAACAAATTTTTGATAAACATGGTAGCTTATTGAAGTCAAACATTATGGAAATTTTTTTATATATAAATGATTGGTTTTATAGAGAATGTGATAAACTAATTTCTTTTGTAAATATTTCAACATTATTTATTTTTTATTAACACAATTTTTTTATATGCAAATTCTTTAAATATCTCTATGAGGTGATTACCAATGATAGTAATTTTCCACTAAGACAAGGCTCAACTTAATATTAATATGTCATATAGTTAATAAATGTTTATATTTGCTATATTTGACGGACTTTACTTTATGAAACTTTTCTTAGGTTGTAATTCTATGTATAAGTGTTAACATTATGTCATTTTTATTTGCAAAATGTTGATTTTATGATCTTCATTTTTCCTATGAATTTGTAACTATCTTCATTTAATTACGACTTTTTAATTGATAAACAAGTCCAACTTAAACATAAAACATGCTTATTAATTGATTTGTGCTACGGGTTTAGATTTTCATATACAATTACTAAACGGACTAAGTTACATATTAAGGTTTTCAAAATATAAACTTACTTAGATATGGACACAAGACATATCATAATACAAATTGCTTGCTTTAGGCTTAGGATGTGTAATAGTCCAAACCATTTTGGTAACTGTCCTAAACTCTATAAGATTTCTTATTGCATACACGAGATCCACCTAGTAAGCTAATAGTAAGCTAATAATGAACTTGCAACCTACTTCATTAAAAAATATAATTTTACTAAAATATTTTAATGATTTCTAAATCAAGTAAAGAGGAAATATAACTACTAAAATTTATAAAATAAATAATTCTAAGCTACTTATGCTTATGATTTTATTTATTTCATAAGTAATTTATAATAATATCTAGGGGAAAATACAAAAACACTAATAAGCTTTGACCTTGGTATAAAGCTTACAAAATATGCCTTAACACCCTTTATTGACTTGTAAAGTGTAGTATCGGCACTTACTTATCCTTAAGGAAAGGGGGCAGTAGACTTCCTCCTTTTCGGTGTCTATTCTAACAAAGATAAAATCACTAGAGCTTTTTGCTATGATTGTGACACAAAAGACATGCGAACATCGCCTATTTGCTTATTCGATAGCAACTTGTAGTCTGATTTCCATAACATAGGGAATTCCCAAGATAATTAGCAAATAAAGCTAATAGATTATAAATAAACTTGAAACTTTGATCTTGGTGCATAAACATACTAACCAACTTATCAAACCACATTTTAACAACCTTAAAATTTAACTTTGGTGCATTTATTTTTTGTATTGAAAAAGTAAAGGTCCTTTAGTGCTGCCAATTTATAAGAATTTATGAGGAATTAAAGCACACAGTTTAGATATATTGCACCAAGACCAAAATTTATGAGATATTTGCTATGAACATAAATAACATGTTTGATGGTAATAGTTTAATTATACATTTGTAAATGTAAAATAAAATGAAAAATAATATGTAGGATTTATTGAATTCAAGTTCCCCATCAGCTATCCATCTTGTCATGAAACCTAACCAAAAATCTTTAAAGTTTTAACATTTTATCTAAAAATCTATCTCATACTTTACTAACATATTATATAGATATTGGGTACAATAATTTATAATAATCCATTCATGTATTTTAGCTAAACAATATTATGATATTATAATTTAAGGGAGGAAAGATTTGAATCTGATCGATTTTGTTGGAAGATTAATGTTTATATCGCTAAATTATAAAGAACTTAGCTAATAACTTATTCACTTGCATCCACAAACATGACCTCTCTTATATAGAGTCCGGAAGATGTGGTTATGTCACAAGCCCATTGGCAGCAGCCAGAAATTTTCGGATTTCTACATACATGGTGGTTTCACGCGGATTTTTTAGATTTACATACAAATGGACTTTCAACGTGGGACTATGCTATGCAGAATTCCACAGTCCGAACTAATGAACTTAATCTGTATTTTTTTCTAAAATATGTGATTAAATGAAGAGATCTATACGAGATATTCAAATTAATTCAAGACACCAGATTTAATAAAAACGTGCTAATTTTGACGAGGTCGTTAACGTAAGAAGTCAAAATCTAATTAATTTCGTACATGTACCGAGCTTTGCTTAAAAATTAAAGAGTCGCTGCATTAATGTATTATTTCTCTGTAGATAGGGTGGGGGAGATAAGTTTATGTGTTCTTTGACGTAAAACCTAAAAGAAAAGTCCAAAACTAATGCGACCAAACGTTAAAGGATTCAGATGAAAAAAAAATGCAAGATCTTATCTTGTTTGGTTACGTTAAGTTCCATTTGCCTGCTCCCCTCAAGAATGACAATGTACACCTGATTTTCATCTGTGCATGCTTGTTTTTTTACTCATTAATGAACGTTGGAAAATGTCTTCATGCTCAACGATTGGTGGTAGTGGGGTCTACTCATTTTAATGTAGCTTGATTTGTTAGGTATGTGTAATCACTTCACTATATCGTCATATGAATCCAACAACATTATTTGTAAGGATTTAGTAAGAGTGCATAAGGGGTAAAAGGGGGGGAAAAAGTCAATTCCGATCCTAAAAAGAAATTATCGCTATTTCTGAATCGGATATGACCATAAGGTAATCACAAAAATACATCATTTCATGAATATTTGCTCAGCAATCATATAAAATTATAAATATTACATCTTTATATAATTTTACATAAATTTAATGTTTTTACTGGTAAGTATGCTCTAATCTTTATTGACATATAGCACTGATTTTAACAGATTTTCCAAAATCGCGCAAACTAAATTTAGGACAAAACGAAATATCTATATTGAATGGAAAAGTTTAATTGGTGTTAATAATCCACCACTTACTGCTATACTCACCGAAATCACATAAACTATGAAATTTTTAATTTGACCAACCAGCAACCACCAACATTTTTAAAAAAAGGTTTAATTTTGCCACTATTATTTTTTCCCACCAAATCAATTGAAAATCCTAATTTATATGTATGAGATGTATTTTTCGGATAGCTTAAAACTAGAGAGTGACCTAGAATCATATAACTTTGAGGCCAAACTTATTTTAATTAAACCAATATTAAAATTATTTGTATGATGATATCTGGTTATTGTCGTAACTATGTTGCATCTTATATATATATAACTGGATTTGTTAATGATTTAACTTGCAACAATTCCAAAAACTTAATATGATGGAAAAATTCTTTTAAAAATGACTAAGGATGATCGGTGCATTTCATAAGAATTTCAAAGAATAAACTTTTTGCTCTTTTATTGTGCATATATATTAAATAAATTTAACTATTAATTTATAAAAAAATTACATTAATATATAAAAATTATGAAAGATTTGTTTTTAACAAAAATAGATCATAAAAAAACTGAAATGAGAAATTATAAGTAAAGCAAAAAGAGCAAATTAATATAGATATAATTATTGTATTATTTCATTTTATGATGACTTTATATGATTGTTTCGTTAGCAATGTTAAAATAAAAAAAAAAATTATTTTGAATATAAGTTATTAGGAAATCAGTTATTCAAAAATCTATATTCATTTTTCTAACATTAATTGTAGAAAAAAAAAATTTACTAAGTCAAGTCATATAATTAGTATTATTTATCAATATTTTATGTGATAAGATTGGAATATTTATAATATGAATAATATAATTATTATTTATGGTGTATTACTAATAAAAAACAGTAATTTAAGAGAACTTATTTAGTTAAATATGAGTTGTAATTAATTAATTCAATGCTACTGGTTGTTGTGGAAAAGAAAATGTTTAATAAATATAAAAAGATAAATGTTATTTGAGCAATAAATGTATCTAAAAAAAGTAAAATATCATACATGAAATTTGAACCTAAGATCACAAGTTTGTAAAATTAAATATATAACCACTAGACTATATCTAATTTTATATTATATTTTACTCTTTAAAATATATATTTGATATGTGTTTTTTCATTTCTAAAAATTTTAAAAATTAATTTTTTTCCTAAGCTTGGAAGAGTTGGGGGTGGTGGTCATATTAAAAAACATTAATCCATTTTTAATTGTGATCGTTTCTCGAATTGACTAAATATATAAAGTATTCATCATAGAATAAATTTGAATTTCATGAGAATTTTAATGTTCAAATTTAAACAACATTAATTTTCTCTCCGATCTTCTAGAAAGGATGAAATGTTTCAACAATTTCTGATATATATATATATATATATATATAGCAGTTTATTGAAAATAAAAAGAAATAATAAACATTGTAGGATTCCAAAAAAATTCTTCAATTTTGTGTCCATTTTAGTAAGAGCAAATGCTTCTTCTTCTTCTTTTTTTAATTTAATTTTTAATTTAATTTTTTTTAAGCCTTGAATACTTAACTTTAAAAAAGAGGCGAGTTACACTTACTGGAGATTCAAGTCTTCTTTGTTTCAGTGAAGTACCGCCAAGTTTATGTGATTTTTTTAAGGCTTGAATAGGATGATAGGAACCCTTTTTGATATCATCACATTCTTTCCACTGGGCGGAAAGGTAATATTAATATTTTCTATGTGAGCACTACTAATTTTTTTTAATTTAGAAATTATAGAATATTAACTTACAGGAAAATAAATTTTAAAAATTTAATTCCAATATATTAGTATATTTTTTAAGCATATTAAAGATTGAATTCAATAAATCTATATGAAATTCGAAGTTATTGCTTATTAATTTTTTAAGATATCAATATCTTAATAAAAAAGATTAGAAAGTTCAATAAAATAAAATATTGTTTTTGAGATAGTTTTATTCACTGTTGTCATACATAAAAGATTGGCCTAGAAATGCCAATGAGTATAGAATATAGAAGATAAAAACATAACATAGAACATTGAAAGTGTAACTTATAAGCTTTAGTAAGTTTTTAGAAAATTCGTTTACTTTTTTGACTCATTTTTATGTTTTGAGAAAAGAGCCTAGGAGTAGGAGTGATATGATACAGCAATGAGTGTATCTTTTGTTGTTTTTTTTTTTTTTTGGGTGAAAGTGTGAGGCAGAGCAATTAGTTATTTCTTTTTAGTCTTAAGAGGAATGTTATGATAGATATATTTAACTTTTATAAAAGTGAGAGTCTGAGCAATATCAAGAATTGTAGCTTGTGGCGGTATTTAATTTTCTTATATTAATATAAGGGACACCAATGTAGACTGGCTATATTTCAGAATGGGGTTAGAAGAGTAGACTAACTATACTATATATTGTTACCTTATTCTCCTTTTTCTTTTTATCTACTACATATTTATTATTATCAACATTATATCAATATTGTCTTATTTGCTAATTTGAACTAAATATTTCCCTGCTCAAAAGTAAAAGGAAAGGATTATTTAAAAAAAAGTCAAAATACGCATTGTAATCAATTTAGCCTCACTTCTTGATTGTTCATTAAGGTCAACAATATCATGCTACATCCCACCTCAAGACACTTGGACGGTTTGTTTGTGTTACAACCGGAGTGCTTGAATTGGCTCGATCATGCCAAGTTGATGCCTAATTGAATTTTGATGAAGGTTTAACTTGCTCCAATGGCTGGGTTTGCTTGAACATTGAATAGGTCGAGTTCATCTAAGTTCAACTACACTAATTTTAGTTGCCCGTAAGGAAGCATTTGATCATGAGGACAAGGCAAAACATAATACAAGAAGTGCAATACAAGATGACCCCGTGTGTTATGTTTGATATAACTTTTAAGAAGATCATACGGTCATATTAAGGGTTTTTTAATAGATTTTTGTTTCATAAACTGATATGATTTTTCTATTCCCAATTGAATGTCTAAAGTTTTAAGTCTTGTGCTGCTCTTTATGGGTTTCATTTGAAACCAAACATTTTATTTAGTTTAGTCCCTTAAAATTATAAGAATCCAACGTTACTTACACTAGGACATATTTAAATCCCCTAAAGGATTTAACAGGCTAGGTGGTCGCACCTACTTTATAAAGTGATTTTTATGCGTAAGGTACTTATATGGGGATAATATTAAAACTACTACTTAAGCTTTGTGTGTTTTTTCAGTTTTGTACCTAATTCAAAATTATTAAATATGGTACTTAATTGAAATTTTGCTTATCAAATTCTGTACTTGAAGTTTTAATTCGCTAAATTTTATATCTAATTAAATTTATGCTTACCAACTTTGTTAACTTCATAAAATGACATCACAAACAGTCATTAATCATAGAGGGATAAGTTAGACATAAAGTATTATATTCGATAAACAAGAGTTCAAATTTTGGTAAATATAAAGAAGAAACAAAAGTGATAAACAAGAGTTCGAATTTTGATTATTATAAAAAATAAACAAAATTTAGTAGCTTTAGAGTTCAAGTATAAAATTGGATAATCCCCTCAAGTTCAGATAACGGTTTTGACATTTTTCCCAACCTACATGAGATAAAGATTGCCATGCATTGCCAATTGGGATTCGCAACACTCGTTTGTTCGAGAAAAAGTTGGCATGGTAATGTTAGACGATACCGAGAGATTTGATGGCTGTCTTCATCAAAGTAAAAGTCAACTGAAATTATGGTTAATGATGGATTTTATACAATTCAATTGTCATTTCATTATAAAAGTTTCACCTATAAGGATAATATTATTCCTAGAAAATAGGATTATGTTACATGGATAGAATAAAATAAAATATATAGATAATTCAGCGTGTCTCTCCTAAATTATTGCTTAGGTTTATATAAATTTAGATAAGCTTCTAAAGTTTAAATTTAACTTTTGTAACTTTCAAAATATCTAAATAAACTTTAATAGATAGTCAGATAAAGCTCGCTAAAAAAGAACTATAAATTGTAAATATTTTAGAATTTTAGTAATAATTTAAGGTATATATTAAGATTTCATAAGTTATGGAGGGGATGAAATAACACTTATGGGAGTCTAAAGCTTCTATTTGTATCTAACCAAAAGTTTATGTAATGAATTTACAATTTATCATAAAATATTTTCTCCGTAATGTAATAACAAGGTTAGATAAATAATTTTTTCTTGCCGAATTGGGCTGATAGCCTTTAAAATTTGATCGATAGAAAACTTACTTTTCATGTGATAACATGTGGGAAAGAATGCTTCTTCCAGTTTAATCGGTGTAATGACAAACACAAGTACATGTAAATGTAAATTGGAAATGAATATTTAGAATTTAGGTCGACTCTTTCTATTGATGTCCATTCTTTACTTCTTTTTTTTTTTTTTTTTTTCCTTGTAGTTGCAAAAAATTACGTTGCACAAGAAAGGCAAATTTCTCAAGGACAATATGTCCCTCCTTATTAATCACCATCTTTGAATTTTGAATCCTTAATCTTACTTCATCTCCTTCTAGCCAACCATATACCAAAATGAGAGGGGAAGAAAAAGAAAAAAATCTCTTTTCCAATCATGATCTGCCCTATCCTTTAACCAAATGGATCCTAGCCTATCCTAACCACTTGCCACTTATAATTTGTCATTTTTTCCAATTTTGGGACTTAAGTAATAGTGTTTCAATACAAATAGTTTACGAAAGGGATGAAGGAGCAAGAATGAAATCACTAAATGAGGTTACGATGAATGGAACAACTTCCACTAAATTTAAGGGAATAAAATGGCCATTGTTCAATGACTAAAGCTCAGCCGACTTCTTTAGTCTTTTCCACCCCCTTTCCATTACCAAAGCCCTCTTGTGATCCCCCTCTTCCCTTCCTCCTCCTCTACATCAAAGTTATCTTGTATAAGTTTCAAATGCATATATAATGTTGTTTGTGAGCTAGAGCTTAGTAACAATCTTCATTAACGGAATCTTCATTGATGGATCTATTGAAGTTTGTCACAATGTTGAAGAGCTTGTAATGGCTCCTTTTCTTTATGTTAGAACCTCTAAACGTTATCACGGTAACAAAAATATAAATGTTTGAAATTACTAATTAAGTTATTAAGTATGCATAATAAGTTTAAATTTCATGAAAACTCAAGATGATCATAATAGAGAAGATAACATTAGAACTAAAAAGCTTAGATATCGATGATAACTAGTTTATAATGTCTATTGCTCAGAATCTAAAGGAGAATAATTTTCAAAAGTGAAGAGATAAAGTAGAGCCAAATTTCTAGATGATGAAAGAAAAGAAACGTTTAAATTCGAAGAAAGTTTTAGAAGCTAAAGAATTATCATTGGACAAGCGATAAGAACAAAACTAGAAGCTTAGAAAAAAAAAGATGATTCTAAAACTTCAAAAGATAGTCCATGTTTAAAAGATAGTTAAAATAATGTTCAAATGACAAACAATGATCAGAAGCATTATAGAAAGTAGAAGTTGCTTTAAAAACAAGAAGGTCAAGACCCAACACTAAAGAGGAGACATATTTAGGTAACTATCGTGCCCTTACTATAGAATCTACCCCACGAATGTTACTATTACCCTCAGTACCTACATGATACTTTGCTAAAGGATCTTTTCCTCTCTATCATTCTTTAGACTTTGCCTAAAATAAGTTTGGGAAACTGTAACTCTCCCTTTCTTCCCTTATTCTTGATTTCTCATATCTAAACAAGAATGGACATGGACTTGTTCTTGGTTTGTTGTAAGGTATGAAGGTGGTCACTTCAAGTGGTTTGGGACTCTAAGAGTGAGGCACTCTATAGTTGGGATTGTAACATGCTTCTTTTCATTTATTCCTTTTCTTTTTATACTTTTCTTACTAATTTGTTATTGTAGTTAGTAGATATGTTGATATCTAGTTATGTTTGTAGTTTTTACTGTTACGATTTGTTACAACCACTATCTAATGGTTATCATCTAGTTTATCATATCCACTATCATCTTTTATGTACAAACTATGATTCCTTATTGATCTAGTATAAAATCTTTGAATTTGATTGGCCGTTTAGTAATTCTTCAACTTCTAGTCATAACATCTTTCCTTTGATCTTGAAAAATGACCTTGTCCGCAAGGTTATAATATGAGTACATTTCCTTAAATGCATCAAAATCCTCCCAAGAGGCATCTTTTGGTGCCACACCCTTCCATTAAACTAGTAATCGAGGCACCTTGTGACCCTGTTTGAGAATCTATCGTGTAGCCAAAATAGACATAGGTTTAATAAGTGGATGGCTATGTAAAGCATTCGGTGGTAAGTCTAGAGAAGGAATGTGAGATGCTTGAGCCAACTTAAGTAGTTAGAAATGGAAAACATTATGAATCCATGCACATTAAGCTCATATGCATAGTCTTCTACTTGTTTGACAATAGCAGAATGCCCATAATACCTCTTGGACAATTTATGATGTCCCTATTAAGCTAATGATAGTTGTTTGTAAGGTTGTAGCTTGACAAATACTAAGTCCCTTGCTTCAAACTGAACATTGATCTTGATTTGTCAGCATAGTATTTCATAGTCTTTTGGGCCTTTTCTAAATTTTGCTTAAGTACATCCAACACTTCTTATCTAGTGGATAAATAATTATCCATAGCATCTAAAAATGAGACACCCTTAATATATTGCACTAAAGTAGATGGTTTCCTTCCATATACAACTTCAAATGAGTTAAATCCAATTCCTCGATCGTAAGATGTGTTGTTAGCTAACTTTGCCCACAACAAATACTTGGCC
This sequence comes from Lumnitzera littorea, assembly GCA_024138015.1. Taxonomy (NCBI): domain Eukaryota; kingdom Viridiplantae; phylum Streptophyta; class Magnoliopsida; order Myrtales; family Combretaceae; genus Lumnitzera; species Lumnitzera littorea. The sequence continues at coordinate 69,094,783 of JAMXBB010000004.1, forward strand.
CATTCCTTTGGTCTATCCATCACAAATCCACATAAATATTGTTGAATAACTCTATCCAATACCTTGGTTTGACCATCAATTTGAGGGTGACATGTGTGAGACTCGAAATTTCACATTGTTGCACCAAGCAAATAATTTAGGGCATACGTACAAGTAGCATGATAAAGAAAATACTTTACGGGTGAGTCTTAGAAATTAGAAAAGGATATTCTATGGGTTCGGACTATGGGAATGTAATAAAAATAATAATATTATAGCCAATGATAATTTTACTAAATTATACTATAATGTATTTTATACGCTATAAACGTACGAACTATGTAACAAAAATTAACTAAACTTTGGAGATAAATTATTTGTATTATAAAATGACATAAAATAATATGTAAAAGTAGTATACACACTTTGAATGTAATTAATTTATATAAGTATATACCCTTAACTGCATAAAATACTCAAAAATATACATAATTAACTAAAAATTTAATAAGAAAAATAATAAAAATTAATAAAAATACTAAATTAATAAATTTATATGGATTTAAGCATGGTAAATGAAGTAGGACAACTGTTGCTTATGGAACTAGTATGTAGACACTTAATGCTTGCAAAATTAGGAATATAAAGGCCCTTATGAGAGAGAAAATGCTTCATTCTCATCGATGCAATCTTAGAAAGTTCTCCAAATCTCCTTGCAGGTTCTTAATAGTGTGTAGGTTATAAAAAAAAATTAGAGAACGAGGAGGAAGCTTAAGGTAGAAATCTGAAAAAAAAAAAAAATTAGAAGTAAACATGCGCAAATTGAGCGAAAGCGTAGAACAATGATCTATGGAAGATCTGGGTGTAAACCACCACCACTGATCAGCAGTGAAGTTAGTGTCAAAAGGGGCCGACACAGTGGTGGTGGTTACTGGCATGATTGTTAAAATCATGAGTCAAAACTACAATTTTACAAGTCTATGATTTTATAATGTTTTTATTTTAGTTAAAATGGATATAAAATCATTTATATATAGACTTTTAATAAAATTATGAATTTTCATATACAGTTCTACAAGCTTATGATTTTACTGATTTTACCAAGCTGGTGTCAAAAGGGGCTAATTTTCATTAGGTTGCAGTTTCAGCCCAATTTTCTCTAATTTAGTAAAAAATATTAAACTAACTCCTAAAATTATGAAAAAAAATTACTTTTACATGTACTCTTTGAGGAAAATACTAGATTATAAAATTTTTGTGTATATAGGATCTCCTCAATAAATTGCGCGAAATTGAATAAATTTCGAAGTTGTTTAAAATGACCCTATCAATGTAATTTCTAAACTAAAATTTTTGAAGAGTCCTTATATTGGATGTAAGTATTGCATGAAGAGTTTTTAGATAAAAATAATTTCTATAGTTTTAAGGAATTTTTAGGCCTTTAAACTTGGTGAAAAATACAATTTTCTTGAAGATTTCGTATATTAAGCTTGATAAAAACCCTTGGTATCAGGTTCTGAAGTTTATTTGGATCATATTTTATTGTGAAGAATAATTTGGAGTTATGTGGTTTGAGTTGGAGTTGAGATTTGCACAAACCATTAGTTATGATATACATGCATTAAGTTGAAGATAGGAAGATTTGGAAGTTTAGGTGATATGGTGATCGTGGGTAGGATGAACTTATTGGATGGTCATGATTTACCATGCTTGTCAACTATAATAAGGTATTAGAGTGGGTCATTTTGTGCAAACTTGTAAATTGAATCTATTTAGAGAGTTTTTTAGAGGGTTGATCTAGTAAAAGAATGACTTAAAATTTTTGGGTTAGATACTTGAAAAAAAGGTCAGTTGGTGCAAGGATTTTGATTATAACAATGTCAAAGTCTTGGTTAGGACGTTAGTTGGTGAATGAGGCATAATTGTAATGAATTTAGAGATATGTTCAGAAGGTTAGTGGATGAAATGATTTTAACTCTAAATATGCTAAAGCCTCATTTGAAAAGTTATTTGGTGAAAGAAGTGTGATTATAATGATTTCTTATACATACGCATGGGGTTGGCAAAATTAGAAGATTTTAGATGAAATTGCTTCAAAGACATCTTTAAAGGATTAGTTTGTAAAGAGGGTGCTTAATCTCTAAGTTCAAAGAGAGAGTTGTTTAGGAAGTTGGATAGTAAGAGGGATTTAACTATACCCCAATCAAAGACTTGTTTAAGAAGTCTTTGGAAAAGGAACTGTAGTTGAAAGTGTAAACCCTACTTTTAGTGAGCCTATGATTTGACTAAGAGTACTTCCCGAACGTTCCTAAGGATCAACTAAACTAAGAATTTAAGTTTACGATTAGAAATGAACTTACTTTTCCAATTCAAAAGCTTATTATCAATAAAACCCGAACTTGAAAAACTGTGAACTCTAAAGTCACCTAAAACCCTAAGCCCTAAAACAATTAAGGACTTTTAACTCTAAGTGACTAATTGATAATTTAATTTGAATAATTTCATTCAACTTTAGAAAATTTCATAATTGTATAAGAATTAAATTATCATTTACAAAACAATTCAAGAAGTAAATCCTAAAACAATTTCCTAGAAGACAATGCCCTTATCCTCATGCCTAAGCCTTACACTTGAATAAGTAGATTAACTAATCACCCTAAATGACTTATCAATTGATAACTTATCAAAATCTATTGATAACTTATCAAAGACACTTTCCTTATCACTCCTTCACTTATACTACATATGGGTAAATTATCATAAGATTTCAGATGCTTAACTTTAATAAATGAGACAAGACAATTCCATGCCCAAAAGGACACCCAATGGCCAGTTCTTACATGGCTTTAAGGGGGGCCATACTCTTGTCTTTCATCTATTAATCACTTTATCTTACACTCCACTATTCACCCCTTAATGCTTACATCATCAATAGTTGTAATTGTTGACTTTTGTGCATGCTACGAGACAATAAAATTAAACTTCTTAAACACATTTCTACCCTCATTCTAACCGGCTACTCTTTTCTCATTTTCTCTCACTTTCAATTTCAATTTCATTTCCTTTTCTCTTACTTTGAAAACAATATAAAAGAAGAAACAACTATACCCCATAAAATCCTTCACTTGCCACCACATTCCAAGCATACACACATACACTCATGGCACTTTCAACTTCTTCTTGTCTTACTTTTGCCAACATTCAAAGCCCTTTAGGATTCTTAGAACACCCCTTAAACCCCGCTTCAAAGTATCATAACTCGGGTTTCAAAAGGGGTACAAGAAGGAGGAAGTAAGACAAAGAGCATAAGTGGAACCTCAATGCACAACTACCATATTTTTTTTTTTTTTGCTTTAAGGATGAGTAAGTATATCTTGTGTTAGTTAGTTAGTATTTATGTTAGGAGACTATGATTTCTTGAAGATATGAGTATGTTCATAAGTTTGTATAACATCAAAGACCACCCTAAGAAGAAAACTCATGAAAACCTTGCATGGAAGTTGAAATATGGGCATGTAAAGTTAGTGTTTTGTAAAGATACTTATTTAACACTCGGAATGGAAGATTTTAAGTTGAGAAAATCTTGAAATGAGAACTTGAATGAAAGAGAAGCATGCTAGACGTGAGAGTTTAGAAGTCATTTGGATGTTGTTTACACTTTCATTAAGTTAAATATGCTCAAATCTAGACTTAGGTAAAGATAAAAATCTATTACGTGAGGTTTTATGAGGAAACCAACTTTGTAAGACATGAAATATGATATGGGAGGTATGACAAAAGTGAGATTCTCTATTTTCAAGTAAAGTATGAGCCAAATAATCATTTCATGAAAAAGAAGTCAAGTTAAGATTTGAATACAAGTAGCTTAAGTTCATGATCTAAGACCTAAACTTAAAGAAATGATGAAACAAGTTGGAAAATCAAGTTGGAAGCCCTCATACTCAAACCGACTAGATCTGAAGCATCCCTAAAAGACACTTAAAAATATGATAAAAGCAAGTAAACAAAGTAAAAAGACCAACCAAGGCAAGTTTGATAAGTGTATTAGGCCTAAAACTTAAAACTGAGCTCAAAACTTCCAAAATGGCCCTCAAACGTCAAGTTAAGCCACCCTTAAGTTTCTGACTAGCAACTTAACATATCAATAAGGATTGTTTTAAGACCTTCAAGAAGCCTAAGAGACACTCCTTAAGCCCAAGAAAGTAACCATCTTTGAATTAAATAAAAAACAAGCCCATTTGACAACTTAAGCCCACTTAAGAGCCTAAGAAGTGGTCAATAGCTTAGGAGTGTAAATCAAAGTTATAAGTTTAACCTTAATGACTATTTTGAGCCAAGAATGAAATCTTAAGCTCAAGCCCAAAGGAATTGCTAAGTTACTAAAAAGCTCATTAACTAAACAAAGCCCAAAAGCACTCCAAATCATGAGGACTGCTACTATTCTGACCTATGGATAGATTTTCATGCCTCATCATGAAAATCTAACCTCACTACGTTAAAGTACACTCGAAAATGATGAAGATTGACTATAAGATCATAAAAATCGGATTTAAAATAAGAAAGTTATACGCTGTTGAACTTTTAAGTAAAACTGAAAAAAATACGAAAGCTAGTTAAGAGTATAACTTAAGGGGTTTTAGCTTAGTTTCATAAGTTTTATTTCAATCCCTTATAGTATTATGATTTTGATGACCAGGGGACCTCGCGTTTGGGGACGACCTATGCCCGGACTACTTTGACTAACTCGCATGGCGAAGTGAGTAAATTCCCGATGACTCTTTACTTGATTTTGCTTGTAGAATACGGGGGGCCGTGTCTTGTGACTTTTGCTTAAGGTGTGTGTTTGTGGATTGTAGAGGCCATCACACCGCTAGAGTTAAGATTTTGAAAATATAATTCGATATTCGATAAAGAAAGTATATATATATATATAATTTTGTTTTGACTTAAGCATAATAGTGCAAATGAAATAAAAACCCAAGGGCTAGAACCTAGATTTTGGTTTAGGTTGGTTAATTATCTCCAAACCCTAACTACAGGGGGCGTAATTCTAAGTTGTATGTAGTTCCTAAGCCATTACATGCATTATTTGGTATATTGACTGTTCGGCATACTGATTGTTCATGCATTTACATGATTGCACATTTAATAAATTTCTGCCATGTGGTTTTGACGAGGATATTTATCTCACTAAGCTTAAGCTTACACTTGGATAGATTCCTTTGGTTGCAAGAAAACCTCTTCGTTAATTCGAGCTGAGCCATACCCATGATGAGTCTCGTGTAGAGACGGGTTGGAGTGATTAGAGAGCGTAGAGATTTTGTAAAAGTTTTTGTAGATAACTATTTACCTTTGTTTTGTTCATAATATAGTTTAAAGTTTATGATGTAGTTCCCATTATGAGCTACATTTGTTTGTAGTATTCTTTTGGTGTAGAACTTAACGAGTCCTTACGTTTGCTTGATTAATTTATGTCTTAAAAGTTAATTATAGAAAAAATTGCTCTATATTACTTATCTAAGGGCTTGGTGGTAACGTATAGTAGAAGGAACTTTATGTGTCGCATGAAAGGCCTGCGATCAGCAAGGGGATTGATAGTAGACCTTTGTACGGTACACAATGATCTACCACTATAACAGTACTATTGAGTCGTGATAGGTTTTAGTGGTATCAGAGCATTAGGTTTAAACTAATAATAAAGCAAGTAAAACCGGACCCTAGACGTTAGGAATCCCCTACTAAGTGAGATGGAATCGGGTTAGGATTTTTAAGTTATTAAACAAGTAACAAAACTTTTCTAAAAGAACGCATGATTTTTAACAAATTTTCTTGTTGATTAGGAGAATGCAAGTAAGGTTTGTTGGAACCTAGTGCTTTTAATGATGCACGAAGTAAAGACTCTTATCGAGTACTAATAAAGACTCTAGATTTTATGTGAAGATATGGCCTTAGTAGGAATGCTGTGTAGGCTTCGGGATGTATGGATATCCTGGAGGGTAGGATTGAGCCTCCATTGGAGAGGGCACTACCGAGATATACTGATCCAAACACATGGACTTATTTTATCCAACGTAGAGGTTAACTTACATTATGGAAAGAGAGGAAGGAACTAACATTGAAGCCGAAATAATATTTTTGGTGCAAGATGGCCCAAGAATGGTTGCCCTTAGTTTTTAGCATTGGTGTCAATCAGACTATGGTTATACTTTAGCACGTGACCTAAGGGCTGACCACCTTCAGGTGGTCCAAATGGATGAGCAGAATGGAATTCCTCTACCAGTAGCCCTTGCTAATATTTACTTCCCTTATGTAAAGTAGGATATCATTGACATCCACCTTGATGCTCTTATATTCTACCTCTTTTTCGAAAAGAATACTGAGTGGAAGTGCCACCTAAGCTAAAACCTTATGAATTTCTATTGCCCTATTAGTTGTTCTAGGTGGTTTACCATCTAAGGTCACCACCCAGTCCAAATGAAGGAACTTCGTCTCTATTCCCTAGAAGGAGGCTTCGACAAGTAGGTTGGTTAGACGATGATGAAGCTGGACCTTCTACGATGATGTTGTTATTGTTTTCTAAGTGGAAGTGTAGTGAAGTTCATTTGTATTGTTTTGTGTATACTTTCCGATTTGTGGTTGTATTGAATTTCGATTTCAGTAGTCGTAGGAAACACGTGTAACATCACAAAAGGACTATGTCTAAACTTTATGTATGTTTAGAGAATTAATAAAAGGACTTCTTGTGTGTTTTATACTACTTAATCTTGTTCTGATGATACAATTAAGGAGAAGTGTCTTATAACGGATAATTTGAATAAGGATGATGTGGCCTCAAGTATTAAAATTGATTTAGTAAATAAAGTTGTGAATTGAGTTAATTTGAACCTCACTCTAGAAACCTTGCTTTCAGTAAACAAAGGCACGGGAGACGACCTCCTAGAGAGAGAGCGCCACTAGAGCAAAACCCAAGATAGGACATACTAGTTGATAGGACTGAAGAGATCTTAATGGCCATAAAAGCTAATAATGCTTTGCTAAGGACTTTCTTAGAGAGGACTCAAGTACCTTTATTACCAGCACCATAAGAGCAAGTCCTTCAGATGCCCGTGTCACCACCTATGGCTATGGAGGGCCAGTTTACAGCAACACCATCACTTCCGCCATCGACTGTAGGGTTAGCAAGAGAACCTTACCTAGTTCATCATGAGCCTCGACCACCAAGGAACCTATTGCCAGAATTTTTAAAGTGCAATAGATACTTTGATGGGAATGTAAGCCGGCTCGATGAGGCCGAAGATTAGCTGATGCAGGTTGAGAGATCTTTTAAGGCTTTTGAAGTGCCACACCACTTGAGAATGACCTATGGCACTTATTTGCTTCATCTAAGAGCAAGGACCTGGTGGCAAACTAAGAGAGGAAATCTACGACAACCCATTACATGGGAGGATTTTCAAGAGGAGTTCTTGAGGCACTACTTCCTTGAGAGTTTGTGAGTAAAGTACATTGATGAGTTGTTTAGAATTAGAAGAGGAAACTGCACTCTTCAGTAGTATGAGGCAGACTTCACCTGCTTACTCCAGTTTATTCTGCCTAAGTACCATAATAGTGATTGGATGAAGAAGCAGATTTTTGTAAGGGGATTGGACCCCGAGTTAAAAAGGAAGGTTTTGGAGTTTCAACTAAGGACCTTTAATGAAGCAATTGAAAAGGCTAAAGTATTGGAAACCACAAAGAGGCAGGGAGAAGAAATGTTAAAGCTAAAAGTTACTATTTTTCGCAAAAGACCATTTGAAGGACCGAGAAGCTCAAGGTTTAAGGTAAGGAAGATTTTAAGACCCTATAAGGTAATCCAAAAAAAGAATGGGAATGGTAATGGTAATGGAAAAGTTATACGTTGGAAGTGTAGAGGGAATCACTATCCACGAGATTGTGCTTAGCTTTGAAATAAGTGTTATTTTTGTGGAGATGGAAATCATTGGGTAGCAGATTGTCCAAAGAAGACTACTATAGCTTGCTACATTTGCAAACAACTAGGACATTTTGCTAACACTTGTCTTCAGCACTAGAATGCTACTGTACAAATTGTGGGATGCCCTGGGATAAGGAGAGTTGTTGGAGGAAATGGGAAAAGGCTAGGAGCTATAAATGCCACAAGGGTCTACAATCTGGAAGGAGGATGGGATTATGAGGAGTACCTTAAAGAGGAGGTTATCTACTATGAGGAGGTAGAAGATGTTGTGGACACCGAGCTGATTACAAGTATGTTACTAGAACTTTCTTTTTAAGTTGAGTTGTATTATAAGAAGTACGTTTCAGTAAGAAAAGACTAAAAGTGTTTAATTTGGTAACAAGAGTTTTAAAGTTCAATAATGGTACCTTATGAAAAACTTAACATTAAATTCGATCTAGGGAATGTCGATATAAAGGAACATTCAGTGTACACTTTGTTTGACATCGGAGCAACTCATTCATTCATTGCCCCCAAAGTGGTAAAAAGAGTTAAATTGCCTATAATCATCATTGAATCAAGTTTTAGTGTATGAACTCTTACAGGAAGCATGGTTACTACAAAGGAGATGGTGAAGAAATGCTCGTTCAACATACAATATGACGGATCTTATCATTCTCGATCTGGGCAAGTACGAGATGATGATGGCCATGAATTGGATGACATCATGTGGAGCTATAGTTGATTACAGGAAGAAGAAAGTGTACTTTAAGGACTTAAAAGGATCTAAGGTGAAATTTCAAGGAGAATTGATGGTAGTAGGAAAACATGAACTAAGCTCCTTTAAGTTAATGTTGGAAACAAGTTGGATGAATACAGTTGAGGTTGAATTAGAAAGGTTAAGAACAGAAGATATCCAAGTAGTGAATGAGTTTCCCGATGTGTTTCCAAAAGAGCTATCGAGATTGCCACCTAAGAGGGAGTTTGATTTTGCCATTGATTTAATGCCCGAGATTGAGCCAATTTCTAAGGCCCCTTATAGGATGGCTCTAATAGAGTTAAAGGAACTAAAGAAGTAGCTTCAAGAGTTATTAGACCAAGGTTTTGTTAAACTAAGTGTCTCGCCTTGAAGAGCACCTGTTTTGTTTGTCAAGAAGAAAGATGGTTCTCTTAGACTTTGTATTGACTACAGGGAATTGAACCGGGTCATTGTAAAGAACAAGTATCCTTTAACCTGCATTGATGACTTGTTTGACCAACTATAAGGTATGGGTGTATTCTCTCATATTGATCTAAGACCCGGATATCACCAATTGAGGATCAAACCGGAGGATGTGCCTAAGACAGCATTCAAAACAAGATATAGGCACTACGAGTTTTTAGTGATGCCATTTGGATTTACTAATGTACCTGCAGTATTCATGGATTTGATGAACAGAGTGTTTAGAGCGTATTTGGACAAATGCGTAATTGTGTTCATTGACGACATCAAGGTATATTTGTCAACCCCAGAATAACATCAAGAGCACTTGAGATTAGTGTTGAAAACCTTAAGGGAACACAAGCTATACGCCAAGTTATCCAAGTGTGATTTTTGGTAGAGAGAGATATCCTTTTTAGGACATGTCATTTCAAGAGAAGAAATAAAAGTGGATCCAGAAAAGATAAGAGCTATCACTAATTGGAAAAACTTGAAAATGTTACAGAAGTGTGAAGTTTTCTTGGTTTGGCTAGATATTATCGGAAATTTGTGAAGGACTTTTCAAAGATTGCTAAATTACTTACTCAACTAACTTAAAAGAATGAAAAATTTATATGGAGTAAGAAAAGAGAAGAAAGTTTCCAAGAGTTGAAGAGCTAGTTAATTTCAGCACCAGTTTTGGTCTTACCCAACAATGAGGAGCCTTTTTTGGTGTATAATGATGCTTCCAAGAACGGCTTAGGGTGTGTGATGATGCAAAATGGAAAGGTGATTGCTTATGGTTCATGACAATTGTGATTGCACGAGTAGAATTACCCTACTCACAACTTGGAATTAGCAGCCATAGTGTTTGCACTAAAGCTATGGAGGCATCACTTGTATGGTGTCAAGTGTCAAATTTACATCGACCACAAGAGCTTGAAATATCTGTTCACTCAAAAGGAGTTGAACATGAGACAATGATGTTGGTTAGAGTTGATAAAGGACTATGATCTCAACATCAACTACTACCCTGAGAGAGTAAATGCAGTAGCAAATGCTTTAAGCTGAAAGAATCATGTCGAAGTTGCATCTCTTCTTACTAAACAAAGAGAATTAATTAAAGAGTTTGAGGGAATGAACTTGGAATTCACATGACATGATAGTTGAATTATTAAAATGAACTTATTTAACTTTATATATTTAACAAAACTAAAGTAATTATATTGAATATTTAGGGAACAATTATAACGGATGAGACCAACTATTAAGAACATTAATACAAAGCTTACACAAATTGCTAAGGATAAGTCATAACTACACTTAAATTATTAAAATGAACTTATTTAACTTTATATATTTAACAAAACTAAAGTAATTATATTGAATATTTAGGGAACAATTATAGCGGATGAGATCAACCATTAATACCATCGATTGTTACATGTCTAAGTAAGTGTGATTAGTGCTTCACTACACTTTGGAGTATTACTTAAGGATAACCAAAGGCTTCAGTATATGTCTTGTTTGTGATTGTATATTAGTTGCCTCTACGTATGCGATGTGTGTACTTGAATATGGTTATGCTATATGGAGTGCTGGATTATGTATTGCTTGCTTTGTGATGTTGCTTGATTGGATTGTTTGGAATTGCATGATCACCTCAAAAAAACAAATTAACTCAAACTTGATCTAATTTCTAATTGGATATGCATTGCAACCCATTAGGAGAACAATTAGGATTCTTGGCCAAATGCGGACCCTTCGATGATGATAGTTGAAATGATTCTCTCCTTACCCTTAGTTGAACTAAGTGACAGGAGAGAAGGTTACAGCAAGTTTGGGTATTGTGGTTCGAAGTGAAGTCTTAGGTGAAGCATGTTCTCCATTGCATAAGCTTCGATTTGATTCCAATTCATATGTGAGATGTCAAACCCCCTAGACTGGATTAGAGTAAGCCTAATTTCTCTAATCTCATGATAGACTAGATAACATCGTGTAATGGCACGTGCTTGTACATGTATTAGCATCTAACTAAACTACTTGAAAACCTAAGTTGCTCTATGTCAGATATGTACTATTGTCTCCATCCTATTTACTGAGCAAGTTGTCGCTCACTCTCTTGTAGCTGTTTTGTAGGTTTCCCATAAATATACTAGCACAACTCCAAGTTCTAAAAGATTAGAGAATGAGCTCAGGGAATGAGATTAAAGATTAATTGATTGAATTTCTATTTATTTTTCAGTTTTACTAACTTATAGGAAATTAATAGGGTATTCATGGATGGCCCTCTAATGTCAATTATTGATATCTATACTATGCTTTATACACTTGTGGACTTTCTTAAATCCTATACCAATTTCTTTATCTTTTAAATTCTTGATACTTTATGTTAAATTGAAATTTTATACTCCATATGATTTATAAAGTTAGAAATTTCTCAAGCACATTCGAACCATAAAGTTATTTCAAAAAGCTATTTTGAAAATTTATTCCACAAGTTGGCATCAATCAAGTTTAGGATTAGATGGCTCAAAGCAGTGGAGTGATAAACGCTTTGTCTAAACTAGACCTACATTAGTAGCCAAAGTAGCTAGCTTTTAACTTAGGTTGATTTACAACAAGGCTGTTAAGACTCCTTAGTTTGGAGTGTAACAATTTGCACTACTCATCAATAATTTAGTGCTACTCAAAATGAACAATTCTTGCCAAAATCTACTAAGGAAGATAGTATCCTTATCTAAAATAATTGAACATAGGAAACCATGATGTTTAACTATTATGTTCAGGAACAAGTGAGAAACTTTGGTTGCTGTAAAATGAGTCTCCAATGCTCCTAAATGATAGTATTTAGATAGTTTATCAACTACCACTAAAATAATAGTATAGCCTTGATATTTTGGCAAGCATGTAATAAAATCCATAGATATATCTTCCCATACTTGATTTGGAATAGGTAAGGGATGCGAAAGTCAAGAAGGGTGTTTAGTAAGGTGCTTCATTTGTTGGCATGCTGAACATCCTTTCACAAAAACTTCCTAAGCATGTTTCATTCCTTCCCAATAAAAATTTGAGCTCAATCACTTGTAAGTCTTGAGTAATTCGAAATCGCCAAATTTTGGAGCACAATGATATTTAGTAAGTAGTTGAGGAATCAATTGAGATGTAGGCACCGAAAACAACCTATGGTTGTGATATAAAAGATTATTATGCCATTGCATTGGCCATTTCAAGTCTTTCTCTTCAAATAAATCTTGAATCACCTTTTGGAAAGCAGGAATTTGAGTGTATTCAGCCTTCAATTGCTTTACAATATTCATGCATGGCATAGTGATTGCCAAAAAAGAAGCATCATGTTGCTTAGATGTTAAATCCGCAACAGTATTTTCTTGACCCGACTTATACATGATAGTATAGTTGTACCTTAGCAATTTGGTCAAGTATTTGTGTTGTTTAGGCATTGACATAACTAGAGTAAGCAACTCCTTAATGCTTCTATGATCAGTCTTTATAATAAAGTGAGAACCAATAGGTACTACTTCTACTTCATTACTGGCTCTATTAATGCGTATAACTTCCTAACATAGGTAGAAGCTTTTACCATATGTTTAGGAAGTTTCTTTTTAAAATAAGATATAGGGTGACCCTCTTGTAAAAGAACAACTCCCACTCTAATCCCTGATGTGTCAATCTCTACAGTGAACTGCTTTGTAAAATTAGGCAAAGTAAGTATAAGAGTAAACACCAAAGTATGCTTAAGTCTTTCAAATTCTTGAGTAGCCTCTTTTGTCCATATAGATTTGTCTTGTTGAAGCATATCTATTAAGGGTGCTGCAATCATAGCATACCCCTTAATGAATCTATGATAATATCCAAATTACCCCAAAAATTGCCTTAATTGCTTGACATTCTGTGGTCTTGAACATTCCTCAACTACCTGCACTTTACTAGGCTCTGGTTTAACTCTCCCTTATCCAACAATGTGACCCAAACACTCAATAGCATCCTTCCTGAATGCACATTTGCTTCTCTTAAGATATGAAGTCTTTTAAGCTAAAATTTGTAATACTTGAGTCAAATGTACTATATGTAACTTTAAAATCGTACTATAAACAAAGATGTCATAAAAAAGAAAAACAATGACAAACTTCATAAGATACAATTGAAAAATTTTGTTCATGATAGCTTGAAAAGTTGCTGGTGCATTACTAAGTCTAAATGGCATGACAAAGAATTCATAGTGACCCTCATGGGTCATAAATACTGTCTTCTCCCTCTACATCTGATGGAAACATTATGATCTAGTGATAGCCTAATCTAACGTCCAATTTATAAAATTATGTGGCACCCTTCAACTCATCCAATAATTCATCAATAGTGGGAATGGGAAATTCATCCTTCACCATAGCTTCATTAAAGGCCCTATAGTCTATACAAAAATGCTAGCTTCCATCTTTTTTCTTCACTAATAATACTTGTGAGGAGAAAGGACTCATACTATGTTGTATAATGCCTTAGTACTTCATTTCTTATACCTACTTCTCAACTTCTTGCTTTTGAAAGTGGGGATACCTATAAGGCTTAACATTGATAGGGCCTTTTCTCTCTTTCAAATGCACACGGTGTTGAATTTCCCTAAGTAGAGGCAATGATGATGGTACCTCAAATAAGTGATAAATTTGCCTAATAATTCTATAAGACTATTGCAGGTGGTCTTCTCTGAAGTTGAATCCACTGTTTGAGCCATGACCTAGAAAAATGATGTAATAGCATCTTGAGCTATCAACTTTCATAACTGATAGTAAGTGATTTGAGAATTTTTAGCCTTTAACCCATGTAAAGTTACCTATTTCACATCTTTTAGAAATGTCACAGTTAATTGACCATAGTCAATTGTAATAGGGCTAAGTTCTTATAACCACTACACACCTAACATAACATCAGCTCTTTGTATAGGCAAAACATAAAATGTGTCTATGAAATTCATACCTTGAATAGTTACTTGTGTATTAGAACATTGCCCTTCATAACACAACTTCAGACCATCCTCAATCATGACATTAAAGTTTAGAGAAGGAAAATAGTAATGCCTAAGTGTTTAGCCAATCTACTTTGCACAAAATTATGTGTACTCCCAGTATCAACCAAAATAGTAACTTCATGTCCCTTAATAGTTCCTTTAAATTGAAGTGTATGAGGAATAGACCCACTTGAAAGGACATGATAACTAATAACTACTAAATCTTCTATTACTTCTATAAAGTCATCTATAATCCCTTGTTCCTCTTGTCCCTCAAATTGATCCTCTTCCTCTTCTTGCAAAAGTAATTGGAGTTTAGCCTTATATTTGTGTCCTCTATGATACTTCTCATCATAGTTATAACACAATCCTTTTTCATGCCTTGCATTCATCTCTTCTTGTGTCATTTTTTTAATTGGTAGTATAGGTTGAACAAACCTTAATAAGCTGTTTAAGTGGTTTGTTAACATTGTCTGAAAAAAGATTTTGTAAACTAAATAGTGGATGATGGTTTTGTTGATGAAAAAGAAGAGGTTTTAGTTAGAAATTGTGAACTAGAACGTTTAGCCTCATATAACATGGTAAGCTAAATGGCTTCTAAAATGGATGATGGGCGAGCAATTTGAACATGCTTTCTAATATAGGGTTTAAGACCTAAAACGAAGCAATTAGTATGAAAACTATAAGATAATCCATGTACACTATTCGTAATTCTTCAACTTAAGTCTAATAGTAAACCACAATAACTCTTTGGGTAATTTTAGCCAATAAGCCTTGTACGTCTTCAAACTCTAATGGGCCAAGTCTTTGTCGTAGGGCGGTAGTGAAATTGCTTTAAGAATTCAACTATTGATTTCAATACATTCATTGGTACCAACTGAGGACTTTCTCTTCAATGGAAAATGATGCCATTGTGATCCTCTACTCATTAGGTAATCGATGGAAATAAAAAAATTGATTGGTTTTGAAGATCCACCCTTCACGATCGATGCCATTAAACTTTGGTATTTCAAGTTTGATTCCTTTCAACATATTATCTTTTCGACCATTAATAGTTTGTGAAAATGATATACCGTTAGCACCAATTGCCACTCCACTAATACTTTGATTCATTTGCTTGTCATTCAACATTGTTTGCAATTGAGATAGTTGTTGAGCTAAGAGCTTAAATTTGTCTTATACATTTTTCTTCAACCTCTGTTGACTATGTTGCAAAGAATTAATCTTCTCGTCCAAAATTGTAACTCTAGTAGAATTTGTTAGCACCAAATGTTGGGCCCTTATTATAAAATCTAGCCAACGTATGTTACTTTTACCCTAAGTACTTACATGATGCTTTGTGAAAAGATCTTTTCGTCTCTCTCTTTCTCTTAACTCTTCCTAAAATGAGTTTGAGAAACCCAAACTCTCTCCTTCTCTTATTCTTAATTTCTCATATCTAAACTTGTTCTTGGTTTGTTGTAAGGTATGAAGGTGGTTACTTTGAGTGGATTGGGACTCTAAGAGTGAGGTACTCTACAAATTGGGATTATAACATGCTTCTTTTCATTTATTCCTTTTCTTTTTATACTTTTCTTATAGATCTGTTATTGTAGTTAGTAGATTTGTTGATATCTAGTTTTGTTTGCAGTTTTTACTATTATAATTTGTTACATCCACTATCTAATGGTTGCAATCTAGTTTATTACATCCACTATCATCTTGTATGTACAAACCACGCTTCCTTATTGATCTAGTAAAAAATCTTTGAATTTAATTGGTCTCCTAGTAAATCTTCAACTTCTGGTCATAATAGTAACATATCTGATCAAGCCAATGGATACTTACATATCAATTTACAAAACTAAATGAAAGATAAATTACAAAGTTACTAAAAGAAACACATTTTAGGAGGCAAGAACTGAAGGGAAGAGTCATAGATATACATCCTTGACAACCAAGCAAATTTGAAAGATAAAATAAACCCAAAGATCATAAAGATTTGAAGACAACACCTATTACCAAGCATAGAACAAGTGAACATTGGAGCTAAATCAATTTGAAGATTGGAAGACTTAAAGAACAAGAAGGAGGATATAACATATGAATAGTACAACAATGAAAGTATAGAATAAGTGATTTACATGATCATGTCTCTAAGAAGTTTATGAGTTAAAGTGATATATACATTGATAGGAATTAAACCACTAAACCCTTGACCCAAGCTCAAAGACTAAAGAGCATGGCCAGATAACTTCTTTCCTTACGCCCTACAACTAAAGAGTCTGAGCCATTATATTTTGCTAACTTGATGCCCTTCCTAAACCTAACCCTTCCATGCTTATTGATAGTCTCCAATTGCTAACTAGCGCTACACTTGGAAAACAAATCGACCTATATGACCATTTGATTAGCCAACTAAAATTTAAGCTAAACCAAATGCATCCAAGTTGAATTCACCTTGGAAGAATTACTTGCTCAACTTGGCACTACTGTACTATCATCTTAGATTGGGATCATTACTTGACAACAGTCATATAGTTTGTCTGTTTTTGCCAAGCATACATCTACTAATCATTGACCACGTATCTAAGCACCCCCCTGTGATAGAATTTTTCATACAAAATAAATGCTTTTCTTGATTTTCTCTTTATGCCCTTTATCATTCTGTGTATATTACTTCTTTAGGACTTTACCCTTTTTAGTCATTTTCGTTTATAGTTATTGCCCTAATATTTTAGGTATAAATACCCATTGTAAATGGAGCCGCATGATGATCATGCACTTAATACTAAATATACTTCTCTTTCATGAGCATTGCTATCTATTTGCCTATTTATTTCACTTTTATCCTATCTCTTAAGCAAGGTTGGGTAATAAGTACCCTCATTGGATGAGCTCATACATCATATTGAGTTAAGCTATGAGTCTTTGGTAATTCCTTGGTGAGTAACATCCTTGGAGTTGATTAAGGCTTACTTATTGGTTTCTTTGTTTCTTGTGCATTTCTACCCTTGTTTTTGAGCTTTCCATAAGCTTGGACCTATCTCTTACGACCTGCCTTATTAGTCCTTAGTGTAAATCATATCATCTTAGCATTAGAGCGGAGGTATATTTGGGTAAGTTGTGTTTGATCTTTCTTTTGAGGTAGTGTTTGTTGTGATAGTACATTGAAGTTGCATAGAGGTTAGCTACGAGTGTTTGAGTGAGTAGAAGGCATAGTAGTTTGTTGTTGTCATGTACTTTGTTATACTTTGTTTTATGCATACGAAAACAAAGCAAATTTCAATTGGGTTCACTGTTCTTCGAAGAAGTTGTTGTGTTTACAGATTAGTTAAATGTTTGTATGGGGAAGTGAGTGTATGGATTGTTTGGCTTGAAGGTATAGTATTTTTTGTTTCTTAGAATTTACGTTTGTTACTAAGTTTGTCAAAGAGAATAATGGATCCAAGTGTTAATGCAAGCATTGGAGATGACAATAGCAGTGTTGTCAACCATGAACGAAAATCTTAGAACACCCTTAAAAGTACAAATGAGCGAATTTATGAGATGACTAACCATATAGTCAATTTGACTAGAGCAGTCCATGCATTGGCCTTTTGACCTATTGAAGCCATGTAGAATAGTCCATAAGTTGTTCAACTAGCGAGAGGGTAGAACCTAGCTCAATAAGATTGAGGTGGGAGAGTAGGAGGATGTGTGAAGAGAAGAATTGACTTAGGTGATTTAGATGAGGAAGGAGAAGAAGAGTACAATAGGGAAGAGAAGCGAGCATAAGCACCTTGAGTTGCCAACCATGTGAAGCTTCAAATTTTGAGCTTCAATGGTTTTGAAAATGCTAATGACTTTCTAGACTGGGAAGAGAACGTAGAGTGAGTTTTTGACTATTACCAATATGAAGTCTATGAGAAAGTGAGGACTGTTATTGCAGAGTTCTTAGGTTATGTTGCAATGTGGTGAAATGAGTTCTAAATTATGAGGAGATGAGAAGGATATAGGGAAGTAAATGCTTGGCTTGAGATGAAGAGGATACTTAGAACTAGATTTGTGCCGAGTACCTATTTATAAGATACTTTTTCTTAGCTTCATGAACTAAGGCAAGGAAATCAAATTGTTGATGAGTATGTTCAAGAGTTTCAAATATTCATGATTCGATGTGAAGTGGATGAACCATTAGCTCGAATAGTATCCAGATTTCTTACTGGATTTAGAAGTGACTTCTGAGACATCGTGGAGCTTCAACAGTTTATTGCATTGGATAAGGCTATAAGAATAGCTTAGGGTGAGGAGATGCAGAGGAGGAATAGACCAAGCTAACCTCTAATGAGTTGACCAGTCTTGATAGGGAACATGGATAAATTACATACTCTCGAGCTTAAGGACTCACTCATATGGTGCATCGAGCTATCTAAGGTAAGCTGAACTCAAAAGAGCAATGCATTCTACAGTTCGACTTGCTGAGTTACTTTACTCTCCACTTTATCTAAGAGACTGTTAAGGTGATTGATTTGTTTCCAAGTTGACCCTTCCTTAATACATCTGTCTAAGGTTGAGTATAGAATGTACATATTGTTGACTTAAATCACTATTGAGGCTGAGTTGACACCAACCCAAGTCAATTTGCCAAGGCCGACTTGACGATGGACCATCCCCTAGAACAATTCTTCCTTAGATCGGATCATCCGAGCTACTAAGCTTGACCTAACTTACTTAGACTTTACTCTGCTCTGCAAACAACATCATTGGGACTATAGAAAGGACAACTAACACATACCTTATTTGTTTAACATCTATACTGTCTTTTGTAATCGAATATTCCTCTTTTTCTTTTTTCTGATTACAACTCTACCTTTGTAAATTGTTCCTTTTTCCTTTCCCAGTATGATTCTTTTATAATTTACACTAACCTAAGACTTACCTTAATTGAGTCATATAAATACTTGTGAATTGTAATAGCTACAACCATTAATACGAGTAGTATTCAGACATTCTCTTCCTATGTGAGCTAACTATACCTTGTTTGCTCTTGACTATTCTTATCTAGCCTATTGAGTATAGATTAGTAGCGAATGGCCTTTGGCTACACTTGTACATCATATCAAGAGCAACCTAAGCTCATGCGAGGTGCTGGAGTATCATATCCATCATCGGTATATGAGGACCCTTACTCAACCTTCGATTCTCATTTATCTTTTGAACTGTCTTAAGGTTCAGACCCATTCCCTTTTGGTTCATGCAATACCGAACGCCATATTTCATCCATGGTCATGCTCGTATCATCTTGGTATCAAAGCTTGGCTACGCCTGACCAAGTTCTTATTACTTGTACTTTGAGTGGTTTACTACTGTTGTAAGTGTTTTAGAGTCAGTTTATTGTTGTTGTGATTGTTCAAAGAGTGTTTAGAGTGAAGAGATTTCACGCTCTGTTTTTCCCTTATTTCTTGCTAATAGAATAGAGTATGTGTATTTGCTTGGTTCATTGTGTGTAGGTTGTATTAGTTGTTAGTGTATTTGGTGTTGTTTTATTCCTAATTCTTGGAAGGAAGTTTTGAATAGTGTCTCCTTTGTTAATCTCCTATAAAAAACTACAATGTCTGATTTTAGTGTTCAAGGAATTTTGGGTAACTAAGAGAGTGGCACTTGAAATGGCTAACGTCAATAGGGAAGTTTCACACCCTAATCAATAGGTGACCGACTGGATGGACTCATCGACCTAATGAGTAGCTTGGTGACTATCATAAATGAAGATAGGCAGTAAGGTAAGGAAGGCCCATATAGAGGATGAGCTAATGAACAAACTAAGGGAGGCAATGGTCAGTATGGCCAAGTTAATACCCCAGTTTGACTACCCCAAACTGGAGGAGTAGATAGAGTTGGTAGGTGTAGGCTAGCATTCAATGAAATTGAGGAAGTGGATGAGGAAGAAGGTGATGAAGCGGAGGGGTACTATGAGCTAAGAGAAAGGAATGTCCAAGGTTTGAGTTAGAGGGATTAAGGATGCGTATCCTAAGTTTTTCTATAAGTGTTGATACAAAGGACTACCTAGATTGGGTAGAAAAAATTGAGAAACAGTTTGAATGCCATGAGGTGCTTGAGATTGCAAAGGTTAAACTTGCTGTGCTAGAGTTTACTGGCTATGCCACCTTATAGTGGAAGAACATGTAAGCCAAAAGTAAAAGAGAGTCATGAGGAGAAGATTTGTTTTGAGTTACTATTTGCAGGATGTGTTTAAGAAGTTACAGGAGTTGAGATAAGGTAGATTGAGTGTTGTTGCCTACGTAAAGGAATTTTGGATGTTGATGATCTGATATGAAGTTGTTGAGCCTTAACATCGAACAATGCCTTGATTCATTAGTAAGTTAAAGTGTGAGATTGGATATATTTTGGAGACCATGGACATTAGATCACTTGATGAAGCTATCTAAGCTACCTAGAGAATCGAAAGGCACTGATTAAGGAGATTCCAAGGTCCTATCAATTGGTATACCTTAAGTCGGCTTGTTCTGAGCAGAACTGTACAATCGAAACTAAGTAAGGTTGTTGAGACTAGGCCTGCTCAAACTACCGAAGTAGAGGAGAAGGAGATCCTGAGGAAGTTTGATAAAGGCTAGAGCTCATGAAGGAAGACAAGTGAGATAAAGTGCTTCAAGTGTCAAGGATTTAGGCACATGGTTGCTTAATACTTGAATGGATGAACCATGGTAATCCAAGGCAAAGCACCTACTATTGAGGTAGATAGTATTGACGAGGAAGTGGAAGAGCTAAAAGAGATAGGATAGAGAGAACCATCTAAGGAGGAGGAAATCATCTATAATAAGGAAGGTAAGTTTATGCTTGCTACCCTGGTGTTGAGAAGAACAATGAGTATGGGTCTTGTGCTTGAGGATAAACAGTGAGAGAATCTGTTCCCCATTAGATGTAAGGTGAATGGGTCATTGTATACAATGTTTGTTAATAGTGGCAGTTACACCAATGTGGTATTTGCTTTCATGGTCCCGTAATTAAAGTTGTAGACCAAACCTTACCCTAAGCCTTATAAGCTATACTAGCTTAGTAAGAAAGGAGCCTTACAAGTGAACAAATACGTATCAGTGCCAATTAATATTAGGAACTATTGAGATGAAGTACTCTATGGTATGCTATACATGAGTGTGTCCTATATTCTATTGGACGACTATGGATGTTTGACTGAAGTGTGGTATATGATAGGAGGAAGAATACATGTTTCCTAGTGTATGAAGGCAAGAAGTTGAAGTTAAGCCCTCTGATTTTCAAATAAGTTAAAAGTATGCAAGCTCAGTTAAGTCGAGTTCTAAAGAAAGAGGCTTTGGTGATGACCTAAGTTGAGTTAAAGAGAGAGATAGAGCTTGAAGAGCTGGCTTATTTGCTAGTTAGAAGGGTACTTGAGATGAGGGGATTTAAGGAAGAGGTGCTACCTATTGAAGTGAAAACCTTATTAGATGAGTTCTTCAACTTATTCTTAGGAGAACTACTTGAAGGTTTGCCTCTCCTTTGAGGTATTGAGCATGCAATTGACTTATAGCCAAGAGCTATACTACCGAACAAGCTTACCTATAAGCTGAACCTTAAATAGACTGCCAAGTTGCAAAGGCAAGTAGATGAGTTGTTGAAGAAAGGGTATGCGTGAGAGTCCTTGAGCCCATGTGTTGTACCAACCCTATACTAAGGCTTGATGATATGCTAGATGATTTGAATGGAGCACGAGTATTCTTCAAGATTGATCTCAAATCTAGATACCATTAGATTCGAATGTGGGAAGGAGATGAGTGGAAGACTGCATTTTAGACCCATCATAGATTGAATGAATGGCTTGTCATGCCATTTGGATTGTCAAATGCACCAAGCATATTCATGTGATTAATGAACCTTATGCTTCGAGAACTAATAGGGAGATTTGTAGTTGTATACTTTGATGACATCCTAGTTTATAGTCCTAATTTGGAGACTTACCAAGAAAAACATCTTTGAGCAGTCTTTTTGAAACTCCGAGCTGAAAAACTCTATGCCAATATGAAGAAATGTGACTTCTACCGACCTGAAGTGATCTTAGGGTTTGTTATGAGTGGAGGTAGCATTTAAGTCAATGATGAGAAGATAAGAACAATTACTGAGTGGCCTATGTTGACCTGTTCAGCTAATGTGTGAAGCTTCCATGGCCTGGCATCATTTTGTCATAGATTTATAATGAACTTCATCACCATTGAAGCCTTACTTGCCGAGCTATCAAAAAAGAATGTGGAGTTCAAGTGAGGAGTAAAGGAGAAAAGGAGTTTCAAAGAAGTAAAGGAGAGGTTAACCACAACCCTTATCTTAGCTTTGTCAAGCTTTGATAAGATGTTTGAAGTAGAGTGTGATGTGTCTAGACTAGGCATAGGTGCTGTGTTGATATAGGAAGGCCAACCTATTGCCTAATTCAGTTAGAAGCTTAGAGGAGCTACACTCAACTATTTTGTTTATGATAAAGAGTTTTACTGCTTGATCTAAGCATTGACTGCATGGCAATATTACTTATTACCTAAGGAGTTAGTGATCTACACTGATCATAAATCTTTGAGATAGCTGAAGAGCCAACCTAAGTTGTCGTGAATACAAGCAAAATAGGTTGAGTTCGTAGAAGGATTTTCATATGTCATGGAGTACAAGAATGGAAAGAGTAACGTAATGGTCAATGCCTTATTAAGATGACATTTACTTTTGATCGAATTATAGACTCGGCTATTGGGATTTTCAATGATAGAGGATTTGTATGTTGAGGATCCACATTTTAGTCTAATCTATGCTAGATGTAAAGAGGGATGAACATTGGATGACTATTATAGGGAGAATGGATACTTATTTAGGAAGAGGAGATTATGTAGCCCAACTTGCTCCATGAGAGAGTTGTTAGTGCATGGGGCGCATAGAGGAGGATTGTTTGGACACTTTGGCAAGTGTTGAATTCACGAGGTACTATTGTTAAGATTCTTTTTGCTAAAGATGATTAGGGATGTCTAAGTTGTATTAGAAAGGTGTGCTACCTACAGAAAAACAAAGTGCTAAGTCAAGCAAGGCAATATTTAGTAGTTCACTGACAGTTCAACATTTCCAAAGCTAGTCTCAAGTCAATAAGGCCCTAAGATAGTTCACTAGGATATCAGTTCCTCTCAATCAAGTCCTCAAGAAGTTAAGGAAGAATAATTTGATCCATTTTGAGCTTCTCAGCAAAAGATATGGGCCAAAGGTTTTTTATCCTAATGCAAAATGTTAGTATCATTTAGGGCAGGTTGGTCATTCGACCGACTTATGCTAGAGATTAAAAAATAAGATTTAAGACTTAATTGATGAAGGTTCGGTCCAACTTGACTTTGTGGAAGCCCCAGTCCCAAATGTTAACAATAATCCTTTGCCTAATCATGGCCCTATCATAACATGATCTTTGATGATTTAGATTTTGCAGTCAATATAATCGGTTCCAACCAGAAACCCAAGGTCTACGAGTTCTATAAATCGAAGGAGAAGTAAGCTCCAAAGACAAAGGGGTACACCTTTTATGTACTAATAGCCTCAGAAAATTATAAAGCTGCCCCATTCAATTACCAAGTAGTTAATTAAGGGCAATCAAGTTTACTCGTAGGAGGGATTACTCGCTCCGGTAGGGTTTACGATCCAAAAGTAGACCTTATAAACCCTTACATTTTTTTGATCTAGCATCTAAAGTAGACTCGAGTATGTTAGATAATCTAAGAGTTGACAAGGCTAATGAAAGTAAAAACCCTAAAATAACTAGTTCATCGCGTATAAAATTTTTCTACCCTAAATGTATGTAAACGCTAAAGATTTCATTTGAAAGTGATAAAAATCCTAAAACTGTAACCTTAAAGACATACGAGCACTAATTCCTCATAATATACCCTAAAACCTTAATTGATAATATAACCTTTGTATTTTGCCAAATCATTAGTAAAAGATTAGAGATAACTTTCAATCATTCATACATATTTAGAATCCTTAAGTAATCCTTTAGAAATAAAGATATTGCATCATAGATCGCATTTATCTTCTAAGTATATAATTAAGATAGTAATACATAGAGTTAGGGGTTTAATTGATATTTAGGTTACATGTAGTAAACTTTAATACCCTGATTAATACTTTTCATGCTAGTTATACTAAGTAACCTATCAAATGATGTATATAGGATATAAATACCTAAAGTAAGATCTCATCATCTATTTTCACTAATCAATTCACCAAATATCTCATTTCCTTTCATTTCTTTAATTTTTCTCTTAATTTTCCTTAATTACTATATTTGTATACTAAATGGCATATGCTTTTGGAAAGTTAACCAAGTTAACACAAGTTGACTAAGGTCAAAAGGTTGACTAAGTCAACATGTAGAAAAGTCAACAAAAGTCACTTTCACTTTAGAAAATATCTAAGTCTTCTAATGATTTCTTTTCTTTTATTTTCTTTTAGCTTTTTCTTCCCTTTCTTTTCATTAATTGCTGTCCACACCTTATCCCCTTCTAGACCCACTTTCTTCTTCTTTTCAAACATAACACAAAACAAAAATCAAACCCTTACCTTACCTCGATTGTCGTGACCTTCCTTTTCCCTTTCACTTTCGAAATTTTTCCAAATTTACAACCATATTTTAAGTACAAACTAAGGTATGTTATTATGTTATTATCTATTGCTTCATATTATTTACTAGTTAGGTGAAGAGGTAGATTAGATGAGTAATTTATGTGTTGTGTACATCTATGTTGAAGAAGGCATAAAGCTTCAATCTTTAGGTGTAGAAGAGTAGAAATCATTGTAAAATGGAAGAAGATGCATATGTATATGTCTTTAGGTATGTGTACATAAGGGTATACTAGAGAAATAAAAGTATAGAGACCTTTGTACATAAGTTTTCATTATGTACATAACCTAAACTAAGACATATACTAACTATACATACCTATACTATGTTAAATACACTCTTAAAACACAAAAAGAATGAAATTAGAGAAGCCTTCTTAAGAGGAATTTTAGGCATACGAAATTCATATAAAAATATGTATGTGACCATATGTCTATATGGGTATATGTATAAGTATAAATACGGTATAAGTATATGTATAAGTGTACTAGTAAAGGTATAAGTATATTGTTAACATATGTAAAGTGTACATAAGACACTTAAGTATAACATAAGTATGAGGTAAGGCTTATGTAATTAAATGATGATGTAAGCGATGATGCAATTAAAAGATGACATAAGCCATAACATAAGCAAATGATGCAATAAGCAATGAACACAAGCGATGACATAAGCATAAGTTTATAAAATAAGAAATGAGAAGAGTACATAAGAATTAGGTACATAAATTAGTAAACCTTAATACACTTTCTAAATTAGATTAAACTTAATTAAGTACATAAATTAGTAATATCAAGGTAAAATTCTCTAAGTGTAAGAATCTAAGGGCTAACTAAATCATTAAGTACAAAGATAGGATATAAATATAAATAATAAGAATAATTAAGCTTTAATAGTTAACATAAAAAGAAACTGGTACATGTATTAACATGCATAACATAGACACAATTTCGGCAGTCAAATCATATGAAGGTAAAGAGAGGCCATTCGGGGGTTTGTTATTATTAATTTATTGGTTCTGTACGGTGCACTCATATAAAATGACCTTACCTTGGCCCGCGAGAATACTAGGCTTTGGAGGCGGTTGATGCTTAGCTAAGGGTCGAGTCTAGAAGCCTCCGTTTAAGGGTAAGTGTAGACTGTAGGCGCCCACTTACGATTATATTAGAATTTGGTTTTTATGAAAATAAAAGACTTGTTTGATTTAAGTATGGAACGTGGAGTTTTGTAGTAAAGTAAGTTCTAGTATAATACTCGAATCTGATTGGTGTAAGCCCTAAAGTTCAGCTAAGTAACAGTAGGATTGAACTTAGAACCCAAGGTTTAGGGCAATCGGTTAAAAGATCCAATCAAACCCAAATTCTAAACTATTAAGAAGAATATTAGTAAAAATGACCCTGTAAACTTAAATTTAAGAAAATAAGAAATAAAATAGGAGATTATAAAATTTTCAAATTTTAAGCATAATAATTGCTAACTACTGAAAAAGCAAAAAGTGTAATCTAATAACTAATAAATTACTAGAGATAGATTATATATATACTAAAAATTTTAGAATGACCAAAATAATATTTAGGAATGTTCACGTATACCCCACATGTATTTACATGTAGATAAAAATACACGTAATTACCTAAATTGGCCAAAAACTAAGCAAATAATTAAAGAAAACTATAAAATAATTATGGAAAAATCAGAAAAAATCAGAAGATGATAAGCTAAATCAAGATAAGGTCGTGGCAGGTCCAAAGCTACAAAAGAAAATTTAGCCAATAAAAAGTGAACAACTTAAAAGCCAAAAATCAAGGAATTTGGACAAAGTCTTGTCAAATTAATGCATAATAATTACAAAAAATGTCTATAAATAGCAAAAAAAATCACAAACCTCATTTGGGCAGTTTGGAAAGTGAGAAAATTAGGGAGAGTCGAAAATTGAGAGAAAAATTCGGTTTAAAAAAAAATAAGAAAAACTATGCAGATAGGGCATTTAAAGAGAACCCTTACCAGACGAGCAGCTGGAAGTGGACGGCCACCACCACCACATGGTGGTGGTAGTGCCCAGGCCGACCAACAAGGCCACGGTGGCCCGCGGTGGCCGGAGCCACCCAAACCGGTGAGTCTAATTTCCAGCCCGATTCTTGTGTAATTTTGTAAAAATAGTAAATATTATTAGAAAATTATGAATTTTGTTATTCTAAGATATTTTTGTATGTAGTTCGTAGAAAAAATATTATTTTGATGAAAACATGTCCCGTAATATAGGGTCCTTAAGAAATCATACAAAACCAAGCACATTTCGGTTTAGAAATAAATGACCATAGGAGTGTAGTTTGGAGCTCAAATTTTTTCTGTAGGATGCTCATGTGATATAGAACAGTGCTATGAAGCCATTTTTTTAAAATTAATTTTCAAAAATTTTAAGTTAATTTTTAGCCTTAAAATGATGGAAACATTGGGTAATTTGGAGTTAATTAGGTGATTAGGATATTAATTACTGATTTAGATAGTAATTAGATGTTTAGGGATGTTAATTTCTGATGTGGAAACCCAATCTTAGTCTATGGAGTGTTAAGTGTAAGTAATGAAGATGTTGTGTGGTAAATGTAGAAAATTAGGAATATGTAGAATTGGAAATTAATAAATATGGAAAAATTAGGGCTATTTAGATAATATTAGGGTAAAAATCAGAATAATATTAAATCTGAATTAGGATTGAATTTTAGGTAATTATATTAAAAAGTAAGATTTTCTCATATGGGAGATAAATCCGATACCCTAATTAGGACTAGCGTGTACCGAATAGCTTAGAATACTAAATTAAGACCCAATAGGATATTTGGATACTCGAGCTTAATGTGATTAATTTCACATTAGGATTCGAGCATGTTTAGGATTTAGAAATCAAACTAAAACCTAATTTAGAAATTGATGCGAAAACCGAACTTGAACCTAACCCCAAACCTAGAATAATTGTAAAAGACTTAATACCTAGATAATTAGGCATATTAAACCTTAAACAAAACTTAACAATAAGCGTTATATGATAAAATGAACTTAGAATATTTATATGAAAAGCTGAAACCACGTTCGTGTTATAGGGATGATCGACGATGGCCTGAGCAAATCGGACCTCGAGTGGGTGAGTGAGCGAGCGAGGAGTCGAGGTAAGTTGGGATTAATACGATGCTGTATTTTGGAGGCTTAAGATTATACTTGGTTGTGCTTGTTAGATAGTTGAATGTGTGCATGTGCTTGATTATGGGTGATGCTATGATTCTGTTTGTTGCTCTGGCACATATTGTATGAATTGTATGTAATGATTGATCATCCTAAACTGGACTTAATCAAATATATGACCTGTAATCATAATCGGACATGCATGGCAACCCATTAGGGGAACTTAGACTCTCCGGCCAAATACCGACCCCTTCGGAAGGGATAGCGCAGGATTGCATAATGGTCCCTTCTTCATCCTCAGTCGAACTAAGTGACAGGAGAGGAGGTCGTCGCGGCGAGGGTGAAGTCAGTGGTTCAAAGGTAGTCGCGGGAGGAGCAAGGTCTCCATTGCATAAGCCTGGGTTTGGTCGTCAGCTGCTGTTGCATTAATGGCAACTCCTCAACCCGGATTAGAGCGGGCGCAATTTCTCTAATCTCATGATGGGCCGGACAATGTCGTGCGATGGCATTTGCTTGCACATGCATTGCATCTAATAAGTGATTGAAAACCTTATTGTGTTTCTGGTATAGTTTTAAGTCCTCTGTCCTAACTTACTGAGCTGTGGTTGCTCACATCCCTATAGACGTCGTACAGGTGCTGGCTAAGAAACGGCAATAACTACTCTGAAGCTAGTAACTGCTGGATCCTGAGGAGTGAGGAAAAACATTGAAGAATCAACACATAATTTACTTTTCATTTCTGATTAATGTAATAACTGAATTATAGTGATTATATATAACTTTTCTCACTTTCTTAGGTAAATGATTTGTTTAAATTACAAATTGTCTACTTCAAAGCGGGTTAGTCGTGGACGCCTTGTGTAAATCAGGTCTAAGATAGTGGTTCTAAGGCCAACTTCTATCTTAGAATGGTTTATACGGCGGGGGCTGTTACGACTCTGCCGCTTTGGGGCGTGACAATTGGTGCCTTGTATACTCCAACCTTGACTTCGGAGGGCGTTAACTCTGAGTTATGTATAGGGACTAGTTAACTATAAGTATTGTTTGGCATTCTATTTGATCATTCATTCATATGCATAAATATAATGTATTTATAACTTGCCTGTAGTGTAGCTAAGGGTTTTGCCCACTAAGCTTAGGCTTATACCCCCTTAGACTTTTGCTACAGGATAACTTGTTCGTAGAAGCTACCTGGAGGATGCCACAGGTTAGCTTAGGGACTTAGGCAAGAGCGAGCCATCCTGTATATTGAGAGAGAATAGATTATGTAGACTCTTACTTATGTACTTTTGTTTTAGCAGTAGCATTGACCTAAATGTAATAAATTACTGTATATTATAAACATTGTAGTTTAAATTTTATATAAATATGTTTGTGTGATGATATCATATGGATTTGTACGTTCTTGGGAAAACTAGTGGTTGTAGAGCCTTGTATATAATGTGAAGAGTTCATGATTGGAAGGGTAACTAATCAGGAGTTCTTCGTACAGTATACGACGTCTACTACGATTAGGTTGTCCTTAGTTCGTGATAGACCTTAAAAAGAAAAATATACTAAAGGACTCAAGAAACCAACCAGTTGAATATGAAGAAGGATTGTCTACCTTCACCAAGATGATTAAATTAAGTGAGAATAAAATAATGGATAAGCTAACTAAAACTCTAGCACATATATATTTATGGTTTCATTAATAGCATCTAAACAACATCAAGAAGCTCTATTCTAAATTTTGAGGAAGGTTAAGGTCCCTTGTGAAATATCAATCGAAAAGATGGGATTAGTTATCAACTCTATCCTCACCATGGATCAGATTTCTCTTTCTACTGAAGAACTAGGTGAGGAAGGTAATCAGTATACTAGGCCTCTCTTCATAGTGGTAAGAGTCAATAATATAGTCATAGCTACAGTCCTCATCGATAATAGGTCGTCATTAAATGTTTGCCCTTTCACCACTTTGGACCTATTAGGTATTGATATGGCCGCGATCAAGCTGAGTTTTATAATAGTCAGGGCTTTCGATGGGTCTAGAAGAGAGATCATAGGGGAGATTGATTGATTAGTTGACACTGGCCCCTAAACTTTCATTGTTTGGTTTTAGGTTCTAGACATCTTGAGGTCCTTCATCCTCTTATTAGGAAGACCCTAGATTCATGCAGCAGGGGCTATACCTTCAAGTTTACATCTGAAGGTCAAGTTTATCTCAAATGACCAAGTCATAATGATTCTGGGTGACTAAGATTATGAAATATATAAAGAAATGGCCATACCTTACATTGGCATTGAGGAGTAGGAGGTTTTTGGACTCCAGATGTTTGAAGAAGTGTGCATGATAACTAATCCCAAAGAAGGGAAGGATGAGAGGCCGAAATGCAAGAAGGTGTAGATTGATACATATGGGCTTAGCTATAATCTAACTTCAATGGAAGAGCTCTAAAGTAAACAAGCGAGGTGCAAAAGAGGTGACTGGTTGTATGATGCCTCGATGACCTTTTCGCCATTGATAAAAACATTCATTCAGGCTGATGTTTAGAACTTAGAATCTACCAAAGAGGACATCCCCAACAAGAATGAATTAACGAGCCCATTTCATAAGCTCTAGCACCTAAATAATTTGTTCTCCATCCTTATGATTGATGATAAGTCTTCTCTAAGGTAAATGATGAATCACGATTTAGCATTTTCTTGAGTTTTGTAATAATTACCTTTGTTCTACAATTATGTACTTGAGAGAACTTTCTATTCTAATAAAAGATCAGTTTCCGTTCTCCTCATTATACTCCACTCCTTCTTTACTTAAACTCTTTCCTTTACACACTTGGCTTAGATCCAATGCTTTTAATGAAAGCTAGGGATACCTTACACAAATAGGTGATGAAAATATTGATATTATTTTCGGCCCTATTGGGTTGGTTATCGAGGGTGATGTCAATGCCCATAGTGAGATATAAGAGAGTTGGTAAAGATATGACAGATAGAATTTCTATTGATGAGCCAACTGAGACAATTAATGTTGGGAGTCATGATAACCCTAAAAATAACTACGTTACTACTTAGTATCAGATGTTTTTACATGATCTTATGAAGATATGCCTGTGTCAGATCCATTAATCGTGGTCTATTGTTTACCTATATAAGAAGATATTAAACATAAGAAGTAGAAGTTAAGGAGATTTCAACTAGATATCTTGTTGAAAATTAAACAAGAAGTCAAAAAGTTACTAGAGGTCGGTCTCATTGAAGTGGTTGATTATCCTAAGTGGGTGGCCAACATTATGCCAGTGATGAAGAAGAACAGAAAAGTTTGAGTGTGCATAGATTTTTGAGACCTCGATCAGGAAACAATTAAAGATAACTTCCCTTTGCCCCATATTGATGTCTTAATGGATAATACAGTTAGGAATCATCTCTTCTCCTTTATGGATGGATTCTCCGAATATAATCAGATCCAAATGTTTGAAGAAGATAAGGCTAAGACAACCTCTATTACAACTTAGGGCACATTCTGCTACAAAGTAATGCCTTTTGAACTGAAGAATATCGGGGTAACTTACTAGAGAGCAATAGTCTTGATCTTTCATGACATGATGCATAAAGAAGTTGAAGTATATGTTGATGAATGATTGCAAAATCTAAAGAGGAAGAAAATGACATAGATAACTTGAAGAAGTTGTTTGATCGGTTGAGAAAGTTCCAATTGAAGTTAAACTTAAATAAGTGAGCCTTGGAGTAACCTTAGGGAAATTATTGGGTTTCATAATCAACTAAAGGGAATCAAAGTAGATCCTGATAAAGTCAAAGCAATAGTCGACTTTCCTTCTTCGTGCACACTTAAAGAGGTCAGAGGCTTATTGGGTTGTATAAACTATATAGCTTGGTTCATATCTCAACTTACAGATAAATGCCATCTCTTGTTTAAATTGTTGAAGAAGAACGTCAAGATAAATTAGGACAAAGAATGTGAGGAAGCCTTCACAACAATTAAAGAGTACCTCATGAACCCTCCAATTTTGGTAGCTCCTAAACTTAGGAAGCCGTTGTTTCTATACTTAACCACATTACTAGAGTCTATGGGGTGCATGCTCGGTTAGAAAGACAAGGAAGGAAATGAGCAGGCTATATATTACTTGAGTAAGAAGTTTACAGAAGGGGAATAGGAATATTCTAAAATTGGAAGAACTTGTCGTGCTCTAGTTTGGGTAATGCATTAGCTCAGACAATATACATTCTATTACTAGGTTAAATTGCTGACTTAGTATGATCTCTTAAAGTACTTGGCAGAAAAGTCGACCCTGATTAGTAGAATCTCAAAATAGCAAATGTTACTATTAGAGTTCAACATCACGTATGTAAACTAGAATTCAGTCAAGAGGCAAGTCCTAGCAAATCAGCTAGTAGAAAATCCCTTTGAAAATACTCCCTAAGAGGTACAAGTTAGATTCCTCAACGAAGGCATCTCAGTAGCAGAAGGTGATCTTGATGAAGAGAATGACAAAAAGCTCTCAAGATGGAAGATGTTCTTTGATGGAGCTTGTAGATGTCCTATTTTTGCTACCTTTATTTTAATTTTAGTCTTTTTTTCACTTTTGGGCCAGATTTATAAAAAAATAAAAATTAAAAAAAATATAAAGTGACCGAGTCAAGTAAGTTAGTTAATTTAGGGTTGGATCAAGTAATAGTTTAAAATATACATATGATTTAATAAGTTTCGAGTTTTTAAATAATGGAGCTTTATTAGAAAAATATTTTTTAAAAATAGTCTAGTAAAGTATCAAGTAGATTTTTATCCAATTAGAAAAATATTTTAATTGGACTAATTAAAAGACTCGGGATTTATTAAATTTAAGAATCGTATTAGCATGTGCATTTTAGGTCGTAATTAATTTAAAGTAAGTTAGACTGAGTCGGGCCCAAGATGGAAAACCTAAATAGAATGTAGGGCTTTTGGAACTTGAGAGTGGATTGGAATAAATCTTGAAGGAATTATTTGGGAAACTGACAAATCTAAACTAGGTATTATCGTATCCTATCAATATTAGATTAGTTAAGATTGAATCCTTATTAAAAAGATAAAAAAGATTCAAGTTTATGGTTTACAAATAGTAGACTTTGGTTATAAAAAAAATGACAATCAATTTTCCCCCGTCTTCTTCATACACTAACCAAATCACAATCCTTTCCTCTTGATGTCCACTGTATACACACAGTCTACACCAACATACATAGTCTACACATCACATACCATCATAAGCAAACAAGACACATACACACACATGTCACATTCACACACATAGATCTAAAACACATAGCACACAATCCAATATGATTAGCAGCTACACAATAGCTTCATGATAGTAGCACATACAACAGTAGCCACATGATCAATAGCCATACAGTAGGCCTATGTAATCAGCAATAACTTGATGAACAGCAATTCCATGCAACATAGAAAACAACACGATCTACGGTTTTTTTTTTTAGCTTAATCATTAGTTTCATTTTTTTTTAGAATGGTCATTTACACAATTATTATGATTAGAATGGTAGTATTGGATGTTTATTTTTTAATTAGTGTCTGATGTCGTAATTTAGTGTCTTTATAAAATCACATATTTTCATTAAAAGTTTTGTATGTATTCATTAGGTTTGCATTATTATTTTCACTTGCATTTTTATTTTTCAAAAATCATATCATTTCCATAGTTAGGTATCTTTTCTATGATATAAACATTTTTTCTATAATTCAAACATATTTTCCATGGTTAGAAATCTTTTCTATGGTTTCGACATCTTTTTTGTGTTTATGTATCTATTCTATATTTTAGACATATTTTCTATGGTTTAGACATTTTTTCCATAATTAGACATATTTTTTATAGTTTAGACATTTTTTCCATTGTTTAGGCATCTTAGGCATATTTTCCATATTAATTGTATATTTCATGAAAAAAATTTGCATTTAGGCATTTTAGGATTTTTTTAAAAAGTTTTATCATGTAGAAAATATTTTTCTCTAAATAAAAATCTAAATTTATTTTAGGAAATTTCGAAATTAGAAATAAAAATTAGGGTTTTTTAGAATTTTGCTTAGTAAAGATAAATTATCTAAAAATGTAAATTTTGCCACTTTTTCAAAAAATAAAATGAGTCTACTTACAAAGGTAATCTTAAAAACAGAACTACGTTGGCTTTATTCCGATTAATAGGTATATAGGCACTTTTGGGGCAACTATATAAAAAAATAAAAACTTCTCTTTTTTTTTTGGAAAATTTATAATAAAAATTATTTAAAAAATCATTTTAATTGCATATTGTACATTTTTTTACATATTTTGACATCTTTATAAAAATTATAAAATAAAGGCCTATTGGTTAATTTCTTTTAATTTTTACATGGTGACTTAATTTTAATAGGTTAGTCTCCGAAACTTGGTTTTTTGAAAAATAAATTTTCTAGAAAATCCATAGACTAATGGTTAAATTAGGGTTTTCCTACCCAAAAAACCCTAAATTAATTTTTTTATCAATTTAACTTGTTAGCGACTCCAAGTTATTTTTCAAAAATTATTTTTAAAATAATGTTTTTCCTTAATTTTATGTTAGGTAATCTGTATTAAATGGGCTAGGTTTAGTATAGGTTAAATTAAGGAAAACTATAATAGGGCTCGATAGAATTAGCTACTTCATTAGGGAATTTTAGTAGGCTAACTATGTAAAAAAAAATTAATTAATGAGCTTTCTTTATGTATATACTGTAATATAGTTGTATTATCAGGGTTTTAGTGATGTGGGCCTATTAGGATGAGCTTGGTCAAATGGGCATTTTATTGGGGGATATACGGGGGCTTAAATTTCTTTTCTTTAAGGCTTCATATGTGTGCTTAGATATGGTTAGACTTGGGCAACCTTAGGAACTTAGGACAGGTCGCCATCATGTAACCCTCAAGTCACTAGAGTCTTTGCTCCTGCTTGGAAGTAATTGGTGAGTCCACTCATGCTTCAATATAGCTTACCAGACATTTCTGTAAGAATACCTAAGGATACAGAGCTTAAGATTCGTAGATTCCATTCTCTTACATCATCCTAAATAAAAAAAGAAAAAGTGGTTAGTAATTTTTTAAATTATAGAAGCTATAAAAAAATTATTATAACTGGTGGTGAATTAAGCCTTATTTTCAAGATTTAATGTACTTATATATATAAGTGTACATGGGCTTTATTTTAAAAAGAAGAAAAGAAAAAAACAAATTTACACACTTATATATGTAAGTTTATATGAATATTGGCCTTGGATTTATAATAATTCTATTCTTATAATTTATTAATTACTGATCCCTATCGTACTATACACTTATGTAGCATAATGCATTAATTTTTAGTTTTATCTTAATTTGTATATGTTGTTTTATTTTATTTTATTTTTTTGTGTTGTCTATGAATATTGTCTTATAATATGTGTATCATGTTTCATGAGTAAATGGTTATGTAACATAACATTTAACATAGAAGGCTCAAAATCATTAGTATTTCTCTTGTCCCATAATGTGACAATGTTAAAAAAAGAAAAAAAAAAAAAACTTCAGCATAAACTTGTAAATATTATTTTTTTTAGAAATGTAATTTTGGAAATTAACTATGTTAAAGATTATTATGGAACCATCATTTTTTTAAGGCTTTCGAGTAAATTTTTTTTTAAAAGAAATTTCAGAAAGATATTTTATGATTAAAACTAGTTTCATGATAATTATTTACTTGGTTGATTTTTATTGCAATGCCTCACATATACCACACTATTAGGAACTAACAAAATATAAAAAAAAATAAAAATAAAAAAATAAAAAATATTTAACCATTAGATTTTTATTGTAAATTGTTTTCCATCTTAAGGCGATCGATCTTGTAAATGTTTAAGTTCTCATTCTTCATGTTTATCCATTAAGTTGTCATGGCCTTGATGAAACTTTCTCCATGAGTTGTTACTCTTATATCATTTGTTTAATAAGTTTTTCACTATAAAATAATTTTCGCTCCTCTATATCATTCTTATAATATAATCGTTATCTTACGTCCTCGGTTGTTAGTCCCAATGTTTCCAATTTTTTTTTTTTTGTTTAGATTTCTTGATGTCGGTATTAAGCTTTTATAACATAAAATCAACATTGATTTTTTTTTTTCAATAAAAGTTTCCAAAAAAAAGAAAGAAAGGTTTTCAAAATTAAAAACTGAACTTTTTTTAATACAATGTTATTAGCGAAAAGGGATTCTTACAAGATTTGAAAGATTGCTTTTTCAAGCAGTTTGGCCCAACTTGAAGACCATAATTGCTTGTTTTCAAAAACAAGATGTTTGAAGTTCTTGAATAGAGAATAACTACAATAGAAAAGGTTTTGAGCAAGCATGTGAAGCAAGTTAAGACCATAGCACATACCCAAGCCTAAGGGCCTATTGACACATCATCTTAAGTCAACAAGTTTAAAGAGTTGCAAGTTCATAAGTCCACTATTAACATGATATAAAGTTTGGAAAGGTTGCTAGAAACAGAACTGAATGGTTAAGCCTAAGGGGCATGTCATTACTAAGATCTAAAAAACAAGATTACAGGCCTAGAAAAAGTTAGTGATGTTAGAAGAAAGACTAACGAGCACATAAATGGTAATGAGTTATGTGCTCAAGTAGCTTAAAAACTTAGATCCTAGTATGGATAAGACATCACAACCCAAGCATGAGAATGATTCAACGAAAGAGAAGTCAGGAACAAATGCGTTAGTTAGGAAGCCCATAATCAGGATAAGCCCATTCGCAGCAAAAGAGGTAACTTATACAATTCACAATTCCAATGGCTTAAGTATTCAAGCAGCTAAGAGATGTAGGATTGCTAGCATGTGAAAACACAATAAAGAAGTACAGGTTAAAGGAGTATAACCCTAACAAATGGTGTGAATATCATATGGCCCCAATTAAGCATACCATAGAGAACTGTTGGAAATTGAAGCATAAGATGTAAGATCTAATTGATGCAAAAATTATCTAGCCAAGCTTTCTAGAGGCTAGTGGGTCATTTAGCAATGATATTCCTTCCCCAGGTTTTGACAAAGTCTCAAACAAACAACATCCAGCATCAGATATTGAAGGCCCAACTACTATCATCTAATAAGGTGGCTCGCCATTTGAAGCAATTAGGTGTTTCTCTAGTAGATTAATTCAACTGAATGGGCTAAATTTAAAGAAGGGATAGAAATGGGGCAAGAAGTGGACAAGAGTTTTAGTTCCTACATTTATTTCTTTTAAAATAATCTTTTACTTGGGAGCTTGTAGTAGATGCGATCTATTTGAACAAAGTAGTTTTCATGTGCATTTTTGTCTTTGAAGTTATCTCAATTCAATAGAGGCATGTTATTGGCCTTTCATTAATAAAACGTTTTATGTAAGATTTGGGGCGAGCGAAAATGGTGAAGTATATTTAAACTTAGAACTTAAAATTTTCTACCTAAGGGATTGTAATATATTACTTGAAAAGTTTAGGATGAAAAGAGACAAACCATATCTGAAACACTAACCTTAAACACATGAGAGTTGAGTAACACAATGTGAGTACTTAGGCTCATTCCTTAAAGGAGGTTCTTCATGAACTTGGTACACAAGTCAAAATGATATTAGGTACTTATTTCATTACCTTAAACACATTTATCCCTTGCATACAAATTTGAACCTTCAGAAGATTTTGCTTAAAATTAACCTTACCAAGAACAACCTTATTTTGGGGGCAACTAGGAGGTTAGGGTCATTAATTTGAAGAAAAAGAGTAGACTAACTTGTGCTTACCTTAGTTGTGCTAATTCATGAACAAATATTATCATAGATAATTTAATTTCTTTAGAATGAAGAAGAGTTTCAAACCATATACACCTTACTCAAACCTATACGTTTTACAAACGCCTTAAGCCCATGGATTTTTTCCCAAACACTACAAAGCCATATTTACTTTTCCTAAGCTTATACTCTTTGAACCTATGATTTTAAGGCTTTAAATTTCATCAAGTGAAAAATCAATAATGGAAGGTGACCACATTGACAAAAAAAAAAAAAAAAAAAAGGAAGAAGAAGAAATAAGAAAAAAAAAAGAAAAGAAAGAATAAAAGAACAAAAAAAAAAAAAAGAAAGAAAAAGTGAAAAAAAAAATGAAAAAAGAAGAGCAAGGTGATTACCTTCATAAGATGAGTCAAATCACCAAAAGTTAGAATTTATAAAGGATATTCAAAGGCTAAACACTTTAAATTCCCAAGCCCATAAGCAAAGCCCTCATTTTATGATCCCACTAACTATATCACCCTTGATGAAACTCTTTTGACTAAAGAAACCGACTTATCTTTAGCAAAATTTCCTCATGAAACTATAACCAGCCCATGTTTAGTTCCTCCTAGGTTCTTGGCTTGTAAACTTGAGAAAGATTATATATAATTTCTTTAACATTGGCTGAAGTACATTGATATCTATTTGCTCAAACCATTGACTAAAAGCCTTAAATTGCAAGCCCATGAAAGATCTGACTGATTGATAGAGTGTACCATTTACAAGATGGACTATAATTTTCAAAATCAATGCTGAGAGTGAAAACAAGCTTGTGAGAATGCTAGGAAGTCCTCTTAGACTAAACATTTTAAGTATTGATGCTTACTCCCTTGGTAGAAAATTAAATAATAATTGAGTGTTTTCTTGGGAACATGAATGATCATTTGCTGCTAATTTTGAAATTAGTGCTTTGAGACATTGTAGAAATCATGATATATGCTTTAAGAAACAAAATTGAAAGAATGAGTGATCAATGGTCAAGGGGCAAGCTGACCCCTTATTTGTGATCTTTAAAGTCTTCGAAGCTTTTTTACTTGTTAGCAACACAATTTTCCATCAAGAGCCTTTTCAAATGAGAAATGAAACCCTTTTTCAAAATTGTCAAGAGATGTTTCTTAAAAAGAAAAGTTAAAATTTTCAAAGAATCATCAAAATCCTTCAAACTCAAGTCACAAATCAATTTGTCAAAACTTATGAAAATCCTTGAAATTCTTAGAATGCTTGCCTTTTAGTACGCTATCCTTTTTGTAAAGTAATCTTGGATCGCCTACTCAATGGAGCGCTATCTAATTTTTTCCAAGATTGTTTACTCAAAGAAGTGCTGTCTTATCCTTAGTTGGGTCACTTGCTCAAAGGAGTGCCATCCAATCCTTTCTAGGATTGTTAGCTCAAAATAGCGCTGTCTTATCCCTGATTGAATTGCTTGCTTAGTGTAGTGCCATCTAGTTCTTTCTAAGATCGCTTGCTCAAAGGAGCACTATCCTATTCCTTATTAGATTGCTTGCTCAGTAGAGTGTCATCTAGTCCTTTCTAGGATCACTTGCCTAAATGAGTGATGTCCTATTTATTTTTAGGCTACTTGCTTAGTGGAGCGCCATCTAGTCCTTTCTAAGATCTCATATTCAAAGGAGCATTATCCTATTCTTTTTTGGATCGCTTGCTTATTGGAGTGCCATCTAGTATTTTCTAGGATTGCTCACTTAAAGGAATACTATCTTATTCCTTATTGGATCGCTTGCTCAATGAAGCGCCATCCAGTCTTTTCTAGGATCGCTTGCTTAAAGAAGCATCGTCCTATTGCTTGTTGGATTGCTTGCTTAGTAAAGCACCATCTAGTCCTTTCTAGGATCGCTTGCTCAAAGGAGCGCTGTCTTATTCCTTTTTAGATCACTCGTTTAGTAGAGTGCCATCTAGTCCTTTCAATGATCCTTGTGCAAAGGAGCACTATCTTATCTAGTCTATTCTAAGATCACTTGCTCATAGGAATGTTATCCTATCCTTTGTATTTCTTAAAAGTAATCTTACATTACCTGCTTGTTAGAGCGCCATCCATTCTTTTTTATGATCGTTTACTCAAAAGAGTGTTATTCTATCCTTAGTTGGATCACCTACTCATTAGAGCGTTGTCTTATCCTTACTCAGATCACTTGCTCAGTAAAGTGTTATCCTATCATCTCTAAGATCGCTTACTCGTTAGAGCACCATCTAATCTTTGATCAGATCACCTACTCGTTAGAGTACCATCCAATCTTTTATTAGATAGCCTACACATGAGAGCATTTTTCTATTTTTTCTCTAACAAAGAGTCGTCCTATCTTGTTTTCGAAAGATCTATCCTTTCGAATAGCTAACCCTTAAAGAGATCTATCTTCTTAACGATATTGTATCTTTCAAGTCAGGACCCTATTTGTTTGATATTTAAAGCCTTTTACCTCAACTTGTTAAGTTGGAACCTTAATCCATTTTACCTTGACCTGTCATATCAGGGCCCTTATCTATATTACCCTATCATTTCAAGATGGGATTCTTCTTATTTAACCTTGCACGGTTGATTCAAGTCAAGACTTGGCAAAAATAGGTTTGTCTTTCTGTCTTTGTAGTGAAGTTAAAAACTTTACTACAAAGAGAAGTAGTTGTAAATACTCCATTTTTGCCACCTTTTATTTTAATTTTAGTCTTTTTTCACTTTTAGGCCACATTTACAAAAAAATTAAAATATAGAAAAAAATGGGAAAAACTCAAAAATAAAAAATCAAAGAAATTAAAAAATTTTAAAAAATACAAGGTGTCCAAGTCAAGTTAGTTAGTCAATTTAGGGTTGGATTAGACAATAGTTTAAAATATATATGTGATTTAATAAGTTTCAAGTCTTTAAATAATGGAGCTTCATTAGAAAGTATTTTTAAAAAATAGTCTAGTAAAATATTAAGTGGATTTTTATCCAATTTGAAAAATATCTTAACTGGACTAATTAAAAGGCTTTGGATTTATTAAATTTAAGAGTTGTATTAGCATGTGTATTTTGGATTGTTTTCAATTTAAAATAAGCTGGACAGAGTCGGGCCTAAGATGGAAAGCCTAAATAGAATATAGGGCTTTTGGAACTTGAGAGTGGATTGAATTAAATCTTGAAGGAATTATTCGAGAAACTAATAAATTTAAATTGGGTATTATTGTATCTTATAAATATTAGATTTGTTAAGATTGAATCCTCATTAAAAGGATCTAAAAGATTCAAGTTCATGGTTTATAAATAATGGACTTCGGTTGTAAAAAAATGACAATCAATTTTTGCCTTTCTTCATATACTAACCAAATCACAATCCTTTCCTCTTCACCCCCACTATACATATACAGTCTATACACATACACATGCCACCGTAAATATACAGCACACATACACACGCCACATTCATACACATAGATCCAAAACACACAGCAAACAATCCCACACAATCATAGCTACACAGTAGCTTTATGATAGCAACAAATATAATAGCAGCTACACGATCAGTAGCCATGTAGTAGCCCCACGGGATCAACAACACCCCAATGGACAGCAGTTCCATACAATATAGAACAACAATATGACCCACATTTTTTTTAGCTTAACCATTATTTTCACTTTTTTTTAGATTAGTCATTTGCACAATTATCATGGTTAGAATAGTAGTATTGCATGCTTATTTTTTAATTAGTTTTTAGTGTTGTAATTTAGTATTTTTATAAAATCACATATTTTTATTAAAAATTTTGCATGTATTCATTAGATTTGCATTACATAAAAACCTAATTTTTGCCTCCCATTTATTTTTCAAATTAGGTTATAGGCTCCTAAATTGGAAAAAGTTCAAGAAATAGAAAATTAAAGAAAACTCCAAAAAATGAAGAAATTTAGAAAAAAATAGGAATTCTAGAAAAATACAAAAAAATAGGAAAATAGGAAAATGCACAAAAAAATAAGAAATTTAGAAAAAATACAAAAAAATTGGAAAATTTTAGGAAAGTAGGGAATTTAAAAAAATAATAAATTTTTAGATTGTTTAAATAGAATAGGATTGTAATTTAAACAAATTTGAATAAAAGACTGTTGGACTTGGACTTAGATTTAAATTTAGCCCAAGTTGACCTAGTCTGGTTTATTTTATTTTATTTTATTTTATTCCCAATAGTCTTTGAACTAACCCATAAAAGCATTCACTTTCTGCATTTAGTATTTAGCCAACCTTCGAGGACATGATCTTAACTCAGTCTCTTTTCCAAGTGTTCTCCCTTCATCGCTTTCTTCTTAGCGAGCCTGTAAGATCATTTCTCTCAAGATTTCCTTCATGTAAGCCCATAAGGCATTTCCCTCTGATCACCAAGTTCCCACCGAGGGTAGCACACTTCTCTTCGTCGATTCCTTAAGATACCACATTAAGTCCATTTTAGGGTTCGTAGTCCCTAAGAGACGCTCCCGCTTAGGTTAGTGAGCCTTGTGAGGCACAATCAGGTTTTAGCTCGATCCCATTTTAGGATTGCTAGTCCTCGAGAGATGCTCCCACCTAAGTTAGTGAACCTTATAAGGCATAACCAGGTTTCAAATTAATCCTATTAAGAGTTGCTAGTCCTCGAGAGATACTACTACCTAGGTTAGTGAGCCTTGTAAGGCACAATCAGGTTTTAGGTCGATCCCATTTTAGGGTAAGTAGTCCTTAAAAGACACTCTTACCTAAGTTAGTAAGCCTCATGAGGCACAACCAGGTTTTAGATTAATCTCATTTTAGGGTTGCTAATCCTTAAAAGGCATTCCTACTAACCAAGTTTTAGATTAATCCCATTTTAGGGTTGCTAGT
Source organism: Lumnitzera littorea (assembly GCA_024138015.1). Classification (NCBI taxonomy): domain Eukaryota; kingdom Viridiplantae; phylum Streptophyta; class Magnoliopsida; order Myrtales; family Combretaceae; genus Lumnitzera; species Lumnitzera littorea. Next base: position 69,137,398 of record JAMXBB010000004.1, read on the forward strand.
CCTTAAGAGATGTACTTGCCTAGATTAGTAAGCCTTATGAGGCACAACTAGGTTTTAGATTGATCCCATTTTAAGGTTGCTAGTCCCCAAAGGACACTCTCACCTAAGTTAGTGACCCTTGTAAAGTACAACTAGGTTTTAGATTGATCCCATTTTAAGGTTGTTAGTCCTCGAGAAACGCTCTCGCTTAGGTTAGTGAGCCTAGTGAGGTACAACAAAGTTTTTGATCTATCCCATTTTAAGGTTGCTAATCCTCAAGAGATGCTCCCGCTTAGATTAGTAACCTTTGTAAGGAATAACTAGGTTTTAGATCAATCCCATTTAGGGTTGCTAGTCCCCAAAAGATACTCTTGCCTAGGTTAGTGAGCCTAGTAAGGTACAACCACATTTTAGATCGATCCCATTTTAGGGTTACTAGTCCTCGAGAGACGCTTCCACCTAAGTTAGTAAGCTTAGTGAGGCACAACCTAGTTTTAGATCAATTTTAACACAAGATTATTTGTCCCTTAAGGACACTCCCACCTAAGTTAGTGAGCCTAAAAAGGCATAATCAGGTTTCATTTCTTCATCTAAATCGATTTTAGGATAGCTATAGTTGTTTTAGCGTCGTCTTAAGGGCAAAAATAATCTCTTTGTCTTTGTGGCAAAGTTTTATTTAAACTTCACTACAATAAGGGGCAATTGTGAATACCTAATTTTTTTTCTTTTTATTTTTATTCTTTTTCTTTCTTTTCTCTTTATGCCCTAAATCAGAAAAATACAAAAAATTAGGAAATTAAAGGAAACCCCTAAAATTAAGAAATTTAGAAAAAAGAAGGATCATAGAAAAATACAAAAAATTTTCAAAAATAAGAAATTTCAAAAAGAAACCCTAAAGAGATAAAAAATTAGAAAATGAAGTTTAAAAAATTTAGAAATTAGAAAAATTACAAAAAAATAGAAAAATTAAATTCAAAGAAAAGATTTTAGAAAATAACATCTTATTAGGATAGATTTTAGTTTTAATTTTAGTTTAGAAGTTAGGTCGTTGAACTTAAGTTTTGATTTAAATCTAGTCTAGATTGATTAAGTCCATATGTGCAATTTGATTGCATATATGGATAAGGTACAGGCCAATGACCTAATAGTTAAGCATATAAACTGGGCATGGGGTTTAAGTGTAAGGTTTCGGGTTCGAATCTTAGCAATGGTAGGAAGGCCATTTTCTTTTCTTATTTTGTTTACTGTTGACTAGCACACTGCCATGTGTTAGGATCTGGTTATGCTACGTATCCTGACACGTAACATTGCCAAATTGGATACCCTTGTTGATGTGGTGCCACATGGCATCCACGTGGCGTGCTACGTCAACATCACGTGTCACGTGATGATACATAGTACATCGGGAGTGGTTGAGTCAGCTAACATGGCGCCACGTCAACATTATGTCAACCCTTTTTTTCCATCCCTTTCTTTCTTTTTCTCTCCATTTCCCTCTCTTTCCCTTCTCTTTCCCCCTTCCTTCATTTTCCCTAGATTTGCTACACTTTCCTCTTCAGACTACCTACTTTAACATGATTTTTGGACCTTTTCTTGTTGCAATTTCGCCAAATCAATGGCGAAATTGTAGGATAGACATAGCCTACTATGAATCGAGCCCTTTAACGCGTCCAAGTTAGGTAAAAAATGAATTCAATTCAAGCTCAAAAAATCGAAAAAAAACTAGGTTTTCAGGTATTCTTCATTAAATCTAATTCTAACTTTCCTTTGTTTCTAAGATCAATTTAGGCATAAAATGGTGTTGGGGGAGCTCACATAGATACACACAATCATTCATGAGTAACTCCCAAGCTCTCTCTCTCTTAGCCGTTTCTCTCTCTAACCTGTACTCTCTTTCTTCAGTTCTCTTTCTTTACATTAACCCTAACCCAACTACGACCACAATTGTAACCTCCACTCCATCAACTCCCTAACCCAATTACCTTCTACTGCCGCCGTGTCGCCTAGTAGCCCTGAAGCTAAACCTTAATCACCGCCCCTCTTTCTCTCCAAACTATCACCACCACCGCTCCGCACACGAAAATAACCACACCACGAAGTTCGTTATACCTTAGAACCTAAGTCCTAACCCCCATTGCACCTCCAGTAGCTGTGCCGCATACTACTTAAACACCACCGCCAACCGTTACCTTTGACAACCCTCTAAACCACTACTAAACACCAACGCACTTGACCTAGTCCCCCTAAGTTCAATCTAAAACTCATAAATCTACCCTCACCCCCAAGAAAATCTGTCCAAATTGACTAGAATCATACCCTTTAGCTACCGCTGCTATTGAAGTCAATAGAGCCCGATCTGACCCGACAACTCGATTTCGACTAGACCGCTCCAACTTGACTCGACTGATCAACCCAGGTCCAACCCATGCATCTAATTGTATTCGTTCGAATTATTTTATTTTATTTTATTTACTTTATTTATGTAAATGTAATAATATAAAAAGAGGAAAAAGAAAGAAAGGAAAAAAAGTGAAAAAAAAAGAAGAAGGAAAAAGAAAAAGAGAAGAAGAAGAAGAAAAAAAAAAGTAATTTTATTTTATTTTATTAGTTCAATAGAAATAAATAAGATATAATAAGTAATAAATAAATTAAGTGATGAAATAGGATAAAAATAAATAAAAAAGATAGGGAAATAAAATAAGAACAAACATTTGTTTTTATCACATAGAAAAATTGATTTTTGCCAAAAAAAAAAAAATAAATCAACCATTTTCCAAATTAGGGCCCTTTTAGATTTTCTAAAACAAATAAAAATTTCAATTTAGAACTTTCATTTTTTAGAAATTTTCCTCAAATAAATCAAATTGAACTAAGAACGTAAATTTAACATGTTTACAAAACTAAAATCAATTTAACCCACTAATGTTTTACAAAAAGAACTACATACATTTGATCTCGAATAGTGGGTATGTAGGCACCTATGGGGCGACGATAAAAATAAAAAACCTAATTTTCCTTTTTCATTAGTTTAGATTATTTCATTTTGTCCAATTAGAATAGTTAAATGGAGTTTCGTCTTGTAAAATAAAAAGGTGATTTTTAAAGTTAATTTTGAAAAGTTAAAGGTACCCGTAAAGGTTTAAAAGTCTTAATGCCGGACCTAAATCTTTAGTTTTCAAAAGAAAAACCATTTTACAAAAAAATTGATTCTAATTGATAGACCGGTAGCTAAGTTATAACTAATTCATCTAATTGGTTATAACTTAACCTCTTTTTCCCAATTAAGTTGCAACTCCAACCCCTTTTAAATTGAAAAAAAAAATAGCTTTCTTTAAACCCTAATTGAGAATCTGTATTAAATGGGTAGAGTTTAATATTGATCGATTTTGAGAAGACCTAATTTAAAAAAAAAAAACTGGGAGGGTGAAAAACTAGGTTTGACAGTTTAGCAACTCTACTGGGGACGTTAAGAGGGATAACCACTTAAAAACAATTCAAAATTAAAATCTCCTTTCAAGTTACCCATGTTGTTTACTTATTTATTTGTTTATTTATTTATATATTCATTTATTTATTTATTGTTAATTTCGTATACATATTTATTTTAATTAAGCATATTTATTTTGTAAATAACATACACTGAAGCATGGGAGTTCATTTGTTGCATCAAAGAAGCAGGGTAGATGTGATCAAACGTAGGTCATCTTAAGTCCCTAAGGAGGGGGGCCATTGTGTAAGTTCTAAGCATAGTGGGGCAACAATCGTTTAGGGTCGATTAGGCCACCTCACTTAAGCTAATGTGACCAATGAAAGTGTTTTTTAGAAAATAAGTGAGGTTACAGAGCTTAAGGACTTTTTAAAACCCAATCTAATTACATATACTTCCTTCTAAACTTGAGTTAATACACTACCCTTAAAAGATTGCAACCCTATTGATCGTTCAAGAGTTTTTACAAACAAGTTTTCGAAATTTACAAGTAAGATTGCAACCGAAGGAGTAGTATATTAACCCAAACGACCCTAACATCTGCATTTTTTCATGTTTTTGTTTTTCTATCATTGTATTGATGATTGACTCTTGTCCATAAAATGTGTAGACTTAGGATGGTAGACAACCAAGCAAATAATCAAGCTAGCAATAGACCATTGGACACCTCTAGATTTCACGAGCAGGTGTTGAGAAATGAAATTGCTTATTTGAAGGAAAAGCTTGAGTGTTCTGAAGCTCACAACCGAGCCTTAAGGTCCCTTTTAGCATAGGTCACTGGGGATACTTATGAGATGATAGAGGACCTTAAGGCCCGTATACGAGACTTAATGTAGGGTCTTTCTAGTTTAGGTCTAAAGAGCCTAAAATAAAATTCTGAAATAAAGTTTAGGTTCTCTACCTTTGTTTTTTCTAATCTTTCTTTTTTAAAATAATAAAGCTCTCTTTAGTTCATTGTTCTTTATTTATTTATCTATTATTTTTTCTAGTCTTTGTAAATAGTCTTTCAATAAATAGTTATCTAACCACTATTTGATCTTAGTTAAGGAAATGTAAATAAAATCCATAGACTTGTAAATAGAAACCTAAAAATCACCATCCTTATTTGTAAATTATTTTTTTTGAAAATAAAACTTTACCTTTCTCTCTCTAAAAAAAAAGGAAAAGAAAAAATTGAAAAAACAAAAAAAAAATGAAAAGAAAAGTTGTCAATGGCTATAAATCCTTATAAGCTTAGGGAGCCAACACAAGCTCAAGCCTCTAGCCCACTCAAGTAACAAACCCAAAAACTTGGTTTTCAAACCACACGAGGTCCTTTGACCTATTAAGGAAGCCAAATACAAGCCCCTTGACCCATTTATACCAAACACAAGCCTCATAGCCCATTCAAGCCAAACACGAGCCCCATGGCCCATTCAAGCCAAACACAAGTCCCTTGGCCCATTTAACCCCAAATATGAGCCCCCTTAGCCCATTCAACAAACATGAGCCCTTTGTCCTATTCAAGCAGCCAGCCTAAACACTTGGCTTTCAACCTACACCAGATCTTTCAATTTATTAAAAAAGCGAACACGAGCCCTTTCTCCCATCTAATCCAAACACAAGCCACTTGACCAACACCAACCTTGGGCCTATTCAAGTAACCTACCTAAATATAAGCCACTTAGCTAGGCATTCAACTTAAACATAAACCTTGGGCTCATCCAATTGGGCTACCCAAACACAAGCTACTAGGCCAAGCAGCCAATCTAAACAAGAGCCATAGCCTATCAAGGCAACCAACTTGAGCACAATCCTCAACCCCTAAAAATAACCAAGCTAATCCAAAACCCCTGATTTGTTTAGAAAGCCAAGCTCAATCATGAACCAAACCAAAACACAAAACCAAATCCTAGGGCATGATTTAAGAAACTGGGGGGCAAAACTTGATCCTGGGCAAATAAAAAATAGACTCTTCCTTAAGAAATTTGTAACTCACTTTTTGAAAGTTTAGGATGAGAAGAGGCAGACTATATCTTATACACTAACCCTCGAAACACTTTGAGAGTTGAGCGATATAATGGTAAGGATACTTTAGACTCATTCCTTAAAGGAGGTTCATTTTGAATGTGACATGTAGATTAAAGTGAAGTTAGGCATTCATTTCTAAATCCTAAACACAATGATCTGTTGCTTACATATTGGACCTATTTTGGAGAATTTTCAAATTCAAAACCCTATCAGGAACTACCCCATAACAGGGTAATTCGGAGGTTAGGGTCATTGATTAAAAGATAGGGGTAAGATTATTGTATGCTTGTTTAACTAATACTAATTCAAGAACAGCTTTTATTTCTCATAAATTATTTTTTCTTTGAAATAAAGAAGAGCCAATTTCCTTTTCAAGTACCTCAAGCCTATATACTAAAAATCCATGGATTTATGGCCTTAAATCGTTTAAAAAGAAAAAAAAAAAACTCAACAACGGAAACAATCACTCTTGAGGCTAAAAGAAGCGAGAGAATAGTAAGAGATAGTAAAGTGAAGCAATTGAAAAAAAAAAAAAAGAGAAGAAAAGAGGCTAAAGAATTGGGCCTAGAAGTGTAAGACAAAAAGGCTCAAGAAATATTTTACATCCCAGTAAGAGCAATCAAACCAAATCAAAGGGCTGTGAGTGAATGCCTAAATAGCCTTAGAAAACATAAAGCCCTAAATCACACTCCTAAGCCCGAAAACCCAAATTTCCATATCCATACTAACACTCTAAAGCCTCTCTTATCTAAAGTGAATCACGTAAGGCATTCCCACCCATAATACCACCCTTACACATGTAAAAGCTCTTCTAATCTTAGAAGACAATTTATCTTTAATAAAATTTGTTTTTGAAACTAGAACAAGCATACTCCTAATTTTACCCCAAGGTTCTTGATTTGTACACCTGGGATTAATAAAAACAATTTTGTCAAAATAAGCCTTTTTATTAATCTTTTTTTGAAACCCTTGGATCAAAAGCCTAAATTCATAAGGTTAAACCAAAAAAGACCTAACGTATTGATCAAGGAGTATTACTTACAAAATGGAATATTATTTTTTAGAACTGTAGTCAAGAGTGTAATCTAAACCAAGAGCTAATAAGGAAGACCTCTTTGATTAAACTAATTTTGAGTTATCTTCTCCCTAAGAATGGAATGTCTTGAAATTACAAATACCCTAAGAGAAGCCTTAGGGTCAGGGGTATTAAGAAATTCCACATGATTACCAAAGATAAGGGTAATTATAAAATTGTTCCTTAATAAGAATTCATACTTGTGGGCAAAACTTTGAAAAGCAAAAAAAAATAATAATAATAATAAAAGAAATAAAAAAAAAGAGAAAAAAGAAGAGAGAGAAAGTAAAGGCTTGTAAAAAATTTCTTTTTCCAAATCCATGTTGGCTTGAATAGCTAAGCATTTAATCCATGTCATCTGTTTCCTTTCCAAGGTCATCATTTTTTAGTTGTTCTTCCCCAACTGTGGTTTTTAACATCCTTCAAACTCTTTTTTCAAATCAAGGGGCTTATCCTTACTCTTTTCCTTGTTCATAAATGGTTTTTCAAAAAATCTCTCTGTAAATACTTTTCCATGTCAAAGAGTCTATTGAAACTAGTTGCTTGCCTTACTTTTGTTCTTCATTCATTCATCTTTTTCCTCTTAGGGGTCAAGCCAGCTCCTAAAGTGTTGTCCCCTTTTCTTTCTTTTTAGGGCTCCAAATAGCCTTTAAGGTGCTGTCCCTTCTTTCTAGCGTATTAGCTAGCTCTTAGAGCACTAACGTCTCTTTTTTTCTTTTTAAGGTTCTAGCTAAGCTTTAGGGCGCTATCCCATCTTTCTAGGGTGTTAGCTAGCTCTTAAAGCGTTGACCCTTCTTCTTCCTTTTAGGGTCCTAACTAGCCTTTAGAGCACTATCCTGCCTTTTTCTTAAGGTTCAAGCCAACTCCTAGAGCGTTGATCCCTCTTTTATTCTTTTCAGGGTTCCAACCAGCCTTTAGGGCACTATCCCATTTTTTTCTTAGGGTTCAAGCTAGCTCCTAAAGGGTTGATCCATCTTTTATTATTTTTAGGGTTCAAGTTAGCCTTTAGGGCATTGCCTTGTCTTTCTCTTAGGGTTCCAACTAGCCTTTAAGGTGTTGTCCCATCTTTTTCTTAGGGTTCAAGCTAGCTCTTAGAGTGTTGATCCCGCTTTTATTCTTTTTAGGGTTCCAGCTAGCCTTTAAGGTGTTGTCCCGTCTTTCTCTTAGGGTTTAAGCTAGTTCTTAGTGCACTAATCCCTCTTTTATTCTTTTCAGGGTTCTAGCCAGCCTTTAGGGCACTGTCCCGTCTTTCTCTTAAGGTTTAAGTCAGCTCTTAGAATACTATCCCCTTTTCCATTCTTTTTTAAGGCTCTAACTAGCCTTTAGAGTGTTGATCCTTCGCTTATTCTTTTTAAGGTTCTAGCCAGCCTTTAGGGCACTGTCTTATCCTTCTCTTAGGGTTTTAGTCAGCTCTTAGAGCACTAACCTCTCTTATTCTTTTTAGGGTTCCAGTAAGCCTTTAGGGTATTATCCCATCTTTTTAAGGTATTAGCAAGCTCTTAGAGCACTAACTCCTCTTTATTTCTTCTTAAGAATTCTACCAGCCTTTAGGGTGCTATCTTGTCTTTCATTTTAAGGATCTCATTAGCCTTTAGGGCGTCGTCTTATCTTTCTAAGCTGTTTGTCATCTTTCAAGCCCTTCGTCATCAACTCCATATAGGGTCTTTAGCAAGCCCATTGGGTGCTTTCTTTCACTAACTTTTAAAACGAGCCCACAGGGCGCTTCTCTTTCATTTCTCTCTTAGCAAGCCTACAGGGTACTTCTTTTCATCAAATTCTCTTAGTGAGCCTGTGAGGCGCTTCTATTCCTTTAACAAACCCATAGGGTTCTTTCATTCACTAGGTTCTCTCAAGTGAGCATATAGGGTACTTCTCTTTCACCAATCTTATAGCAAACCCATAGGGCACTTCTTCTCCTCGGTTATCTCTTAGTAAACCTGTTGGGCACTTCTCTTCATATCTTCTTAGTGGGCCCATTAGGTGCTTTCTTTCAACTATCTCTTAGTGAGCCCATAGGGCGCTTCTCTCATCAAATCTACTCAACCGAGCCCACAGGGCGCATCTCTACATCGGTTGTTTCTTAGCAAGCCCATGGGGTGCTTCTCTCATCAAATCCTCCTAAGTAAGCCCAAGGGGCGCTTCTCTTCATCTATTTTCAATTAAGGGTCTTACCTAGCTCTAAGAGTGCTTCGTCCATCTTACCTAGGTTAATCAGCTCAAAGGAGCACTATCAAGTTTTTTAGATTGATCAAATTTTAGGGTAGCTAGTCCTCGAGAGATGCTCCCACCTAGATAGTGAGCCTAATAAGGTACAACTAGTTTTCTAGATTGATCAAATTTTAGGGTTGCTAGTCTCTAGGAGACGCTCCCGCCTACGTTAGTGAGCCTAGTAAGGCATTACCAGGTTTTAGATCAATTAAATTTTAGGGTTGCTAATCTCCGAGAGATGATCCCGCCTAGGTTAGCGAGCTCAGTAAGGCACAACCAAGTTTTCCTGATTGATCCAATTTTAAGGTTACTCACCCCTAAGAGATGCTTCCACCTAGTATCTTCAGCTCAAAGGAGCACTACTAGGTTCTAGATCGATCAAATTATAGGGTTCGTAGTTTTTGAGAGATGCTCCTACCTAGGATAATTAGCTCAAAAGAGCACTACCAAGTGTCAGATCAAATCCTAGGGTTACTAGTCCCCGAGAGACACACTCGCCTAGTTAGCACAGTAAAGCACTACTAGGTTTCAATTTAGGGTCTTAGTCGGCTCTAGGAGCGCTTTGTTCGCTTTGGTTAGACAGCTCATTGGGGCGCAACCATGTTTCCTCTATCATTTTAGGGTTTTAGCCAGCTCTAGGAGCACTTTGCCGACCTTAGTTAGTCAACTCATTAAGGCACGACTAAGTTTTCTCATCCAGTTTAGGGTCTTAGCTAGCTCTAAGAGTGCTTTACCTACTTTGGTTAGTTAGCTCATTAGGGCACAACCAAGTTTTCTCATTCCTTTTAAGGCCTTAGCCAGCTCAATTCATAAGAGCATGACTGGACATTAATTCTTCTTTCAGTCTTTCAACCAACTCTTAAAGCGCCTCCCTTCTCTTCTCCAAATCCCCAATGGATTGGACTTAGGATAGCTAGCTAGTTGTAGCACTTCTTAGGATAAAATCCATTCTTAAGATAAAAATAGTGTCTGTTTTATCTTTATGGTAGAGTTTTACTTAAACTTTACTACAAAGAAGGGGAGTTACAGATACTTAATTTTTGCCCTCCTTTTATTTTTCAAATAAGGTTATAGGGTCTTAAATTAGAAAAAGTTCAAGAAAATAGAAAATTAAAGAAAAATCCAAAATATGAAGAAATTTAGAAAAAATAGGAATTCTAGAAAAATACAAAAAAATAGGAAAATAGGAAAAAGCATAAAAAAAATAAGAAATTTTAGAAAAGATACAAAAAATTAGAAAAATTTAGGAAAGTAGGGAATCTAAAAAAATAATAATTTTTTAGATTGTTTAAATAGAATAAGATTGTAATTTAAACAAATTTGAATAAAGAACCGTTGGATAAGGTACAAGCTAGAGGATCGAGGTTCGAAACTTATTGGAGGCATGAGGATAGTTTTTTATCTTTTTTCTTTTTTAAATCCAAATATTGCCACATGTCAAAATATCACTAGGCCATGTGTCTAATTGTGACATGTGGCGAGTTGTGATTTGTTGTGACAATAAAATTACTTTCCCCCTCTTTCTTTCTTCCCTTTCCTTTTTTACTCTTCATTTTCTCATTTATAAATCAATCACACATAGTGATCGGGGAGGACATTAGAAGAGAGGGGGAAATTGATTTAAAAAAAAAAATAGGACACATACGTATACAAGGAGGGGGACCTACTTGGACAGATCACACACACACACTCTCTTTCAGCGGCTTCTCCATCTCTCCCCACTACCTTTCTCTCTCTCTCTCCCTATGCTCTCTCTCTCTCCATTATCTCTCACTCACAAGTCGGACACACATATATGCAAGGGAGGGGATTTCATTTTTTTCCGAACACATACATACAGAGGACCAGCAATCTCTCTCTCTTAGCGTCTCTCGCTCTCTCTCTAGACACTATCTCTCTCCTTCTCTCTGTTGTCTCTCTCCCTCTCTCCATGATAATCTCTCTCTCTCTACTAACCCCTCTTTCTTTGAACCGACCCTCTCTCTCAGTCGAACCTACCTACATACGACCCTCTACAATCCCACCAACCTACAATAGTCCATACACATACGATATGCTAACCCTTACTCTCTCAACACTCTTAGCTTGTTCATCTTTCTCTCTCATTGTGCACTATACCCTTGCGACCCACTATCCTCCATCTGAGCTACCGTACGAGGCTACTCATAGACCCACTATCCTCTCTTCCTTCGATCTACCCTACATACATACACGACATCTCTCTTAGCCATTCACTGCAACAGCCAACATGGATTCCCATCTTCCTTGCCGTCCACTCGAAACACCATTTGTAACCGCACCACGAACGCCACTATGCCGAACACCTACAAGCTACCATCGACTACCTTCATCTCCCTCTCGACCTTCACCCTAAAACACAATAGACCCCCAACCAACAACCTACGGACAATCCATGACCACCATTCATTATATATACACCAACCACCTCCCAAACAGCTATTGTTGGCCTTGGTACGACTCCTACCCTCATTAATCCCAATAAAATACTCGCGAAAGTAGGTTCACCTACTTTAAAAGCCATTAGAAATCGTATCTGACCACCCATTGCAGTCGCTTTTGCTTATCTATAGTTGTGCACATGTACAACACATGGTTAGGTCGATTGGCTCGACCTGAGATCCAACCTGATACCTATAGCTTTGACTTGACTCAATTCGAACCTGTACCCCAACTAACTGACCCGTATGCATTTGTAAGTCTAACCCTCCTTCAAGCTAATTTGTTGTTGTTGTTTTTTTTTTATTATTATTATTATTGTAATTTGTAATCTGAAAAAAAAAAGAGAAAAAAAATGAAAAAAAGAGGAAAAAAGAAAAAAGAAAAGAAAAAATAATAGTTTTTATTTATTTTAAGCATAATAGAAATAGATAAAATAATAAATAAAAAATAATGAATTTTTTTTTATCACTTAGAAAATTGAATTTTTAAAAATAAATAAAAATAAACGAACCCTTTCAAAACTAAGACCATTTTAAAGTTTTCAAAATTAAAATCCAATTTAGGACCAATAGGATATTTTTTCTCAAATAGATTAAAATGGATAAAAATGTAAACTTGATAATTTTTCCAAAGTTAAAATTAAATCAACTCACTATGTTTTTGGTGAACAAACTATAAAAGTCTAATCTCCACTAGCAGGGACTTAGGCACCTGTATGTAAGTATGGGCAACTTAAAATATGGAAAGTTTTATTTTTTCTATTTTTAGATATTTATGTAAATTAATCGATTTAGTCGTGTGTATCATAATTAGCTGCTTTTAGAAATTAAAAAGGGTATATTTGAAAAGTGAAGTTAAATTTTGAAAGTTAAAAAGTGGTACTCATTTAGAGTTTAATAAATTAGCTATCGGATCCAAATCTCTAGTTTTCAAAAAGCCATATTTATAAATTGGTTTCTTTATCGATAGACCGGTAACTAAGTTATAATCAATTCACCCAATTGGTTATAATTTAACCCCTTTTTCCCAACTCTAATCGAGTGGTGACTCTAAATCTTTTCAAGTTGAAAAAATGATTTTCTTTAAACCCTAGTTGATGATCAATATTAAACAAGTAAGGTTTAATTATGAACGGTTTAGAGAAAACCTAATTTTATAAAAGAACCAGGAGAGTGCAAAACTAGGCTCGACACATTGTTATTCTTACTGGCATTTTTTTCAAAAATTGTATCTTTTCCATAGTTAGGTATTTTTTCTATAGTTTAGACATTTTTTCTATAATTTAGATATTTTTTTTATAATTAGACATCTTTTCTATAGTTTAGACATCTTTTCTATATTTATGTATATTTTCTATAGTTTAAATATCTTTTCTATGGTTCAAATATCTTTTCTATAATTAGGCATTTTTTTCTATAGTTTAGATTTTTTTCCATTGTTTAAGCATCTTAGGCATACTTTCCACATTAATTGCATATTTTAGTAAAAAATTGCATTTAGGCATTTTATGATTTTTCTAAAAAGTTTTATCATTTAGAAAATGTTTTTCCCTAATTAAAAGTCTGAATTTATTTTAGGGATTTTCAAAATTACACAACAAAAATTAGGATTTTTCTTAGTAAAAATAATTTTGCTAAAAACGTAAACCTAGCTACTTTTCCAAAAAAATAAATTGAGTCTACCCACTAGAGTTTTATTAAAAACAGAACTACTTTGACTTGATCTTAACTAGTGGGTTCGTAGGCATCTTTGAGGTAACTATTAAAAAAATAAAAACTTCTTTTCTGTTTGAAAATTCTTAATAAAAATTGTTAAAAATGCATTTTAATTGCATTTTGTAAGTGTTTGCATATTTTGACATCTTTGGAAAAATTATAAAATAAAGGCCCATTAGTTAGTTTCTTTTAATTTTTACACAGTAACTTAGTTTTAATAGGTTAGTCTTTAAACTTAGTTTTTCCAGTTAATTTTCTAAAAAATATTTTTTTTAGAAAATCTATAGACTAGTGGTTAAATTAGGGTTTTTCCACCCAAAAAATCCTAATTTGATTTTTTTATCAATTAAATTGATTAGTGACCTCAAGTTATTTTTCAATTTTTTTTAAACTTTCCTTTATAAAAATAATTTTCCTTTAATTTTATGTTGAGTAATCTGTATTAAACAAGTTAGGCTTAATATAGATTAAACTAAGGAAAACCAAAATAGGGCTTGGTAGAGCTACTAATGTGTTTGGGTGTGAAATTAGCGTAATATTGATATCCTTTAAAGGTACGCAGTTCCCTGTTGCTATAAGGCTCATTTTCCCATATACTAATAATATCGCTAAATATAAGGTGTGCATCATGAGACTAAAAATGGCCTTGGACAAGGATATTCAAGAGTCAAAAGTATATGGGGATTCTTTACTCATTATTGGTCAAGCTTAAGGCGAATATAAAACAAAGGATCCTAAATTGGTACCCTATCATCAATACTTATTGAATTAATGGAGAAATTTGAAGAAATCATGTTCACTAACATACCTACGACTCAAAATCAATTTGTTGATGCATTAGTTACTCTGGCATCCATGATCTAAATATCCGATGAGGTCGAAATTCAACCATTCATAATTGAAGTTGAAGAAAACCTGCTTTCTATCTAGCAATCGAAGGTACACACAATGAAAAGCCTTGGTATCATGACATCAAGATGTTCTTACATCAAGGCATGTACCTCAATGAAGTTGAGAAAAAGGACAGAAAGACTATCAAAAGGTTGGCTACGCAGTTCTTAATAAGTGAGTCCACCTTATATTGACAGTCATTTGATGGTACACTTTTAAGTTATGTAGATAATAAAGAGGCCGAGGTTTTGATGAAGGAAGTACATGAGGGAATATGTGGCTCCCACATGAACGGTTACATGCTCATAAAGAAAATTATGAGGCTAAGATACTATTGGTCTACCATGGAGGGTAATTGCATCAAGCATGTCAGGTGTTGTCACTTAAGCCAAATTTATGCAAACAAGATAAATGCTCCTCCTTAAGAATTATACACACTCTCTACACCATGGCCATTTTCAAAGTGCGTATAGACATCTAATTACTTTAAAAGCATCCAATGGTAATCGCTTCATACTAGTCGCCATCGGTTACTTTAGTAAGTGGTTTAAGGCCTCATCCTATTCAAGTGTTACTAAAGGGGTAATGGTCAAGTTTATCAAGAGAGATATCTTGGGTCGATATGGGGCTCCAAAAATGATCATCACTGACAATGGCACAAATATCAATGACAAGCTTATGTTAGAGTTATGCTAATAGTTTAGGATCATCCATAAGAACTTTACCCCTTATCAACCCTAAATGAATGAGGTCGTCACAGTAGCCAACAAAAACCTCAAAAGAATAATTAAAAAGATGGTTGTTACATACAAGGATTGGCATGAGATGTTGCCATTTACACTCATAGCCTGTTAGACTTTCATCAAAACATCGATAGGGGCAATGCATTACTTCTTAGTATACGGCATTAAAGCAATATTATTAGTGGAAGTTGAGATCCCATCTCTTAGAGTTGTATCATAAACTCAATTAGATGAGGCCAACTGGGTAAAGAAATGCATCAAGCAATTGAATCTGATTGATAAGAAAAGATTGACAGCCTTGTATCATAATCAATGTTACCAACCAAGAATCGCATAAGCTTTTAACCAAAGGGTATAACCTTAGAACTTCAAAGAGGGTGATATAGTGTCGAGAGGGGCTCTCCTCAATGCACAAGACTCTAGAGGAAATTTTGCTCTCGATTACAGAGGTCCTTATATTGTGAAGTGAGTGTTAGTAGGAGGGGCTTTAATTTTATCACAAATGGATAGTATAAAGTTAAGAGACCCTATAAACACTGATGCAATAAAATTGTATTAACCATAAAATTCAATGGAAATTCTTACTCAAAATACAAAAATGCCAGTAATCTTAAATGTTACTATGGTTTAGTTTTTATCTTCTACAAGCAAAGTTGGTATCCCTAGCAATTGTTAATGTTGGAATCACCTCAATCACTTTTCTTACTCTATCAAAAGGTCCTATTTTCTTACTCCATTCAAATGAAATCCATACACTAAAATCATGAGGAAAGATAAAAGTGAGATGTAGAACATTGATAATTAACAAAACTCTGTTAAATACTTTATCATGGGTTAATCCTCGTCAAGGGGAGGATTTATTGTCCATTTTTCAAGGAAAGGTATAATCCAGACGAATAAGTACCTCGTGGCAGATATTTACTGGTCAAGGATAAAGGATTTAGTTTTAAAAAATTTGAAAGACAATCAATTGATGAACATAAACAATAGATGACATTCTCTATCAAGCTAATTTTTATGACTTCTTAAAAGGGCTGATGGAGTTTTAGTTACTCCTTGTCAAGATTGGTTGGATTGACAATAGAAAATTGGTGGAGTTAAATCCATTTCAAAGAATGAATTAGTTGGTTTTGATCGAACTTTTCAAAAGAAAGGTTTAATGGTTTAGGTTCTATCAACAAACCAAGTAAGTACTTCTATACAATGTTAGCATATTGGCTTCAAACATTGCATTTGCATTTAGCCTTTATCTCTTAGGATGGTAACCAGCATTTAGGATACTTTCCTCCTTCTTAACAACCTTTTGGTGTTCCAACTGATTCATTAGACTTTGTCCTAACTCCTTTAGGGTTCTTGGCTAACCTATAAGGCACTTACCATTTGCTTCATCTTTAGGGTCTTAACCAGCTCAATTAGTACTTCGTTCGTTCACTTAGGTCAATTAGCTCATAAGGGTACGACTAGGCTTTCAAATTCTTTAGAGGCTTAGCTAGCATAAGGAGTGTTTTGCCTATTTTCCTAGGTTAGTTAGCTTAAAGGAGCACGACCATGTTTCAATATAGAGACTTAGCTAGCTCAAGGATCTTCACCCATTCGCCTAAGTTAGTCAACTCAAAGGAACATCACCAATTTTCAATTTAGGGTCTTAACTAGCTCAACACTAGTCTTAACTAGCTCAAGGAGTGTAGGTGAGTAAGCTCGTCTTCACTAGCTTAAGGAGTTCTTTGCCCATTTTCCTAGGTTAGTTTGCTCAAAGGAGCATAACTAAGTTTCAATTTAAGGTCTTAGCCATCTCAAAGAGCGCTTCACCCATTCACTTAGGTCAATCACCTCATAGTGGCATGACAAGGCTCTCAATTTAGGGTTTTAACTAGCTTAGGAAGCACTTTGCTTGCTCACTTAAGTTAGTCAACTTATAAGGGCATGACTACGCTTTCAACTTAGGGTCTTAGCCAGCTCATGGAGCGATTTGCCAGTTTACTTAGGTTAGTCAACTTAGAGGGATATGATCAGGCTTTTAATTTAAGGTTTTAGCTAGCTCAAGGAGGGCTTTGACAGTTCACTTAGGTTAGTTAGCTCATAAGGGCATGAACAAGTTTTAAATTAGGGTCTTAACCAGCTTAAGGAGTGTTTCGCCCGTTCGCTTAGGTTAGTTAGCTTAAAGGAGCATGGCCAGGTTTAAATTTAGGGTCTTAACTAATTCAAGGAGCGCTTTGCCTATTTGCTTGGATCAATCAACTCATAGGGGCACAACTAAGCTTTCAAATTATTTAGGGTCTTAGGTTAGTCAACTCAAAGGAGTATGACTAAGTTTTGATTAAGGGTCTTAGCCAACTCAAGGAACACTTCACTCGTTTACCTAAGTTAGTTGGTTTATAGGGGCACAACCAGGCTTCCAAATTCTTTTAGGGCTCTTACTAGCCCATAGGGGTGTTACCTTCCTTTAGTTTCTTTTTTGTCTCGACTAGCTCTTAGAGCGCTTCCTCTCTCTTTCACCTTTCATTATTCATCAAGTCCTTAGTAGATTGGACCTAGGTTAGCTAGCTAGTTGTAGCACTGCTTAGGGTAAATTCATCCTCATTGCAAAAATGGTGTCTCTTTTTTCTTTATGGCAAAGTTTTACTCAAACTTCACCATAAAGAGGGTTAACTATATACAACTCACTTTTTCCCCTATTTTAATTTAAAAATTTTTAGAATAGAGTAAGAGGTCCTAATTTAGGAAAAAAAAACACAAAAAAATAGAAAATTTAGAAAATAAATAAATATATATAATAGCAAAATATAATAATAATAATAATGATAAGAAAAAACAATAATAAAATTTTAGATAGTTTAATAGAATAGGATTTTTAATTTAGCTTGAGTCCTTAATGATAATAAGAGAAGAGGGATTTTTAGGCCAGTACTTAGATTTAAATCAAACACGAGCTAGAGGGGCCTAGATTATTGTTGGGCTTGTTGCAATTACATTGCATAGGAAGATCTTAACAAATTGGGCCTAAGAAGTGGTATGCCCACTTTATTTTCCATATCACATGTAGCACGTACGCAGCACGTCACCGTATACCTGTTGCTACTGCTTATTCACTTAGATTTCCATTCCTCTTTCATGAAAACACCTCAAAGGCTTGTGTTTAGGGGCCATTTTCATTTGATTTCCCTACAATTCTACACAATTAATTAGTGGAATTATGTGCTAGACATAGCTTAGTTTTAATTTGATCTAAAATCACATCTACATCCATCTTCCTACAGGGTTGAAATTGAATTGAAAATTGAAAAAAACTTGGGTTTAGGTCAAAGTTCATCAATGCATTTTAATTTGATTTTCAAAACTTTCAAAGCTTAATCCGCATTGGAATTGTATAAATGAAAAGGTTATGGAGAAGCCATGGTTTAACCCCAACACTCCTGAACACTCTCTCTCTCTAACTCTCAAACCTCTCTCTTTTGGTACATCTCTTTCTCTCTCGCTTCACCATCTTCCCTCTCTCGACATCGACCACTACATTCCCTAAGCTACACATCAAAACCCCTAATGAACACCAAAGCTCTATAGCCACTGCACTGATGATGCTAACCATACCTATACTGATGCCCCTCTAAACCACCACACTAAATGACCGAACCCTACTGCCATAACTTCTACTCCATGAACCAACACTCTTTGACTAATTCTACTTCAAACTGAAACCACCATGTAACTCATCGCATCTTGAAACCCTTGACCCTTACCTTTTTTCACCATTAGCAAACTCTAACCACGGACATACGAGAACCATTACCACCGTTCACCTTAAAAACCACACAAATCACCGCCATTCGCTGCCACGCTTCACCAAATTACCAATACAAAACACATAAAATTCCCTTTCCTAACTTGAAACTTTGTTAAAAACCTACCACAATTGTACCCTTACTGATGCTATCTTCATCTCTTGCCCGATGCATGTGCCACCCATGTAAAGACCCGATTTGGACACTTCTAACCCAAAGAGGATCCGACTAATGTGCTTACATTTAGTCTTACCTTTGTCTTTGTTTTGTATCCTTTTGTATTGTAATTTTTTTTTCTACTTTCTTACTTATTGTAATAATAATAATTTGTAAAAAAAAATCCAAAAAAAAGAGGACAAATAAAAATAAAAATAAAGGAAAAGAAAAAGAAAAGAAAGAAGAGTAATGTATGGAGTTAGTTCTTTTTTATTTTATTTATTTGTTTATTTATTTCTTTTTACTTTATTATCTTGGTCAAAACATTAAAAAAATATATGTAAAAATAAATAATAGAAATAAAATGAAATGAAAAAGGGGATATAAAAATAATAATAATAATAATAAGTTATTTTTGTCACTTAGAAAAACCATTTTCCAAATAAACAAACATGAATCGCCCCCTTTTCAAAAACTAGAACATTTTTTTATTTTTCCAAAAATAGAAACCCAATTTAGGATCCTTTAGAAAATTTCCCTAAATAACATTAATTGGGTAAAAACGTAAACCCGACCTTTTTTTAAACTAAAATTAACCAACTCACCTAAAATTTTCACAAAAGAACTACATATGTCTAATCTCGATTAGTGAGTACTTAGATATCTCCAAGGCAACATAAAAAACAAAAAAAAGTAATTTTTCCAATTTAGGTTGCATTGTAGTAAAATAAATTTAATATTAATTAAATTGTTGTTCTAAAAGTTTATTTTCAAAAATTAACCCTAAATTCGGAAAGTTGGTGGTACTTGTAAGGGTTTAAAGAACCTAACCCTCATACTCAATCTCTAGTTTTACAAAAACCTTTTTCAAAAAATCTATTTTTCCTTATGTGAACCAACGTCTAGATCAAAACTAAATCTAGCCATTTGGTTTTTGACTTAAACCATTTCTCGATCCCAGTTGGGTGGTAACTCCTAAGTTTTTATAAAATTCTTTTGAAAAATCTTTAGTTTTCCTTAAATCTTAGTTATGAGTTAATATTAAACGAGTAGGGTTTAATATTGATTAAGTTAAAGAAAACTTATAAAATTGAGAAAAAATCAGGCTCAACAATTCTCTAGTCTAATTCACTAAGTTACTTTGCTCTCCACTTTATCTAAGAAACTGCCAAGGTGATCGACCTACTGCTGAGCCAACCCCTCCTCAATAAATTTGTCCAAGGCCAAGTGCAGAATGCACATATTGCTAACTTAAATTGCTGTCGAGGTCGAGTTGGCACCAACTCAAGTTGATTAGCCAAGGTCGACTTAATAATAGACTATCCCTAAGATCAATTCTTCCTTAGTCAGGATCATCTGAGCTACTAAGTTATTAAGCTTAACCTGACCTACCCAGACCCTACTTTGCTTGGTAAATAGCATCATTAGGACCACAAAAAGGGTAGCTAATACATGCCTTATTTGTTTGTTGTCCGTACTGTCCTTTATAACCAAATATTCTGTTTTTTGTTTGAGTACAAATCTACTGTTGTAAATTGTTTCTTTTTCCTTTCCTAGTAGGATTCTTTTATAATTTACGCTAATATAAGACTCACCTTAATTTGGTCATATAAATACTAATGAATTGTAATAGCTGCAACAGTTAATACCAGTACTATTAAGACATTCTCTTCTTGTGTAAGCTAAGTGCATACTGCTTGCTCTTGACTACTCTTATCTAGCCCATTGAGTGTAGACTAGTGGTGAGTAACCTTCAGCCATACTTATGCATCATATCAAGTGTAACCTAAGCTCATGCGAGGTATTAGTATGTCATATCCATTGTCAGTGTATGAGGACTCTTGCTTAACCTTTAACTCTCATTTATCATTCAGACAGTCTTGAGGTCTGGACCTATCTCCCTTTGGTTCGCATTATACAGTACATCATGTGTTCATCCACGGTCGTGTTTGTATCATTTAATCAAGTAGACCTACTCAAGGAAATTATCGAGCTCAGTAAAGTGCTAAGCTAAGTTGATGAACAAATGTTAGTGTTGAATAGAAGAGTTGACTAATTGATGATGCAATGCCACCGAAGACATATCTTAGAGAAAGATGAGCCAGATCAAGTGTTTTAAGTGTTAAGGGTTTAGACACATGGTTGCTTAATGTTCGAGCATAAGAACTATGATTATCAAAGGGGATGTTCCAAAGCTTGATGTGGATAGTACTGATGAGGAACCCAAGGAGGAGGTTGTTCTCGAGAAGGATACCACCTAAAAAGGTGAGCTTATTAAAGAGGATGTGTTTGCTAAGGATCTAGACATACTAACCTCGATTATTTGATGCACAATAAGTATAAAAACCTCTACTAAGGAGGAGTAGAGATAGAACTTATTCCACATCACTTATAAAATGAATGAATAGGTTTGCATGCTCATAGTGGATAGTAGGAGGTAAACCAATAGAGCATTTACCGACCTGATTTAGAAGCTTAAGTTATCAACTATCTTATACCTGAAGCCATATGAGTTACATTGGCTAAATGAGAAGGAAGCACTACATGGGTAACACTATTGTTGATCTATATTGGCAATTACTTTGATGGAATTCTTTGTGATGTGTTACCCATGTGTACGTTGCATATGTTGCTAGGTAGACCTTGGCTTTTTTATCGTAAGGTTATTTGTGATGGTTTCAAGAACATGTATGCGTTTAAGAAGGATGGGAGGAAAATTATCCTAAATCCCATGACCTTAAGTTAAGTAAGTAAATTACAAGCCAAATTAGCTTGAGGATCGAAGAAGGCTAAACTTTGAGCAACCACTAAGTTTGACCTATCGACCTTCTTATTGGTAAGGAGACTACTAAAATTGAAGGAGTAAAGTGAAGTTGCTAAAAGAGGTTGAGAAGTTGTTTGATGAATATTCCAACTTATTTCTCAAGCAGCTAGCTAAGGGATTATCCCCATTTTAAGATATTGAGCACTACATTGACTTGATACTTGGTGCTACACTGCTAAACCCTGCTTATATAATGAATCTTGAGCAAGTTACAAAGCTCTAGAAGCAAGTCAACTAGCTATTTGAGAAGGGTTATATGAGAGAAAGTCTTAGCCTTTATAATGTGCCTACATAGCTTGTACCAAAGGAAGATGGTACTTGATGTATGTGTATGGATAGCAAAGTTGTCAACAAGATTATGATCAAGCATGGATACCCAACTCCAAGGCTAGACAATATGTTAGATGAATTGAGTAGTGTGAGAGTATTTTGCAACATTGACCTAAAGTTAGGATACCACTAGATTCGAATGAGGTAAGGAGATGGATAGAAAACTGCTTTTAAGACTTGACATAACCTATACAAATGAATGGTCATGCCTTTCAGATTATCAAACACCCTAAGCACTTTCGTGAGGTTAATGAATCATGTTTTAAGGAATTTGGTCGGGATGTTTGTCGTCATTTACTTTGACAACATCCTCATCTATAGTGCTAATCTAGCAAATCATATTGACCATCTTTGAGCTATTTTCAATATCCTCCAGCTAGAGAAATCATTCGAAAACTTGAAGAAGTGATGTTTCTGTTAGGAAGAGGTAATCTTTCTAGGTTACATAGTTAGTGGAGAAGGATGAAGACTTAATGACAAGAAAGTTCAAGCCATTGTTGAGTGGTTGACCTTAACTTCATGTGTGGAGGTGTAGAGTTTCCATAGATTGGCATTATTCTACTAATGCTTTATCCAAGGATTTAGTACTATAGTAGCACCTTTGACTGAGTTGAAGAAGAAGAATGTAGAGTTCAAGTAGGGAGAGAGAGAAGAGAGGAGTTTTGCTAAGGTAAAAGCAAGATTGACCTCTATCTAACTCTTAGCTCTACCAGACTTGGATAAAGCGTTTAAGCTTGAATGCAAAGCATCATGTGCCATCATCGAAGTTGTACTAATGTAAGAAGGACAACCTATCGCTTATCATAGTGAAAAGCTTAGAGGAGCACAACTCAACTATTCTGTGTATGATAAAAAACTCTTAGCATTAATTTGAGCTCTTCGTGTATGGCAACATTACGTTTTGCTAAAGGAATTTGTCATCCACATAGATCATGAGTCCTTGAGATATTTGTGGAGCCAATCAAAGCTTTCTAAATGCCAAGCTCAATGGATTGAATTTCTAGAAGGATTTAATATCATCATCAAGTATAAGCAAGGAAAGAATAATTTAGTTACCAATGCTTTGCCAAGAAGACGTGTTCTTATCACTAAGTTGTAGACCAAACTGTTAAGGCTTGCAAGCATTAAAGAACATTATAAACACGTTTCTTACTTTGGTCTGATATATATATATATATATTGTAAAGAAGGGAGAACAGTAGATGAATACCATGTGGAGGATGGATATGTGTTCCGATGAGGCAAATTGTGTGTGTTGACTTTCTTAGTAAGGGAATTGTTGCTGAGAGAAGCTTACAATGGAGGACTCTCTATGCATTTTAGAGAACAAAGGACATATGACTTACTGAATGACAGGTTCTTCTAGCCTAAAATGAGATGTGATGTGCATTGTGTGATTGAATGATGTGCTGTCTGTAAGAAAGTAAAAAGTTAGGCAAAGTAAGGGAAGGCAATGCCTCTACCCATCTCAACCAAACCTTAGGTTGACCTAAGTATAGATTTTGTCCTTAGATTACCCCAAACTGCTTAGAGCAAAGTTTCTCTAATGCTTATTGTGGATGAGTTCAATAAGATGGCATATTTTGTGCCCTTACCAAAACTAATAATGTTTCAACTATAGCTTCTTTATTTTTGTAGGAAGTAGTTCGCTTGCACGAAGTACCAAGGAATGTAGTACCAAATAGAGACATAAAATTCTTAACCCATCTCTAGAGAACTTTTAGGTGTTGAATGGGAACCAAACTACCATTTAGCACCTCTTGCCATCCCCAAACTGATGGCTAAAAAGAGGTTATCAATTGTACCTTATGATCACTACTCTAAGCTATAGTAAAAAAGAACTTAATCGACTAGGACATATACTTACCTATGGTAAAATTTGCTTATAATAGAATGGCTCTTGCCACTATTAGATACGCATCACTTAAAGTAGTCTACAGCTTCAATCCCAAATGACCCCTCGATCACACCTCAATGCTGCCTACTAACCAAGAAGATCTAAAAGTGAGAACCAACGTTCAACCCATCTAACAAATTTACCAACAAGTGACCTAACATATCGATTGAGTTACCATAAAATTAAAGGAGAAAGGCAAAGGAAGGAAGACCAAACAATTTTAGCCTAGTGACCAAGTGTGGTTATAGTTAAGCAAGGAGAGGTTTCCTAACAAGAGGAAGAACAAGTTGTCTGTTAAAGCTAAAGGACCATTTAGGATACTCCAAAAGATAAATGACAATGCATACCAACTAGAATTACCAGAAGACTTTGGATTGTACCTTAGCCTTTACTGACTGGAAGAGGACTTAGGAGAGGACTACCCAGATTTAATCCTAAATCCTAATCAACTTGGCAGGGATGATAAGAATTAGACCATTGGACCCCTGACCCAAGCTTGAGCTTAAGGTTAAGCCCAAACTTAAGGACTATAGAGCATAGCTAAATGAATTCTTTCCTTATGCCCCATAACTAAAGATTCTAAGTTACTATAGTCTATTGACTTGATGCTCTTCTTGAAACTAACCCTCCTATGCTTATTGATAGTCTCCAGTTGTTAACTAGAGGTACACATAAACAACAACTTGGCCTATCCAACCATTTGCTCAATCGACCAAAATCCAAGCTATACCAAAGGCATTTAAGCTAAATTCACCTCGAAAGAGTCACTTACTCAACACAGCATTGCTATACTATCAATTTAAATCAGCATCATTACTCTATAGCAGTTAAGCTAGCCAGAAAGTTTGTTTGTTTTTGCCAGGCACACGACCATTGATCATCCACCATGTATCTAGTACCCCTTATGACTAAATCATCCGTACAAAATGGATGCTTTTCTTAATTTTCTCTTTATACCCTTTTTCATTCTTTGTACATTATTTCTTTAGGACTTTATTCTTTTTAGTTATTTCTATTTATTGTTGCCTTAATATTTTAGGTATAAATACCCATTTTATTTGTAGTTGCATGATGATCATGCACTTAATACTGAATATACATCTCTTTAGTGAGCATTTCTCTCTAGTTGCCTATTTATTTCACTCTTATCTTATCCCTTAAGTAAGTTCAAGTGGTGACTACCCTAATCAATGAGCTTGTGCGCAATATTGAGTTGAGTCGTAAGTTCTTGATAGTTCCTAGGTGATGCGGACTGAGTCTAAAGTAGATAAGGTTAGTCATAGGGATGGGTCCAAGCTTATTGAAAGCTTGAACAAGAAGTGACAGGAAACACATTAGAGAACATAAATAAATGAAAGTAAGCAAACCCATGAATAGCTCTAAAGGATTTGACGCACTAGTGAAACTTCTAAGGACTCATGGTATTGCTTGATATGATGCATGACTTGATACGGTGAGATTACTCACCACCTAGCCTTGCTTAAGGAATAGGATAAGACTGAAATGAGAGTAAACAAATAATGTTTACAAAAGGAAAATATCCAATATATTAATGATAATGTGATGATGTGTAGCTACAAGTACAAGGGATATTTACATCTAAGAATTTAGGATAACTTGCCTAAAAAGGAAAAAGGCAAAATGGGTATTGTCCTAAAGAAGTAATGTACAAAGTATTCAAATGGTAAAAATGAATATTTATGGAAAAACAATTATTAGAGTAATAGATCTTACAAGTGGTTACAGATACGTGGTAATAATGTATTAGTGGTGCTATTAAAGGATGTAGACAAAGCAATACGGGCTAGTTGGGTAGCTAAGTAGGAGTATCGAACATGTATGGACATGTTTGAATAGGAGTGGCTAAGAATTATTGTAGGGTAGCTCTCTCGTGAACATGCGTGGACATGTTTGAATAGGAGTAGCTGAGGATTAGTGTAGGGTAGCTCTCTCGTCCTCTCGGTAAGAATGATGCTAAGCAAGTAGTCAGCTTGGCTAGGTAGTCGATGAATAATTTCCAAGAGATGGGCAATCATTCGGCATGACATTGAAAGCCAATCATCAACAAGGAGTAACTTAACCTTGATAGGAATCGATTAAAGTAGGAGGATTTGCCTCGCTAGTCCCTCTAATCCTCGGACTCAGCTGTAGGTTAAAGGCTTAGTAGCTTGATTCATATTAATCCCTCTAGGTTAATTTAGATTATGGATCAAATATGACTGGTCTTTGTACAGTCCTTTGTTAGGAAGATATAAACTGAGGTCGGTTATGTAGAAGGTGTCCGAAACCCCATAATCTTCAAGCAACTCCAATTTGTAAGCGTTGTTGTTGATCTTCTAAAGGATTCTGAAAGGTCCTTCAGCCCGTACAAATAGCTTGTTCCTCCTTTTGCTTGGAAATCTTTCCTTACATAGGTAGGTTCTGGCTTCTAGTAAGTTAGGCAACTTCTGGAGTGTTATGTATAGTTTCAGCTGGTTTATAAGCCAATGCATGAACAGCTTGAGTAAAATCCATAAGGAGTTTAGCCACCTCATCAAGTCTCTTGCCCATGCTTCTTAAAGTACCTTGAGATTGTCGGCCATGGTGGACAACATTATTCTTGTCTTCCCTAATGCTAACATTAACACTTGGGTCTGTTATTTTACTTAGCAAACTCAATTTCAATCTTAAAATTTCGAGCTACAATTAACACTATTTCTCTAAATTTGACAACATAGTACACTCTCTACATTATCGATCAGCTATATTACAATATAGTAACAACACCAATGAATAACCTCTTAACAATAAACTTGCTCTATTTTTAACTGCTCGAAACAAGGCAAAATAGGGTAAACACTAAGTAACTACTTCCACCGGACCTCTTATACGACTTACCTAAAGAAACCTCTATTTTAATACCAAGATGATGCGGACCGAGCGTAAAGCAAACAAGGTCGATCGTAGGAATGGGTCTAAGCTTGTCAAAAGCTTGAAAAAGAAGTGATGGGAAATGTATGATAGAATAGAAATAAATGAAAGCAAGCAAACTCATAAACAGCTCCAACGGATATGATGCACCAGTGGAACTTTCGATGACTCATAGCATAGCTTGATATGATATACGAATTGATCTAGTGAGATTACTTGCCACCTAACCTTACTTAAGGGATAGGATAAGAGTAAAATGAGAGTAACAATGTTTAGAAAAGGAAATATCCAGTATATTAATGATAATCTGATGGTGTGCAACTACATGTACAAGGGGTATTTATACTCGAGAATTTAGGATAACTTACCTAAAAAGGAAAAAGACAAAAAGGGTATTATCCTAAAGAAGTAATGTACAAAGCATTCAAAGGGTAAAAATAACTATTCACGAAAACAATGATTAAAGTAGCAGATTCTACAAGTGGTCCCGGACACGTAGCAACAATGTATTAATGGTGCTATTGGAGGATGTAAACAAAGTAGTGTGGCTGAGTAGGAGTGCCGAGCAGCCATGGACTCATCTGAATAGGAGTGGTTAACGGTTAGTGTAGGGCAGCTCTCTTGTCCTCTTGGTAAGAATGATGTTGAGTAAGTGGTCAACTCAGACATGACTGAGTAAGTGCATTAGGTTTGGTTGCTGTTAGGGTATTCTTCAAGTCGATACATAATTTCGAGAGATTGGCAGTCATTTGGCGTGGCATAGAAAGTTGATCATTAGTAAAGAGTAACTCGGCCTCGGCAAGAGTCAATTAGAGCAGAAGGATTTTCCTTGCCAGTCCCTCTAGTCCTTAGGCTCAACTGTAGGTTAGAGGCCTAGTAACATGATTCCTATCACTTGGTATGTAACATCCTTTGGAGTAGATCAAGGCTTGCTTTTTGGTTTCTTTGTTTGTTGTGCATCTCCACCCCTGTTTTCGAGCTTTCCTCAAGCTTGGACCTACCCCTTACAATTAGCCTTTTCATTCCTTAGTGCAGATTTATCATACAATGTGATATAGAGTATTGTGCTTATGTTAGAGGAATCATTCTATAATCCTCAAATTGAGCAACTAAACTCTTTAAAATTAGTGAAGTACTATTTAAGAGAATAGTAAGGGAGATTTTGAGGACTTACGATTACTTCTTTCATAGGGAGTAGGGAGGTAAGATAGAGTCATGAGAATAGTATATCTTATATTGATTTATTTCAAATAATGGAATAATAGATGTAGAGAACTTAATCTCTGGTCACTTAGTGATAAAAGAGTGGATTGATAAGTGAAAAGATGAAAGAAGGTTGACTAATGAGTTCTTTGACCTTTTCCATAAGGAACTACCTAAAGGACTGCCTGTAGTCGTAAGAATTTAACACTATATTGATCTCTAGCTTGGCGTTGCTTTGTTTAACCAATTTGCATACATGATGAATCTGGAACAGGCTATCGAGCTAAGGAGGCAAGTAGACGAGCTCATTAAGAATGGTCATGTAAGAGAGAATTTTAGCCTATGTATTGTGCCTACTTTGCTCATGCCCAAGAAAGATGGTTCATGGTGCACATGCATTGATAACCAAGCTATTAACTGCATTACTGTGAAGTATAGGAACCTAATACCTAAACTTGATGACATATTAGACAAACTTCATGTTGCTCGAATATTTTCCAAGATCGACCTGAGGAATGGCTATCACCAAATCTATATGAGATATAGAGAGGAGTGGAAGATTGCTTTCAAGGTAAGACATGGTCTCTATGAATGGTTATTCATGCCTTTTAGATTAAGAAATGCATAGAGTACGTTGATGAGACTCATGAACCATGTGATGAGACACTTGATTAAAAGATGTATGGTGGTATACTTTGATGATATTTTAGTGTATATTGTAGATTTGGCAAAACACATTGAACATCTTCGAGCTCTTTTTGACATACTCTGTACCAAGAAATTGTTTAGGAATTTAAAGAAGTGTATATTCTGCTAGCATGAAGTTGTCTTCTTAGGATATGTAACATCTAGTGATGGAATCCAAGCTAATGGAGAAAAGATTCAAGTTGTCTTGGAATGGCTAATCCCAAAAAATGTTACTGAGGTTAGAAGTTTCCATGGACTTGCATCTTTATAGAGGTGATTCATCAAGAACTTTAGTACTAAGGCAACCCCCTTAACTAAGCATACAAAAAAGCGCAATGCATTCTATTAGACCGAGCGAGACGATAGGAGCTTCAGAGAGATTAAGGAGAAGTTAACAACTACCTAGTCTTAGCCTTGCTTGACTTTAAGAAGCCTTTTGATCTAGAGTATGATGCTTTAAGTGTCGGTATTGGAGCCGTGTTAATGCATAGATGCCGATCTGTCACCTATCACAATTAGATACTTTGTATGCTATCCTAAATTATTTTGTGTATGAGAAGGAGCTTTATTCTCTTTATCAAGCTCTAATTGTGTAGCAACACTACTTTTTACCTCAAGAGTTTATCATCTACACAAACCATGAGTCTTTGAAACATCTCATAAGTTATAACAAATTTTTGAAGAGGTAGGCAAAGTGGCTGAAGTTTATGGAAGGATTCTTCTATGTCATCACATAAGAAAGGTAGTACCAATGTGGTGGTAGATACCCTTTCTCACCAACAAGCTCTACTCACTGCACTATAAAGCAAGTTACTTGGTTTTTCTCTCATTATCAAGTAGTATGCTTAGGATCCTCATTTTAGCCCTATTGTTGGGAAATGCAAAGGAGTTGCAATTGGTGGATATTATATGAAGGATGGATATCTATTTAAGGATAGGAAATTATGCATTTTAGGTTGTTCCACTTATGAGCTACTAGTTCAAGAGGCTCATAATAGAGGCCTATCTGTACATTTTAGTCGAACTAAAACCGCCAACCTTCTCAAGGAGAATTTCTATTGGTTATGAATGGAAAAGGATATCCATAAAGTTGTCAATAGTTGTGAGATTTGCAAGAGGGTTGAGGGAAGAAGAGAGCCGCATAGAGAGTACATGGCCCTATCTACACCAACCTTACCTTATGTCGACCTTAGCATAAACTTTGCCCTAGGGTTATCTTAGACATCCTAAGGATGAGATTCAATCCTATTAGTTGTAGATCATTTTAGCAAAAAAGTATACTTCATACCATGCCCTAAAACTAATGATGCATTAAATATTGTTGATTTTTTCCTAAAGGAAGTGGTCAGACAACATGAAGTTCCTAAGTCCATTATATCAAATCGGGATACAAAGTTCTTAACTTATTTCTAGAAGACATTATGGAGAAGGCTTGGCACAAAGCTTGTATTTAGCTCTAGTAGCCATCATTAGATTGGTGGACAGACCACAGTGGTGAACAAAACTGTTGGAACATTACTTCAAGTTGTTGTAGGAAGAATTTAGGGGACTAGGACTTATGATTGCCAATTGTAGAGTTCCATACAATAGAATTGTCTACAGTACAACATAGAAGACCCTCTTTAAAGTCATCTATAGCATTAATCCAACCATTCCACTTAACTTGATTGGCACCTTAATAGCTTTCAATCAGGAGTTGATCGAACCCAAGAAGTACATAAGTTACTTCAACATATAGCCAAGTTCAATGAAATGCAGCACCAAATTGGCAGTTGAGGCTATTGAGCTATCTCTTTCAACAACCTTGTTTAGATCCATCTCAATCAAGAAAGACTTCCATACCTAAAGGAAGAAAAGGCTATCACCTTGAGCCCATTGATCATTCAAGGTATTGAAAAGATCAACCGCAATACCTATTAGATCAAATTACTAGAGGAATTTAGTGTTCAATATATCTGACTTGATTCCTTACCACTCGATAGAAGAAGCAAGGTGTAAAGGAGAGCCAGTAGAAGAAACCCCTACAGATTTGAGGTCAAATCTCTTAGACCGTTGGGAAGATGATAGGAATCAACACCCTAGACCTCTAACTTGAAGTTAAGCTAGACAATTACAAGGCTTAACTATACACATCCTAACTCGTAAACCTTTTAAGGAGGAGGATTCCATTGGCATCTAAGGCTTAATGCACTCAAACCAACTTAATTACAAAATAATAATTGCAACTAAGATTGCCATTGACCCATCTCTAAACAGGTTGGAATTACTAAGGTTGTTAGATGACCAAATTTTCCTAAAGGAAGTCGTGATGCCAAGCACCGAGCTATTTTGCCTATCGTCCTGACTTGACCTAGATTAGGTCGATTGATTGTCTAGCACTCCTTGTTTCCTACTGAGCTATTGTAAACCCCTAAAATTATCAACCTAGTTTTTGAAAATAGACTCATCTATGTTAGACAATTTAAGAGTCGACAAAGCTAATGAAAGTGAAAACCCTAAAAGAAATACTTAATCACATAAAGAACTTTTCAACCGTAAATGTTTCTAAATGCTAAAGATTTTATTCAAAGATGATAGAAACCCTAAAAATGATTATCTTAAAGATATAGGTGCACTAATCCAACATGATATACCCTAAAACCCTAATTGATAATATAATGCGCATATTTTGCTAAATCAATATTAAAAGGTTAGAGATGACCCTTATTCATGTTTATATGATTCGAATCCTTAAGTAATCCATTAGAAACTAAGATAATGAGTTATAGATTATATTTGTCCCTTAAGTATATGATTAAGATAGTTTCACCTAGAGTTAGGGTAATAGTTGAAGATTAGGTTATATGTAGTGAACTTTAATACTTAAATTTGTACTTTTTGCATTTGTTATTTAAAGTAATTTATCAAATGAGATATATAAGCTATAAAGACCTAAAGTAAGACCTCATCAACTATGTTTACTAATCAATTCATCAAATACCTCATTTCCCCTCATTTCCTTCATTTTTCCCTTAATTTCCCTTAATTACTACATTATGTGCACAAAAGTGCACAAAATTGCACATACTTAAGGAATGTTGACTAAGATAATGCATGTTGACCAAAGTCAAAGGGTTGACCAAGTCAACACTTTGAAAAGTCAACAAAATACACTAAAGAGATAAGGAAAATATCTCTTCCTTAATGATGACTTTTCTTTTCTTTTCTTTTGATTTTTCTTTTTTCCCTTCCCCTTAATTGTTGCCGTCCACCTCTCCCCCTTCTAGACCCCCACCATTTTCTTACTTTCATTATGAAAACAAGACAAAAGAAACAAATCAAAACTCCTCATTCCATGCCATGAGCTTTCCCCTTCCCTTTCACTTTCATTTCTTCATTTTTGCCTCCTTAAATGCAACACATATAAAGGTATGTACTTAACTTACTTTATGTTGGTTTATATTATTCATTAGTTAGTTAGTTAGGTAGATTAGATAATTAGTTATGTTTTTAATGTTGTCTTGAAGAGGAGGGAACAAAGTTTTCATCTTTAAGTGTAGAAAGTGAAGAATCATGAAGAATCATGAAGGAGATGGAAGAAATGCATGTGTATATACTCTTAGGTATGTGTACATAAAGAAATACCAAAGGAATACAAGTATGTGAACCTTTATATATAAGTATTTATCATGTACATAACTTGAATTAAGACCATATCTAACTATATATGTGTATACTATGCTAAATACATGCATAGAAATACAAAAGGATGAAATTGAGAGGATTTTCTTAAGAGAAAATTTGGCATACGAATTTTTTGTATAAAAATATGTATCCAACTATATTGGTATATGAGTAGATATACATGTATAAATACGGTATAGATTTAGGTAGATGTATAAGTATATGTATGTATAAGGCATATGTACATAAGTATAAGGTAAGGAACAAAATGTACATAAGACATGTACATAAGACATGTACATATGACATAAGCATAAGGTAATGCTTATGTAACCAAATGATGAGGTGAGTGATGACATAAGCACATGATGACATAAGCAAGTGATGACATAAGCAAGTGACATAAGTAAAAGATGATGTAAGCGATGACATAAACATAGGTTTAGAAAATGAGAAAAATAAGAAAAATGTAGGTAATTAGGTACTAAAATTAGTAAATCCTAATACACCTTCTAAATTAGATTATACCTAATTTAGTACATGAAATAGTAATAGCAAAGTAAATCCCTAAATTATAAGAATTTAAGGAATAAAGGATATAAATATAAGTAATAAGAATACTTAAGTATAATAGCTAAAAATTTCTATAAATTTAGTTCATAATGTAAAATAGGGGTCTTAACACCCAAAACAGACATTACCATGTGAATATATGTTCAGAAACGATAAAAAACGACTATAAATTCATAAATATAAAAAATAAAACGAAAAAGTTACATACGATTGAAATTAAAGTCTCACCGGGTAAAAGTTGATAGTAATTCAAGTAGAATTAGGTAATTAGATGTTTAAAATTAGTAGTTAATTTAAATACTTACTAGCGTTGTTATCACATAATGATCAGGTGACCCTGAGGTGAACGAGGACCTCCCAATCGATTACTACAATTAGGGCAAATCACTATGACCGAGTGAGTATTTACCCAATGATTCCATGCTTGTTTTATGATTGTAGATAGTGGACTTAAATATTATTGTTAATTGACTATTGTGTGGGGTTTGGGAAATGCCTGTGTATGTTGATATGTCTTGAGTTGTGAACTTATTTTAAGTATTGATAATGCTATGTTTGTTGCATGGTAGGATAGGAAATGATTGTGTGTACAATTGGATGGTCATAGCATAATTTGAACTTAATTATACTTGGCCTATAAAAAGAAATTGAGACATGCATTAACATGCATAGCATAGATACTATTCTGGCCGTCACATCACATGGAGGTAAAGAGAGGCCATTCGAGGTTTGATATTATTAATTTATTTGGTTTTGTACAGTGCACTCGTACAAAATGACCTTACCCTGGCTCGTGGGAACACTAAACGTTGGAGGTGTTAATCGCCTGGCTAAGGGTCGAGTCTAGAGGCCTCTGTTTAAGGGTGAGTGTGGACTGCAGGGGTCCACTCACAATTATACTAGAACTTCGGTTTTCTAAAAATAAAAAAAGAATTATTTGATATAAGTACGGAATGTGGAGTTCCGTAGTAAAGTAAGTTCTAGTATAATACTCGGATCTGACTGGTGCCGTGTATACTCTAACCCTGACTTCGGAGGGTGTTAAATCTGAGTTACGCATATGAACTAGTTAATTATACGTATTGTTTGGCATTCTGGTTGATCATTCATTCATATGCGTGAATATAATGTACTTATAACTTGCTTGTGGTGTGGCTGAGGGTTTTACTCACTAAGCTTAGGCTTACACCCCTTTAGACTTTTGTTGCAGGATAGCCTGTTCGTAGAGACAGGACGAGGGATGCCACAAGTTAGCCTGGGGACTTAGGCAAGAGCGAGCTGTCCTGTGTAATGAGAGAGAATAGTTTATGTAGACTCTTACTCATGTATTTTTGTTTATCTTATTACTATAAACTTAGACATGCTTAAATACTGTGTATTGTAAGCTTTATAACTCAACTTTTATATAAATATGTTTTTGTGATGATATCATGTGAATCTGGACGTTCTTTGGAAACTAATGATTGTAGAGCCTTGTATATTGTGTGAAGAGTTCTTGATTGGAAGGGTAATCAATCAGGGGTTCTTCGTACAGTATACGGCGTCTGCCATGACTAGGCCATCCTTAGTTCGTGACAGCTATCTACCTTGGGTGCATAACTAAGTGAATTGCTAAGGTCTTTACTTCTTTAGGAGCTAATCAAGTACTCCCTCTTTATCCTTTCTATCAGAATGTCTAAGTAGTGGCCAATACGTGCCCTGACTCGTGATCCTGGATTATCTTTTCTACAAGTTCCATTTTATCCCTTTAGCATGTATACTAGGATTCTCATGAGTGACATCTTGTAAATTACCCCTTTTGTCTTTTCCTCCTTATGATGTAGCCATAGGAGGCTAGGTATATAAAGCCCTACTTTGTAAGCATTAAACAACTTACTTTATTATTGATTATACTTTATTTTCGAGAGTTCAATCTCCTTTATCTTATTGAGCTTGAGTTTCTTGTTTTTCCTTTTCCTTTTCCTTAATCTAATTACTATCAAGTCCTAATCCATTTAATATTAACCTTTAATAAGAGATTAAGGAAAACCTGTTTTTTCTTTTAATTTTAAAAACATAAGCTTGCCACCTAACTAAGATTGGGTAAAGGATTAGGTTAAAAACAGTTAGGTGGATTAACTTTAACATAATCACTAATCCACGGGAAAAATTATTTAAAAAGTGATTTTTTGAAATACTCTAGAAATTGAGTTCGGGGGCTAATATATTAAACTCTAAATGGGTACACCTTAATCTTCTAAATTTAACTTTATTTATTAAAATACCCTTTTGATTAAAAAAAATTATTCCAATTTACAAGTAAATAAAATTAATTTAATTTGAAAAAAAAAAGAGAGAAGAACTTAAATTTATTTACATAAAGGAAAATAAAAAATAATTCCTTTTTTTTTAAGTTACCCCGTAGGTGTATAGTACCCTCTAATAGGGATTAAACATCCTATATTTTGATTCTAAAACTTTAATGAGCTAGTTAATTTTAATTTTGAAAATGATTTGCTTTAAGTTTTTATCAATTTAGTTTTATTTAAGAATATTCTATGAGCAAAAGGTCCTAGTTTAATCTTCTTACTTTTGGAAAATTCTAAATTTAACCTAAATTTAGAAAAGGGTTTGTTTACTATTTTTTATTAAAATATTTTTCTAGGTGGAAAGTCTTTTTTTTTTTTTTGAAAGATAATAAAAAACAATTTTTTTTATTTTCACTTTTTAAAAGATATAAATTATCCTAAGTATGTAAAAGGGAAAATTTTTTTTCTCTTTTTTTTTTTTGCAAGTGATTTTTATGTGATAAATGAAACACATTATTTTATTTTTTTTTTTTTCTTCTTTTTTTTTTTAAGATGATAAGAAAGTAAAATTTTAAGAATATTCTATGAGCGAAAGGTCTTAGTTTGATGTTCTTACTTTTGGAAAATTCTAAATTTAACCTAAATTTAGAAAAGGGTTTGTTTACTATGTTTTATTAAAATATTTTTCTAGGTGGAAAGTTTTTTTTTTTTTTAAGATAATAATAAAGCAATTTTTTTAATTTTCTCTTTTTGAAAGATATAAATTATCTTAAGTATGTAAAAGGGAAAATTTTTTTTCTCCTTTTTTTTGGCAAGTGATTTTTATGTGATAAAGAAAACACATTATTTTATTTTATTTTATTATTATTTTTTTTTAAGATGACAGGAAAGAAAAACTAATGATATAAAGAAAACCATTAAAAAAATGGAAGAGATAAATACTTTATATATATATATATATATATATATATACACATACATACATACATAAATCGATAATAATATAAAAGAAATAACATGAAAATAAAAAAGTGAAAATAAACCTTGGGTTGAATTTAAGGTCAAGTGCACAAGTTGAAGAATAGATCTGAGGTGATTAGGTTAGATTTTCAATGGTTAGGGTGGGTTATCATGTGCAATGCACATGCATTGGAATCAAAAGAGAGAAGTGGCTATGGGGGGTTGGTTTAGGACACTCTGACCATTGATTCAAGTGGGTGAGGACACTTTATAGATGTTTTCAAACATAATAGGAAGATTAGTAATAGTGCCTCAACCTAAAACGATCATATGAGTGGTGGTGCATGATGGTCGAAATGTGTTAGAGAGAGAAAGTGTTAGTGGAGCTCAAATGGGGTTTGCTCAAGATTATGCAAAGGTGGTTTCATAAGTTATCGGGTATGAGAAAGCTATTGGAATTGTTTATTTTTCTTGAGAAACATCACGAAAGGGTGGTTTTTAGAGAGAGAAAGTTGAACAATTTTGAAAGGTCCTAAAAACGAATTAAATTCAAAGATTTCAAAGTAATGGTTTTTTGATGATGATATGATTTTTTGCCAACTTTGAAGTCTAATTTTGTCCATGTAAATAATGAACATAGATACTTTCTTGGATTCAATATGACGAGGGTCATGTGTAGCATGACATCCTACCAAGAGCCTATGTGTGTGTTGAAATCTCGTGCAAAATGATGGAAAAGTATAGGGTGTGAGCAAGAAAGAGAGGAAAATCCAGGTATTAAATTTTTTTTTTTATTTCAACTCTCATTTTAACCTCCTTAATTATTGAATTGGGATGACAAAATGGTTTTAGTACAAAATGCTTTATGTCTACTTCGTAATTTCACTATTGGTTCGATGAAATTGTAAAGTACAAAGGATCCAAAATGGATGCAAAGTGGACTACACAGGATGGGAATGTGTGAGAGACATGGAAAATCTTAGAGAATGTGAAGGAAAATGGATACAGATAGCCAATCAATGGCTAACATGTATCCATGTCCTATAGTAAAATATATATAATGGAAGTATGCATATTGCCTTAGCCACCAAGCCAGTCACTTTCTTAAAAATTGTTGCAAAGGGATTTCATTTGTTATTTTAAACTCAAATGAACAGCTTTAAGGATCAAGATCCTATTTTAGCTCTAACTAAAAGCCCATTGACTAGTTTTTTTTTTTTTAATTAAAAAGAACAACCATTTTCAAATAGATGAATTAACTATGCATATGTTGAAAATATTTTAAAAATTAAGCTAAATTTCATAGAATTCCGAGCTTTAAATCACTATTTATCCAATTAATTAAAATTTTAATAACTTGATCAATTTAAATCCAATCAAGACCTTATTTGAAACCTCAACTAGCTAAAAATGACCACTACTCCATGACGTAAAGAATAATTAACTCACATATGGATCGGTCTAATGCCTCACCTTCTAAGAGGTGTCTTCTTAAAAATTTTTCTTTACTTTTGGTATTGAAAGATGGTTCATTACAGCCATCCTTAGGTTAAGGATAAGGTAGAACCCGTAATTCACCTACCATATAACTATATGAAACTCTTATTCTCAAAACACTTCTCATTTGTTTGAATGAACAACAATGGAAACCTTTATCACAGTGGGCCATACCTAGAGTATCACAACTTTAAAATGTTTTATAATACATAGCTTCATCAAAAAAGTTTATATAGTACATCTACAATTTCTATATTGAAGCCTTCACATAATAATAAAATAATCTTCCAAGAGAGCTTCTTCCTAAAATCTAAACCTAGATCTAAAACTATTTATCTCATAAGAAAAACTATAGCCACTTGGCTTTCTCCGGTCTTTTTGCTTCCATAATGTGAGATCCTGCTTAACGTCTTATTAACCTAAGGACAAGAAAACTTATCTCCTTAGCTTATTGTAAACTAAGTGAGAATGGACAAACAAGTAATAATACAAAATAGTATCTTGTCATAAACAAATATATATATCAATCCTAATCATAACATATACTCTCCAACTAAGCAATCCAAGTGTAACACATGCGTGCCATGCTCATATACATAACAAACATCAATACCAATATCCTAGCTTTGCCTTAGCCCTAGACATAGACATCTAAGTAGTTAATATTGCCAAGCATCAAAATTGTCAAATTTTGGAACTTAGAGAAGAGTTTAACAATCTCAACCTAACCTAAGCTATGCAATTCTATATGCTTGAAAACGAGTCTTTATAAACCAAGATGTTTGCATTATAAAACCGAGCTTTTAGAAACTAAAATGTTTACTTAACAAGAATCTAGTTTTCAAGATAAAGCTTAACCAAGTAAAAACTTAATTTTAGAAAACATGAACTATAGGTCTTTTTTGTGCTATGCCATGAATGCATCAATTGCAAACCAAGAAAGACTAGGTAATTCCAAGCAACACAACTAAACTTATTTATTAATTTATTAGCCAAGCCTTTACTTTATTTCTCTTATATTTTCAACTCTAAAATCTTGGTGTCGGGTTCACTTAAGTGAACACTTTAAGAGGCTGGTTAGTAGTTAGTACCTAGATTCTTATCCAAGTTAATTCAGATCTCAACCAACAATTATATCTAAACAATACATAGGTCCACAATAATACATACAACCAAGCCAAACACAATTAAAGTTAATCCAGTCAATAGCAAAGCTTAACTCATCCAAAAACATGTACCAAGGAGTTCATAAGGCATGTCATGACTCAACAATCAACATGTTATATTCATTCACATAAGATCAGTCTAAGGTACTGTAATTTGGATAAGTTAAGAGTAGATAAAATCTACTCTAGAACAAAAGCAATCCATTTACATGGACCACCTAGCAAATTTTCCCAATTCTTACTCTTGATCTCGAAGTTCTTCCTAGACTTACTTCACCTAAACAAAATGTATACAATACTTAAGTCAATATAGGTTAAGTGTAAATAAGGTTACCAGCTTACCTATACTTAAGGTATAGGTTCTGTGAAAACCTAGTTTCATAATTTTTAGTCTTTGTTTACTATTTTTAAAATTTAATTGAAAATTGGAGCAAAGCGTAGTACTTACTAGCATTTGTGTTTCCTACGACTACTGGCAACCTATTCGTTGCCAATGAAGCTAAGCGTTTACTCTTTGTTCAAGAAATGCTAGTGGATGGTTGTTAGATTGCATCTTTAACCATGCATTCTGCTTGCTTTGGTTGCTCTTGAATATTTCCAAATCTTCCCTAAATACCCTACTCTCCAATTGTTGTCCCTTCTATGTGTTTGAAAGTTCCAATCTACTAAGAAAGGTCTAAATGGAAGCTACATGAGGGAATTTATAGGAGTGTCAATCGGTGGGGAATTTGCACATGTTTCTGTGTGTCATATTGAAAAATTTTTCCTTTAATTAATTAGAATTATGTGTCATTCATAAGATGATCATATAAGTTAAAGCCTCCACACTTAGACCTTATTGTTGCCATGACATCTCCTTAGAATTGCAACATCTTTAATTTAGTTTAACATATTATTTATTTACTCTTTAGTTCATTTAATTATTTAGTATATCATATATAATATATTACTATTTTCAAAATTCGAGTATACACTTATACATGTGATACTTATATTAGCTATTTTAATCCCAATTTGTTCCAAATTTTTATTTCTATAAGTTAAGTAAGTTTATTTTTAGGGTCCTGCTAGATTCCGATCTCGCATCTCGGGTTTATGATAAAATATTTGTTACTAGATAAAACTACGTTTTTATTAATTCAATATTTTGTCTACTTTATTTTACAATATAAATTATACTAAGATGCTTCTTTTAACTTTGATGACCTCATGTTAACACCTCATTTGATTTTGAGAATATTTTTTGGAACCCTAAATCTACCATTTTCAAATAACTATGATTGCTTATGTAATAATATTCGGGGTTCAAACTCCTCACGAGAACTTTATTTTATCACTTCACAATTCATATTTTCCAAGTTCCATATAATGAATGCATCACAATTTTGAGTCCTTGATAATCGATCGAAAATCAGGGTCTCACATTCCACCCCCCTTATAAAAACTTTCATCCTTGAAACTTTTAAACTCTTGAACAATAGAGCTTCAATTCCATTATTTCTCTTCCACTACACAACTTTGATTCCCACATCACATCATAATCGTCATCCTCTTCTCAAGTTATGACTTCACTTATAGCTAATCATATTCTTAGGCTTTCTAAAGTTGATCCATGTAGCCATCGCTTCTATCTTTATTCAATTTTCCATCTTATAGCTTTATGAACCAAATAGATCCTCTTGATGGGTTTATACTTAGAATCTTGAATTATATAACTTTTGACATTTTTTCAATGTTATCAATTCTTATAACAAACTTTGATCTCTTTGATAAGAACGACAATGCATCAACTCCATGTGTTACCATATAAGTTATTTCAAGTGGATAAGTTTTGAAGTTTGATATCATTTCAACTCAGTCCTACTTGTACTTTCTAACCTAGGTTTTGACTTAGGTTTTGAGTTATGTCGAGCTCAATGTTCTTTAGCAAGATACATTTTGACACATCCTTTAACCTTTAGTTTAAGTAAGATTCTACCTTCAAATACTTTCTGACTTAGTTTCTACCACTTGGTACATATCTCATTTCTACCTTTAGTTAAGGCTAATCATAATAATATTATCATTCAAATG
This sequence comes from Lumnitzera littorea, assembly GCA_024138015.1. Lineage (NCBI taxonomy): Eukaryota > Viridiplantae > Streptophyta > Magnoliopsida > Myrtales > Combretaceae > Lumnitzera > Lumnitzera littorea. The sequence goes on from JAMXBB010000004.1 coordinate 69,177,972, forward strand.
TAATTTATGACTAATCCCTTTTCTGATGTATACTTTTTGTAACTCTCCAAGTATCACACTTCCATCATAGTCGAAGGCTTAAGTACTTCATATAGCTAATACACATATAGTATTAAGTATGTGTATGGCAAATTTTAACTTTTAGCTAACCCAGACTCAAATGAGACATAGAATGACTCAATTCAATTAGATTTGATTTGAACTAAATAAGATTGACACAACTCTTGGATAAAAAGACATGCAGAGAAATTAACCAATTAGTGATCTTACAGTCAATATGACATCACTGAATCAATAATGAAGATAGTAAACTCAATATAAGAGATATAAGAGTTGCCATTCCCTTCTAAGCTTACTCATGTGTGCAAAAACATATATGAAGAATGCCATTTTACACTAGTTTAACTTTATTTTATGCAATACCTATTTATTTTTCTTCTTGTGATGGTGATTAGTTAAAATGTATAACTTCTCTACCCATGCCTTAGTCTATTCTTACCATATAAGGATACTATTCTTTTGCCTTCTTTAGCTAATATAGCTACTCTAGATAGCCTCATATACACATTTCTACTATCACATTCTTATCTTTATAGAGTTTTCAAGGCTCACAACATAACTTGATACATTTCTTTCCTAATCCCAACTGTTATATGCCTATAAATCATCCATTTAATTGCTTCAATACACTAATTTATTACAAATTTACCAAGGTTTCCTCCTCAATAACAACTTAAATCCATCAATTTCTTAACAACTTCCTTAAGCATTTTGCCCAAAACTTAATTCAATCTACGTTGCTCTCCACACTTTCAGTTTCTTCTTCTTAAACAACTTTGATCTATATACCTAAACATGCATTAACTCTCATTTCCATCCATACTTTGACTCTATAGATCCATAAAAATGCCTTAACTTTTCAATCCATCACACTTCCAATCCTAATTCTTATATGAGTTGTGATACTTTGAGGCCCATTTCACAAACCATGCTTTGGTACCACCCATAATGTCTTGCCTTCTAAGTGTCTGCTTAAAGTTTTTTCTTTACTTTTGGTACCTAAATATGATTCGCTACTACCATCCTTGAGTTAAGGATAAGGTAAAACGTGCAATTCACTTGTCATATAACTATATGAAACTCTTGTCCCTAAAACACTTCTCATTTGATTTAATGAATAACAACGGAAACCATTTCAACAGTGGGCTAAACTTAGAGTATCATAATTGTAAAATCTTTTATAAGACATTAGCTTCATAAAATGATTTGTACAATACATCTACAAATTCTATATTGAAAACTTCACATAGTAATCGAATAATCTTTTAGGAGAGGTTCTTCCTAGAATCTAAACCTAGATATGCAACTATTTATCTCATAAGAAAAACTATAGTCACTTAGCTTTCTCTAAACTTTTCACTTCCATAATGTAAAATCCCGCTTAACTTCTTCCTAACTTGAGAATAAGAAAACTTATCCCCTTAGCTTATTGTAAGCTAAGTGAGAGTAAACAAATAAGCAATAATACAAAATAGTGTCTCATCATAGACAAATATATATATCAATCCTAATCACAACACACTCTTTCCAACTAAGCAATGTAAGTGTAACATATGCATGCCATGCTCATGCATGTAACATACTTCGGCACTAATATTCTAGCCTAGCTTTAGCCTTAGACCCAAATATCTAGGTACTCAACATTAGCATTTCAATTATCAAATTCAGGAACCTAAAGAAGAGCTTAACAAGCTTAACCTAGCTTACGCTATGCAATTTTATATGCTTGAAAATGAGTCTTTATAAACCAAGATGCTTACATTATAAAACTGAGCTTCTAGAAACTAAACCATTTGCTTAACAAAAACCTAGTTTTCAGAATAAAGCTTAAGAAAGTAAAATATCAGTTTAAAAAACTTAACTCGTGGGTTCTTTCATGCCATGCCATGAATGCATTAATCGCATACTAAGAAAGACCAAACAATTCTAAGCAATACAAGCAAGCTTATTCATTAATTTATTAGCCAAGCCTTCACTTTATTTCTCTTACGTTTCCATTTCTAAAATCTCAATATCGGGTTTACTTAAGTGAATACCTTAAGATGCTGGTTAGTAGTTAGTACCTAAATTCTTATCTAATTTAATTTCGATCTCAACCAACAATTATATCCAAACATATATAGATCTACAACATCACATAAGACTAAGTAAAACACAATTAAAGTTAATCCTGTCAATAGCTAAACTTAACTCATCCAAAGACATATGCCAAGGAGTTCACAAGGTATATCATGACTTAACAATGAATATGTCATATTCATTCACACAAGATCAATCTCAAGTACTATAGTTAGATAAATTAAAAGTAGATAAAATTTACTCTAGAACATAAGTAATCCACTTACCTGGATCACTTAACAAATTTTCCCAATTCTTACTCTTGATCTCAAGGCTCTTCCTAAACCCACTTCACCTAAACAAAATGTATATGATACTTAGGTCAATATAGGTTAAGTAAGGTCATTAGCTTACCTACATTTAAGGTCTAAGTCTTGTTATTGTGCTGTTTAGGACAACTTTGGTCTTAGATACATTCTGACCTAATTTCATACTTAACCCTGTATATAAAGTCCTTTTAGTATACATTTTAATATAGTTTTTGACTTCTTCAACATTATATAGATATTGTTATATCTCATTTCCTTAACATGCTATTCTGATCTTTGTCATAGTTTTACACACATATCATTTAAGTTAACTTTTTTGCTAAATGCACTTAAAAGGACATAGAGAATTATTGCAGAAACACATGCATATTTAGAAATCAATACATCCCTGCATCAGTTTCTAATCTACGATATGCACATTAAGCTATTTCACAATTTCACCTAATTTACATTTTGATGCACATTCTAACTCATGTTTTGACCTGCATGAATACTCTTTAAATTGTCAAATCACTTAACTCCAACATCCATACCCCTGTTTCCACACTCCCTCACACCAGTTCAATATTCTAAACTCTATTTACAACTAGATTATATCAAGTATAAATCAAATGACTCAATGAATTATCATTCTCTCACATTTCTAGCTTACACTTTCCATGTTATTCCAAAAATGCCCAAGATCCATCTTCATAATTTTTCAAAAGCATTTATATAACATTAAAATAGACAATTTGAGGAACTTACATAAAAAACTTGGATAGAAACAATATCATTTGCTATTTTAACATTTATTGTAAAATTCTTTTTTAGGCCTAGTTTCTTGAGGCCCCATGTTTCCACTTTGAATTTGAGAAATCTGATTTCATGTTTAGAATCTACATGCAAAAATACTTAGAAATATCAAGTTTCATAATTTTTTCTCTTTGTTTACTATTTTTAGAATTTCATTGAAAGTTGGAGCAAAGTGAAGTACTTACTAATGTTTGTGTTTCCTACCACCGTTGTCGGTCTAGTGGTTGTTAGTGAAGCTAAGCATTTAGTCTTCATTTGAGAAATGTTGGTGGATGGTTATTAGATTGCATCTTTAGCCATGTACTCCACTTACTTTAGTTGATCCTCATTATTTCCAAATCTTCCCTAAATACCCTATTGTCCAATTATTGTTCCCTATATGTGTTCAAAAGTTCCAATCTGCTAAGAAAAGCGTAAATGGAAGCTACACGAGGGAATTTATAGGAGTGTCAATTGGTAGGGAATTTATAGGAGTGTCAATTGGTAGGGAATTTACATGCATTTCCATGTGTCATATTGAAAATGTTTTCCTTTTATTAATTAGAATTATGCGTCCTTCATAAGTTGATTGTATAAGTTAAAGCCTCAACACCTACACCCTGTTGTTGCTAGAGCATCTGCTTACAATTGCAACATCTTTAATTTAGTTTAACATATTATTTATTTACTCTTTAGTTAATTTAATTATTTAATATATCGTATATAATATATTACCATTTTCAAATTTCGGGTATACATGTATACACATGATAATTATATTAGCTATTTCAATCCCAACTTGTTCTAAATTATGATTCATATAGATTAAATAAATTTATTTCTAGGGTCCTGCTATATTCCAATCCCACATCTCAAGTTTACTTTACAAATATTTGCTACTAGATAAAACTATATTTTTATTAAATTCGATATTTTGTCCACTTCATTTTACAATATAAACTTTATTAGGATGCTTTTTTTAACTTTGACATCCCTATATTAAAACTTCATTTGATTTTGAGAATATTTTTCGGAACCTTAAATTTATCGATTCTAAATAACTATGATTGCTTATGTAATAGTATTTAAGGCTTGTACTCCTCATGAGCACTTCATTTTATTACTTGACAATTCATATTTTCCAAGTTCCATATAATGAATGCATCATCATTTCAAGTCCTTGGTAATTGGTTGAAGACTAGGGTCTTACAATCTGAACATTAGGTTTTATGAAAAACTTGATATTCTCTTATATAGCTTAGAACCCATCAAATCGTATCTGCACTTTGACTCTTATTTAATCCCTAAAATTGAAAAGACCCTCTCAATGTGACCAAATGTCCTTAAAAGTAACTCAAGACCTAAAAATCCTATTTTTCTAATTTTTTTTTTGTATTTTTTCTATTTTCCATTTTTTTATTTTTCTAAATTTTCTATTTTTTTGGTGTTTTTCTGAAACTTGAAATTTCTAATTTTTTTAATTAGGACTATTTTCTTTATTCTAAAAAGAATTTCTAAAATACAAAGAGGTAAAAATAAGGTGTATACATATCATTAGCTCTTATCTATTCCTGTTAACAAATAATAGTGGCGAGAAACCCTAATTGATACTTTGTGCATTACATCAAAGTGAAAATTAGGTCGTATAAAGCTTATTGGTGCATCATATCCTTTAAGTATCTCAAGAGTCTTGCTAATCCTTTTCTTTGTTTGTTTTTATTACCCCATTGTGGTGTGCCCTTCATGCATCAGACCTTGGAGATGGATTAATATATAAGTTAGTATTCAAACAAATATTACGTGTTTTTCAAATAGTAGGAGTCGACTTAAGGTCATACAATTATATTCATTTTCTTGATCAATAATTTGAAAAATGTTGATATTGAGATTAATGATGAAGATTAAGACTTATTACTATTATGGTCTATACATCGCTTCTTATAGTATTTTTAGAGAGATTGTGATTTAATGGTTTATTATTTAACTTTTCAGTTAAAAACAAAGTTTAATGAGTAAAGATAAACTCACAAATTGGGTGCCTTTGAAGAATCTAACAATTAGATTTTTAGTTAGTGACTAAACATAGACAACAATCTAGAAGGAACAATGATAAGTAAGACATGTTGAAATCTAAAAATCATGACAAGGTATGTTGTTGATAAGGGAAAGGGACATATTATGTTACAGTATTGTAAGTTGCAAAATAAGAAAAAGAAGGATAGCCAAATGTTTAAAAGAAACAAAACACTGAAATAATGAATGTTGATTTTGCCAAGAATTAAGTCAATGATGAAGTCTTATTGGTTATTGATGGCATATATACGTGATTGAATGAGCAAATTCTTGAAATTGGCTATTCATAGAATATGTAATCTAATTATGACATATTTCTTATGTATAAGTCAATAGGTAGCAAAGTTTTGTTGATGTTATGATAATGTTGCCTTCATAGCTATTGATATTAGCAAAGCTAATATTAAGATGAATGATAGCATGGTCAAAATGGTATCTAATGTTAATGTATACTTAATTGAAAAGCAAACTTAGCACCATTCACTGAAATAAAGTGGTAATAGAATTATAATTTACAATGAATAGCATAGAGAAACAATAGTTATTATTTTGTTTAGTTGTACTCAAAATAACATTAATAATATACTAAAAATATATCTAAAAGTACCAAGATACCCTTACCTCAATCTATGAAATGACTATTGTGCTAACATCGATGAGTAGATATGAAAAAATGCCTGAAAAGACTACGGAGTAACTATTCCTTCAATTATGTGAAGGAATTTCAATATCTTCATTTTTCAATAGTAGCAATTCCATGAAATGAATATTCTACCAACCAAATATTGGAATAGGTCTATAAAAGAGGAATAGCTATTCTAATTGATGCTTATGAAGTTAATGAAACTTATTGTTGGTGTTTTGAGCTTTGATGGTTGGGAATGTCTTATTAAGTGAAACAATGCAAAGATTTTGCCTTAGTGTATTGGTTTTTTATGAAAAGGTACAAAGATTAGCGATATGTGTGTTATGTAGGATTAAGTCACCAGTGCAGTAGCTATACTTCTTCAATGTTAAAGTTAGATTTGCTAAGCTATAACATATGCATCGACACTTATGAGTTACAAAATTTTATTGAATTTATGTAGTAATTTATAATTCTTAAGTAGAAGATTGAAGAACTAGAGTTATGTGAACGTTGTTTATTTAACAATTGTAAGTAAATTCATTCATAAGAAAAAGAGACTCTTAATTATACTAATTCTAGCCTTTGGTATCTGTATCTTATACTTCAAAACATGGTTATAGGTACTTTCTCAACCTACTTGATGGACCTATACTACTACATTTGAGAAAATAGCTGCTTGTTTGGAAGTAAGGAAGTTATTCCAAAGAAGGTTATTTGAAATTGATGGTTATACCAGAAGCTAATTGTAGGAAGTTAGTGTCAATTCTCAATTCAAGTTTAGAGCTTGTACACCAGCCTTCTTCAGTAAGTAGTTGATAAAGGTGATATTAAATTACAAGTATAGTGATTTCAAAGTGGTTACTTATGTAGTTGAAATAGTTAACAAATCTAGCAATATAAACCTACTCTATATTTAGAGGTGATTTGTAGCCATGATGCAAATAAATGGCCAGTTATTATCGAGGAAGAGATAAAGATGCTTTATAAGAATGGCATTTTAAGGTTGATTAACAAACTATGGTCAAAGAAAGTTGATTGTAAATGAATCTTTCAAGAAGGAAAGCTTCTAATTCTATATATACTAGATAGAATGCTTGCTATGGTAAGGTAGATGGACTTAATTTACTTAATGAGTTACACTTACTAGTTAAGCATACATGCATCACTTTCTCTAGTAGCTATGCAATAGTATATAAAAATGATATTTTTACACAATCATTTAAATAGGTGGATATGGTGGAAGATAAAGAAGATTAAGTCTTCTTAAAGTTTGTATATGGACTTATGTAGTCTCCTAGAAAATAGTGCAACTTTTTGATGCTTTTATGACCAATATTAGTTTTGAGTGGAGCAAGTATTGAGTAACCTTGTAAAAGCTTAGCAATATGTCGATTTTAGTAAAGAATGACTTAGTTGAGCTTTATCTCTATTCAATGCATCAATTCTTTCGACAATAGCTCATTTAAGCTCTTTATTTTTGTTATAGTTTTTTAAGGGATTTGGAGAGGTGATCTATTACTAATTATATATTCGTAATGATAGTTTTGTTATTAGTTAGATAGATTCTTTTGGCTTATTATTACATTAACTATTATAAAGATTGAGTAATTGGTAGTAATCAAAGTAACAGAGGAAACTATTTATTTAAGAGAATTTATTTATTTTTTTATCTTGCAATGGGTAAGAATGATATTGTTATATTGTTCGACAATCATAGTGTTATTTATTTGATTAACTATTCTATAATCGTATGATATCTAAACATAATGATATCAAATACCATTTATATGTGATGTTGCTACTAATGGTTTTGTAGTGCATATGATTGATACTCTCGAAATTACTACCTATGTATTGAGTATTGATGAAAGGTCTAACTATGAAGAAGCAATAACTATGCCAATTTCATGAGTATAGTTGAGCATTGTTGTATTCTTATTTCTTGATTAAGATTGATTGAGATATGAATCCTCAATATTTTAAAATTGAGATATGTTTTAGAAATTGTAAACCCTATATTACTTAGACTTTAGCATTTCCACTTTAGATGTTAATAAGAAAAGTAGAGTAAAAGGTTTGTTGACCTTGCATAAATTGATTAGGAATGGTTAATCATTTCTTATAATGATTGAGTGAAATAGCATTTGATGGATTTATTCTTAAGTTTGTTTAACTTAACAACCTTATGTACTATAATATTTTGATTCTCTTTCTTCATGTAAATGGCAAATTTACTACTTAAAGTTTTGCGAAATGGCAAATTTACCACTTAAACTTTCAAAAGATCAATTTCATACTTAATTAAAATTTTTGTTATCATTTGTACTACTTGCGTTGACATTGTTACTTACCATTTGTTGATGTAGATAAATGGACCTATCATACAACAAAATGTATCACTTGGTATTTTTTTTTAATAATAAAAGAGCCAAATAGATGCTAATTGAAAAAAAGAAAAAGAAACAATAGAGGAGAAGAAAGAAATAATGAAAGTTTCATATCCTAAAATTTTCATATTAATCAAAATAACTTAATCCTTATCTAAGATTAATCTACATTCCTAAATCAAAATCACAACTTAATTTCAAAACCCTAACCCAACAATATCAAAACCCTAACTTGTCCCAATGTCTTCAACAAGGTGATGCATGTATTGTAAAAACCTAACATCTCCTGACCTTAGCACATTTACAAGGAAAGGTGGACTAACCTTTTGTGTGAGCCACCAGGTTATGTGTTTTCCTTCTTCATTCTTGAAGCAAAAATTAAGGTTTACCACCTAATCCAAAGTTGCGTCTTTTTAATTAGGATAGTGATAAATGGATGGTTAGTGAAGCCTCACACAATCAATTGCCCTACTTCTCTATCTCTTTCACATCTTCTTTTCCATTGCAGTTTCTCTTAGGTTAAGGTTTCACACCTTTTCTTTATGCTCATGTAGAGAAATGTTGTTTTTTTTTTTCATTTTCAAATGGTTTTGTAGGTTTGCTTTCTTAATTTTATGCTATGTCATTTTTTTTTTTCAATCTACTAAACTCTTTTGTGATCCTTCTATTTTCAAAAGAGACAAAATTGATATGGGTATCTAAACTTTTATAATTTTTCATTTTAAAACCTAAACTTTAAATTTATTTATTTTAGTATCCCAACTTTTTAAACGAGACAAATAAATATTATTATTATTATAGTCGTCATTATAAGATACTAGAACAATAATATAAGTATATTGATTTTCATTTTATTTCTATTTTAGTGCTCAAATTTTATTTTTTATTTTATTTTAGTACTTCAACTTTTTAAAGTGAAATAAATATGTATTTTTTATAATAATTGTTATATTAGATATATTAATTTATTTCATTCAAAAAGTTGAGATACTAAAATAAAAAAATTTAATATTTAAGTACTAAAATAATTAATATATATATATATATATACATATATATAAGTTGGATGCTTTATCTCATTTTCAAAACAATGTTAGTTGCTATGTATGGAGCTATCATTTGTCTAGTAATGATATCCCTAAACGTTGGCTTATCAGTGTTATAGCAAGTGTCATAAATGTCAACAAAACTTTATTTAGATAGCAAATTGGTTTTTTAAAAGCTTAAATAGTAAATTTGTCATTATGCAAAGTTTTGGATAATAAATTTACCATTTTCTCCTCTCCTTTCTAAAAGACAACGATTACATTTCAAGTTAGAATATGCTTGACGTTTGCTTGGTAACGCTTGAATCGAAGATGATTTTACAAATTAACAGTTTTTTTTTAATGTTGCGCAAGAAGATGAATGAGAAAACTGGATTTCGCAATTTCTATTTCTCGGAATTTCAATAATTAGTTGAATAGAGCAATCGAATTCAGTGGAGCAGGGAGCTATCATTGAGTCATATCTTTTTTGTCCTTAACCCCGCGTTCTTATAAAACTTTCATACGAATAATGGATGCTGGCAAGTATCTTTTATATACTGTGGGCGGAGAGAATTACGACGGAGCAAATTAATATTCAGAGGTAAATTAAAATAGAGAATTAATATTTAAAAAATTTTAAATAAAAAATTAATATTTTATAAAATAGTTTAAATAAGGAACTAAATTATTATAAAATTATAACGTAATAGCTATTATATAAAATTATTTGAACCATAATATGAATTATTAATCTTTTATTTAAAATTTTCGAAACGTTGATTTTTTATTTGAATCATTTTGTAGAAGTTGATAATTTATTTAAATTCCTTAAAACGTTAATTTTTTATTTAAATTTATTCCAAAATGTTGATCTTTTCTATTTAATTCTTCCAATTGAAAACTCATAAAGTATAATTTTACATTTTTATAACTTTTTAAAATATGTAAATAGATCTGAACTGTGGCTACAGTTTGGAAATGATCACTACAACAATCATTGATTGCAAAAACTTTATGTTTTAGCAACAGTTTAAAGTGTATGTAAATATTCTTAAAAATTACTAAAAGGTATAGTTGCTTTTTTAAACGTTAAGCAGATATATGTTTCTGAGGTGTATCTATAGAATATCACCTAAAAGTAAGAAAAGGGAGGCCAGAATTACTTAGATCTCTTCGGATTTTCCATTTTTTTTATACCAACGATCCAACTAATTAATATAACTTTATTGGCTAATTTTCTTTGTTCTTTAATGTAAAGTAACTTTGCTGTTCTTCGTGACCTCTGAAAGCAAAACATATATTATTTAGTTTCGTGGAGAGATTACTGTGTTATATTTATACACACCCGTACTCTGACAGTGACTCGGACTTTTGTTGTGGTCACTTTTCACGTGCGTATGAGACATCGAATTCAGTTTTAGGGGGGGAAAAAAACAAATCCTTGGCAGAATCAAAGACAAAAGTTACGAAGAAAGAGTGCAAAAAAGATATCAAATAATTTAATGCCCACAAAATTCAATAAAAGATCTTCTTGTGCTGTGTTTTAGATATTTATTCATTTTTAATTTTCAATGAGTTGGAGATGGGAATGTTGACCAGGGAAAAGACAACCTCACGCATGCTCAACCCTATACTTGAGAGGAAATTGAAGCGTCCAAAAGAGAGTGAGAGATGATATTAATAAAAAATTGGAAGATATTTTATTAAATACAGGATGAAATTTGGATTATTAACTAGCTCTCTTTAAACATTTGTTTAAATTAATAGTCAATATTATTTAAAAAAAAAAATTTTTGCCCTTACCTTAATAATTATAAACAATATAAAGTGATAAAACAATACAATATATTGATGACATAAATATATTAAAAGTTCTGTGCATTCACCATAAGATAGCTATGTGAAGACATCATGTGTTGTTGCATTCATGGACGTTTGTTCTCAATTCGGGTTTCGTTGTAAGGAGTCGTGCTCTTTAATAACTTGTACTTCGAGTTAAATAATAAATTGTTTAATGTTGTCCCTACGTTGAATTTTACATTGAGAGATTACTAAAATGTACGCCGACAATTCCAACAAACATAACACATTACATTTCTCGCTCCAAAATGAACTAAATAATATGGTTGATTTGCCCTATTGTAGAATTTCTGTATAAAACCAATCATGTACACGTCTAATGGTGCAAAAATTTTATAAATTAAAATGAGTTTCCTTACTGTTTTCTTAAATTTTGATGATGAGAAATGAGCCTCTTTGTATAGAGGTCGTAGAATTAAGTTAAAAATTATATTATGTTCCAATTATACAAATATATTCTTTTTCACAACGCTACTCTAAGCTTATCAAACGCGCGCGGCAAAAGAAATTTATGTAAAACTAAACAAAGTCTCGTACTATACATAGATATTATCTTGAGGTATATATTTTATTAAAGAAAATAACAAATTTGTTAAAACGATTATCGTAATTAATATCTTTTTAATGTTAGGATATAAGGGTGAGCAAAATAAGAAAAAAATCCCACATTGAAATGATGGGAATTAAGTTATTTGTATATAAGTGGAGAAGACTCATTAATCTAATATCTAAAGGTTTTTGGTTGAATATATTATCAAGTCCTCGAGTTTATTCTTTTGAAAATTTTCTCCACATTATTACTACTTCATTTCTCCCTCACAAGCGGTATTAGAATTGATAGTTCAGTTGGGAGAAGAAAGAATGAATGCAGTGGTTCATCCCTTATGGACGAGCCATCCCATGTGAAAAGAAAGAGCCATGATGAGCTCTTGGTGTGGCCGCAAGTGGTTTTCATTCGAGGGAGAGTAAGATGTAAACCAAATGCGGATGAGACTCACATTAGAAGGATGAGAATTAAGTGATTTATATATAAGTGGAGAAGACCCATTAACCTAACATCTTAAGGTTTTAAGTTACATATGGTGTCAAGTTCACAGATTTATTCCTTAAAAAATTTTCTCCTCATTATTAATACTTCCTTTCTCCCTAATATTTAATGGGTATTCATAGATTTTTATTAAATATAATGTGAATACTATTATTTAATAATACAAATTATATTATATATGAATCGTCTTACTAGTCATATTATAGTCTTTTCAATATATATATTTATATATATATATATATATGTGAAAATTTGTATTATTTAGAGAGAGTTACAATTAATAGTGAGTAGTATAAAGTAGGTAGGATGGAGATCATTACCTTATGCACCTATATATATATATATATGTATGTATGTATATGTATATAAGTTAAAATATTTGGGTCTGAGAGCTACCTTATGATCCTCTAGATGCACCTAAGAACTTATGCCCCCATAAAGTTTACATATCAAGTGTACATAGTGGAACTTGCATCCATCCATATCTAAAATCATGATATTTAAATTTAAGTTAAAATCGTTCTTAAATGTAAAATTATAATAAAATATATATAAATAAAGAGTTTCAAATAAAACATAAATTAGTAACAAAGTACAATAAATATAAAATATGATAATACTTAAATTGAAAATTTAAGATAGATATGATCATTAGATAAGTTTTAACTTAAAAAATGGGTTGTAAGCTAGGAAGACATAGTTGCATTTCTAATATATTTATCAAATTTATTTATTTATTTTTGGCTAGCTACAATATTATACAATAAATTTTGTGGTACACAAAAATTAGAAGGTAGCTTAGAATTAGAACCTGAAATATATATATTACAGGTTCCAAGCAATTTTCAAGGTAGATGACAATACCCTATCTCATGGCAACAGATTCTAAAACTTTCAAGCCAAAAGATATTCTATGACACCTATTATCCTTCTTGGAACCCCTCTAATTTTATGATATGTAGCGTGTTACAGGTTTAAGCATCCCATAAATGTCGATGCTCGCCACAGGTTGATTCTTTGAAACAATGGAAGAATAATGCCATTTGTTAAGAGTTGTATTATTATTTCGTATCAAGTCATGCAGAAGTTGTAATCCATTACATAGTGATCACCATCCCTTTATAAGGATTATTATACGTAAAATATATTTGTCTTGAATATAGAGTTAAAAAAAAGAGAAAGCACATTTTTACTCTCAACCTTCGTCACTTTTTCTGAGTCCTAAATCTCTATCTTCTTTTTATTTTTTTTTATTCCTTTTAATTTCAATCCCCAAATGTTGGCAAATGAGTCCCTGTTAATTAACCATTAGGCTTTTTGTTAGGAATGATATATGACATCATCTTATAGGTCCACATGTTTTTATGAAATAAAAAATATAATAAAATATTAAAATAAGTAATGGAAAAAAACCCAGAAAAATAAAAAAGAAAACAATTTAAAAATAAATTTGTAAAATTATATAAAACAATATAATAATTGCATGTATTGTTAAAGTACATTAATAAAAATATAAGAATTTTGGAAATAAAAAAGTTAAAAATTAAAAAATAAAAGCTTTTTTTGGCTACTTTAAGCCAAGCGATGGTTGGAATGACTTAATTGCGACCTACTTTAAAAAAGTGGCTCATTCGATTGTGAGTACCTATCCTTAACGACGGGTTGCATGACCTATTTTAAAAGTAGGTCACAATTAGGGCTGAATAAGTATTTGATGGGTAGGATATGGAATTTTTTCTATATCTTACCCTATAAAATACATATCCTTAAATTTTGGAGCTATAACTTATACTGTGACACTTTGGAATCATCTTGAAATTTATATTTTATAAAACTTATAGAATGCATAATACCTTGTTGAATTTGTAAGGGTTTTTTTTTTTAATATTTTCCAATATATTTTAAGTTTGTGTTGCTAAAAAAGTAAATCATACATGATATTAATTGTTTTTCTATATGCAAAACTATGTAACTTATAGCAAACACATATAATCTGTGATATAAAAGGACTCTTTATTTTTTATCTCTATTATTTCATTGTAGGATATTAAGTTACCATAAAAATTATAGCAAATTGGAAAGAAAATATGACATAAGAGAGCTTTAGTTTAGGGTTTGTATTAAACTTGATTTGTTTCTTTTTGGCATATATGTAATGGATTGTTTTCATTATTTTCTTGATTGAATAAAATATAAGGTTAATTGTTATTTATTAATACATATTATATTATTTAATAAATTTTATAGAGTAGGTTTTTTAGAGTGGTTTTTGGGATAGGTATAAGGTATCCTGTCATGTTGAAACAAATTCCAAAAAATTATAACTCAAAACTACTTCATAACTTTCTATGCGTACTTGGTCAAGTGAAGTATAGGTAGGTACTTTATTTCATATGATTCATCCTTAGTTATTAGCAACTTGTTAAATTGAGACCTTTTCACCTTAAAACCATAGAGCAGTTAAAAAGGCTTTTAAAAAAATTCCTAATTTTTTTTTTGAATTTTTTTATTTTCATAATTTTCTTTATTAATGTACTTTAATAATATATATTACAATCTATTTTTTTTTTTTTTAGTTTTACAGGATTTTTAATATTTTCTTCCCTTCTTTTAAATTTTGTTGAACTTTTCTTTTATTTTTAAATATTTTTTACATTTTTCTATATTTTATTATATTCTTTATTCAATAAAAGCACGTGGATCATTAAGATGGTATCGATTGTTATTCTTAACGGAAAAAGTAATAGCTAATGGATGAAGGATTGGTTTCCAAAATGTTGGGGACAAAACTAAATAAATAAATAAGGTTGAGGACTTAATTAGAAAAAGTAGAAAGGGTTGAGGATTAAAAATCTATTTTAAAAAAAATAATTTCAATTATTGAAAAAATCTGAATGATAAAATGAAAAATCATAAACAATAAAAATATAACAAAAAGTTTTTTTTATATCTAACAGAAGGTTATAAAAAGGATTGAAAAATCTAGAAATTATATATTTTAAAAGAATTCTTGAAAAATAAAGAAACACAGTGTATGTTAATAATAACAGATGCTTTGAATCTTGACAGTAAACGTGTCGTGGTTAATTTTAGAGAGAGAGAGAGAGAGAGAGAGAGAGAGAGAGAGAGAGGAGAACAGACGTGACAATCCCACGAAATAATGTAGTGGGAATGGCCGACCCAACAAAAGCTAGTGGGAGACATAAGAGGAAAACGTTGGCCAGAAATCAGATCCTCTCTGTGTGATATTGCTCCCCTTTTGTTTTGCAAACTCTAGTGGTTTGTTCGGCATGGTGTCCCTACGTACTTTCACGTCTCCCCATTACGACCCAACCCCCCACCCATACATTCTCCCTTCTAAACAAACAAATTGCCTCTGCCGTACAAGTGTGTGCACCCATTTGTTTATTCTTATATCGAATTATTTATAACATATATTCTAATAGATAAATACTAATAAAATTTAAATATAATGCATATTTAAACTTTATTGATATTCTTGTTATATGTATATACACCTGATAATATCTAATAAAACTCTTAAAATCAATGGATTATAGAGTCTATTATAGAATATATTAATTTTAATTTATTTATTTTTATTTAAGTGTCACAATCTTTTCCCCAAAATTATATTATGCAAGTTAATATTACTTTTAGAACATATTAATAAGTTGATATACTAATGTTATATGTGTAAAAGATACAAAATAAGAAGAGAGAGATAGAGAGATATATATAGGTGCAGTTAGTGAGAGAGTATAGAAAAGTAAGAGAGAGAAAAAAGAGATATAAGTACAGTTAATGGGAGAGTAGAAAAGTAAGAAAGTGAAAAAAGTTGGAAAGAGTAAAGAAAAAATAGTAAATAAACATATTTATCTATTAGTTATAATTTTAATAATTTATTTTATTATTATTATTTTTATTAAATAATAATAAATAGAGGATAAATATATAATTTTAAGAGAAGCGATTATATAAATAACAATAAATTCAACCTGAAATAAGAATCATATCACAGCAAAATACAACATATTTAAACCAATTGCACTAAGTTAAAATAAAGATGCGAAACATGCCCATTATACTCTACTTTATATAGTAAATATTTAATACGGACCCAATTATTATTTTTATTTAATATTTTACAATAGGTAGGATTGTATCGATGATGATACCAACAACAGCGCAAATTCTATTAAAATAAAAATTATCAAACTTGTGTTTCCTGGGCCCCACCCTGACGTTCTGATTAAAGCCTAGAGGCATATGTAGGTGTTAGCCCAATAGGGCGGTTAATGGATGGACGACCAAAAATGGTTACTTGTTTGGGCTGTAATTCCCATTTGAAAGAGAAAAAAAGTGGAACAAAGTGCTTTGATAGTTGAGGGAATAAAATCGATGACTTATTGAATAAGAAGGACAGAAAAGTTTGCAATAAAAATGCATGTGGGGCCCTAAACTAAGAAATGGTAGGAAATTCCTATTGCTTTAAGGTTTCGATCGGTGTATGTTATTTAAGATGAATTCTTTGGGTAACAATATACTCTAAAAAAATAATTTAGTGGAGATCATCCTCATTTGAGTAGTTCCGTTAAACAGAATTCCAAGGAATCTAAATTTTTATGATCTTCGAGAGGTACTTTACCAAGAATGTAGGAATACACAACAATAAGTATACTGATGTTATCGGATTTAAGTTGGCTTAACGGATTCAATCTGTTTTGACTTAATCTAATATAAAGCTAGTCTTGATCACCTTGTTGAACGACATTAATAGCAACCCTTGAAGACCCTTTTAATCAGTTGGTCAAACTAGGTTCTTACAGGATCCAACTAATTTATTCATGTTGGAATGCACCTTCTTCTTTTATTTTTTTGCTAGAAGATGCACTAATTTATTACAAAAATTAACCAAAATTCAAGAAAAAAGAAAATACAAATTATAGAAACTCTTAATTTTCAAATAGCCAAAACATGGATAATTTTATTGATTTATAAATAAATATGAATTATATTTCAATATTTTTATTAACCTTAGTTTAACCTTGATTTAACCTTCTCGATCTTTGAATCCTTCTTGTTTCCTAGTCAACCTTCCAATCTAGTTTTGAAAACCTTAAGTATAACTATGTGACTCCCTATTCATTGGATCCAATTTGAATTAGAACACTCTCATTTCCCAATATTTCCTTTTTTTTTTTTTATAAAAGAAGAGGACTTATGTGCCCTTGTATCAATATAAATGCATCAAATTAGTGTTGACTCAAGATTTATGATTATAGGTTTATAAACCATCAATTCCCCCTAACAATAGTATGGGACTCTTAATCTCCATGCTATAGTTTCAAGCTCAAGGATGTCATGATGTTGTTGGTATATCTCAAGAAAGTTTTGATGATAATAAATCATTATATAAGAGTTACTCATAATTATATTTAGTGTGTAGTCACTAGTATAAAATTTGCTATAAGTTTTGGGAAGAAGTGAAACATTTAATAGAAGTCATAAGCTTCCAAAGCAATATTAATAGTTAAGTTCTGGAAAGAAATTCTATAAATCAATAACATGAGTTAAAAGAAGAGAATTAAAAGCTTCATAGAAGAAGCAAAAGCAAGTGAACATAAATATGAGCTAGATGTTTAGCTAGAAGCAAAAGCAATGGCTTGATAGCATAAAACAACCTAAAGTCAAACTAGAACCAAAAGCTATAACTAGATACATCATATGAAAAGACATAAGCTAAACTAGAAGTTGAAAATTAGAAGTACTATAAAAGGAAATCGTAGAAGTAGTTTACTATCAAAAGTAAACTAGAAGCAATTTTTAGTAGAAATGTAAACCAAAAGTAGAAGCAAAACGATAGAGACAAAAGCAAGCTAAAATGGAAAAAGTACTTTTACATAATTTAAACCTTAGCATTGCAAGTTAAATGTATTTGAGTATTACGTTTAACTAAATATTACGACAATGTTTTTATAGGATTCAAAGAATTAAGCATTATGGAATGAAGCTATGGACAAAGAAGAAGGAGCAAATATGAAGAAATATGGAAGCCAATATTGAAGATGTTGCACATAAGATAGCAGGAAGGCTTAACGAACAAAAGAGATATACATGGATGCATGTATTGTTACAATGGCTAGTATAAAGAACAAGGAAACATCAATGAACATATAATGACTGCTTCTCTATTAAAGTCTTAGAGACTCTCTATATAAGAGTTGTACACCTAAGAAAAAAAAAGAAGAAGAAGAAGAAAAGAGATGTATTATTTTGTGCTAAAGAGTACTGTTATTATTGTTTCTTAAAGATATTGTGCAAAAGTGTTTAGAGAATTCATTGTTATCCTCGAGAGAGTTACTAGTCTCTTCAAAATTAGTGGGAATGCTATTTAAGAGACTAGTGAAGGGACTTATAAACTTGTGTAATCTTGTGGTATGGATTGGGAGGTAAGGTAGATGTAAGCCCCAAAGTTCAGCCAAGTAACCGTAAGATTGAACTTAGAACCCAAGGTTTAGGGCGATCGGCTAAAGGATCCGATCACACTCAAATTATAAACTATTGAGAGAAATATTAGTAAAAATGACCCCGTAAACTTAAATTTAAGAAAATAAATAGTAAAATAGGAGACTATAAAATTTTCAAATTTTAAGCATAATAATTGCTAATTACTGAAAATGCAAAAAGTGTAATCTAATAACTAATAAATTACTAGAGATAGATTATATGTATACTAAAAATTTTAGAATGACCAAAATAATATTTAGGAATGTTCACGTGTATCCCACATGTATTTATGTGTAGATAAAAATACGCGTAATTACCTAAATTAGCCGAAAACTAAGCAAATAATTAAAGAAAAATATAAAATAATTATGGAAAAAATTAGAAGAGGATAAGCTGATGCAAGATCAGGTCGTGGTCAGAAAAAGAAAAATTGACCAATAAAAATTGAACAACTTAAAAGCCAAAAATCAAGGAAATTGAACAAAATCTTGTCAAATTAATGCATAATAATTACAAAAATCATCTATAAATAGCAAGAAAAATTCAGAAGCTCATTTAGATAGATAAAAATAAGAGAAAATTAGAGAGAGTTGAAAATTCGAGAGAAAATCTAGAAAATAAAAAAAAATAAGAAAAACTGTGCAGTTGAGGATTTTAAAAGGAACCCACACCAAACGAGGAGCTGGGAGTGGACGGCCACCACCACCA
Organism: Lumnitzera littorea; assembly: GCA_024138015.1. NCBI lineage: Eukaryota > Viridiplantae > Streptophyta > Magnoliopsida > Myrtales > Combretaceae > Lumnitzera > Lumnitzera littorea. Next base: position 69,197,435 of record JAMXBB010000004.1, read on the forward strand.
CACGGTGGTGGCAGCGCCCAGGCCGGCCGACAAGGCCATGGCGGCCCGCGGTGGCCGGAGCTACCCAAATCGGTGAGTCCGATTTCCAGCCCGAATATTGTGTAATTTTGTAAAAATAGTAAATATAATTAGAAAATTATGAATTTTGTTATTCTGGGATATTTTTGTATGTAGTTTGTAGGAAAAATATTATTTTGATGAAATTATGTTCCGTAATATATGGTCCCTAAGAAATCGTGCAAAATAGAGCATGTTTCGGTTTAGAAATAAATGATCTTAGGAGTGTAGTTTGAAGCCCAAAATTTTTGTGTAGATTACTCAGATGATATAGAACAGTGCTATGAAGCCCGTTTTCAAAAATTAATTTTCAAAATTTTTAGATAATTTTTAGGCCCTAAAATGAGGCATAAAATGGGTAATTTAGGGCTAATTATGTAATTAAATGATTAATTTCTGATTTAGTGAATAATTACATGTTTTAGGATATTAAAATCTGATGGAGTATGATACTTGTAGCAATTAGAGTGTTAGATGTAATTATTAGGTTAATTATGTAGTAAATAGGCAATATGAAAAAATAGTACATTTTAAGATAATTTTGTAAATTAGGGTAAATTGGCGTAAAATCTGATTTAGGATGAATTTATACATTTTGAAATGATAAATGATGTTTAGAGATGGTAATTAGGGTAATAGAAATATTAGAAATGCATTATGTGCATAATATGTAATAATGTATAATGTGTAATTTTTGAAAATATAATAAATAGAAAATATTAGGATAAAAATTGATATTATATAAATAATAGGGATATATAATAAATCTGATAAGAAACTTGAATTTATGTAATTATGTGAAAAATGTAAAAATTTCTCACATTAGGAGTAAATTCGGTACATAAATAGGGATTTAAGTATACCGGATGGAATAAAATGCTGACTAAGGGTAGTAATTGTATTTAGGGTATCGGGAAATAATGTGACTAATTTCACCTTATGGGTTGGAACGGAATTTTAGGGTTGGAATCTAAAACATTACTTAAAAATCGAACTAAAAACCTAATTTAGAAATCGATGCGAAAACCGAACTTGAACCTAACCCTAAACCTAGAATAATGGTAAAAGACTTAATACCTAGATAATTAGGCATATTAAACCTTAAACAAAACCTAACAATAAGCGTTATAGAATAAAACAAACTTATAATAGTTATATGAAAAGCTGAAACTACGTTTGTGTTATAGGGATGAACGGCGATGGCCTGAGCAAATCGGACCTCGAGTGAGTGAGCGAAGAGTCGAGGTAAGTTGGGATTAATATGATGCTGTATTTTTGGAGGCTTAAGATTATGCTTGGTTGTGCTTGTTAGATAGTTGAATGTGTGCATGTGCTTGATTATGGGTGATGCCATGATTCTGTTTGTTGCTTTGACACATGTTGTATGAATTGTATGTAATGATTGATCACCCTAAATTGGACTTAATCAAATATACGACCAGTAATCATAATCGAACATGCATGGCAACCCGTTAGGAGATTTAGGACTTTTCGGCCAAATACCGACCCCTTCGGAAGGGATAGCGCAGGATTGCAAAATGGTTCCTTTTTTATCCTCAGTCGAACTAAGTGACAGGAGAGGAGGTCGTGGCGAGGGTGAAGGCAGTGGTTCAAAGGTAGTCGCGGGAGGAGCAAGGTCTCCATTACACAAGCCTGGGTTTGGTCGTGAGCTGTTGCATTAACGGCAACTCCTCAACCCGGATTAGAGCGGGCGCAATTTCTCTAATCTCATGACGGGCCGGACAACTTCGTGCGATGGCATTTGCTTGCACATGCATTGCACCTAATAAGTGATTGAAAACCTTGTTGTGAGTATGGTATAATTTTAAGTCTTCCGTCCTAACTTACTGAGCTGTGGTTGCTCACATCCCTATAGACATCGTGCAGGTGCTGGCTAAGAAGCGGATTCCAATTACTCTGAAGCTAGCAACTGCTGGATCCTGGGGAGTGAGGAAAAACATGTGAAGAATAAATATATTTTTAAGGTTTAAGCTTTTACTTTAGAACTTCTCATTTTTGAATAATGTAATAACTAGGAAATATATTACGGAGAAATCTTGTAAACCTTAATTGTAATAACTGTATTATAATATATATATATCTTTCCTCACTTTCTTAAAGAAATGATTTATTTAAATTATAAACTGTTTCCTTCAAAGCGGGTTAGTCGTGGACGCCTTGTGTAGATCAAGTCTAAGATAGCGGTTGTAAGGCCAACTTCTAACTTAAGATGGTTTACACGGCGGGGGCTGTTACAACTCTGCCGCTTCGGGGCATGACAGTAGAGTCATGGAATTGTATATCCATGCTAATTTCATTTAAATAATGGAATACGTTAGTGTGGATGATTAGTTCACTTGCCATAGGCTAGAAGAGTGAATTGATCCATAAGGGGGAACTGCTATAAATCCTTGGTTGAACATTTTTCCCCTATTCTATTTGATTTTCGTAGTTTATTTAATTGATATATAGCATTCGTGTGTTAATCTTTGATAAAAGTTCATAAAGGTTTGTTATAAGTATCATCATTCAATGATTAAGAAGGGTTAAGTTTAATATTGTGAAAATTATTTTAAGTATTATCACAATTAATTCAATCCTCCTTCTTGATTGTTCATTAGGACCAACAATTGGTATTAATGTAGGTCTTCTTTTTAATAGAGTGTCAACTCTTGAGAAAAAGATCAAATGGCAAACACATTTAGTGTTCGTATTTTTTATAAACTAATTTTTCTTTATGGAAGTGCAAGATGGAGACTTATATTCAGACAACTCATTATGGATCATAGATTACCATTGAATTTGAAACAAAATAATTCTTAATAAAATTACAATAGGTGAAGAAATAAAAAGTGCATCTGCCAATTCAGGGACAAAATATGTCATTTTGATTTTTAAATTTTCATCAAAATTTAATGTAATTTCTTCTTATAAAACTATTAAAGATATATGTGAGAAACTTAGTGTAGTATATGAGGAAAGTGGAGACATTAATGTAATGCCACAATTAGAAGCTAGATATATGGAAGAGGTAAAGATATTAAATTTTTGCATGGTGGCAAATAATGACGCAAATTCCAGATCTAGTTTTGAATCTATTGATTATCTATTGATGTTAATGAAGAAATTGAAAAATTGTTATTTTCCTTATTAAAGAAAAATTTAAAACTTGAAAAACAAGAACAATGTATTGATAGACAAAAAATGCTTCTTTTTTTCAAGAAAAAGATGTTTTAGAAAGAGGTTTCGCAAAAAAACAAAGTTCTTCCATCATCATAGGAATTGATGCCCTAAGAAAAAAGAAAAACGTTTTATTGAATGGAAACAATGTCTAGAAGAAAGAAATAGAAAAATTGAAAATTAGAATTGATGAACCATCTAATTCCATCAAGGATGCTTCTAAAAAACTTTGCAAATTGAAGACATGCTTAAAAATATAATTGCAAATAAAAAGTCATATTGTTGTAAAAGTAGTTTTGTTCTTAAAAAAGAAGAACCTAAATAGCTTTCGAAAGAAAGACAAAGGTATTAGGAAAATCATATACATAGTAAACAAAATGCTTATGCTTGTCTCTGTTGTAATAAATTTGGACATATAGGAAAATATTATTAATATAAAAGAAACAAGCTCAATAATGAACAATTGAATAAAAATAATGTTATGAGCTTAAATTATCTAAGTTCCTAAAGATAGGTAAGTTTTAGTATTGTAGGTGCATAAGGTAAAGCTCAAAAGGACATGATCAATAGAAGCCTCTATTGGAAGTAATAAAAATTGATACCATTATTCTAACTTTGCTCACTAAAATATAAATGCTTTTTATCCATCGCTCTCACTCATGCTCTTTGATGTTGTTTGAAAAAATGAATTGATATCTAAATAATTTTTCTAATTGTTATTGTATATTAATTAATCGGGAAGGGAGGATTAGGAAAATCCTATTGATTGCAAATGAACATATAGGGGGAGGAAAGAAAATTTTGAAATAATTAATAATGTGTCATTAAGATAAGTGTTTCATTTTTTATTTGGTTGTTACATGTTAATGATATCTAAAGAGGAGCGTTTTCATATGCTTAAGAAAGGAATATGTTAATGTGAGAGACTTGTCTAAGAGTATGTAAGGCCGTTACTTAGGTTAAACAACCAGTAGAGAAACTCAAGATTAATTGTGATATGGTAGTTGATTAGAAGGGAGAGAAGCTAACCATTTCTATTATTGAACGAGACCATAAAGGGAAAGTGGTTGGGGGAAGGTAAAAGAAGAGAATGAGATTGACACCATTAGAGGTGGAATTTGGTGCTATTTTAGATAGGATGAGATTAGCGTGTGAAAAGGGATGGAATAAGGTCATCATCGAATCAAATTGCTCTATTGCTATAAACCTTGTTAAGTAGGGAAGTGATGGATTACCAACTCTTAGCCCTCTTACTTGCGTGCGCCTTTGAGGCCTTCGATCTTTCACCAGAAGAATTCTCTCTTATTTACCTACTAAGGATGAAGCACAACATATAGAAGAACAGTAGGAAAACTCCTTGAGAACCCAGCTCAGATACACTTTACTCTGTTCTGATCCTTCTACCGTTGCTAACCACTCATGTGCCAAGGCTAACTAGCTAAGTTTCAAAGCTGAAGTCAATACACACTAAGCCCTACTCCAACTTAGAGGAATTTCATGTGTCGATGATGACTTACTAAGTATTGAGGCCGAGGCCCCTACACTCCAGGTCCTTCTCTTTTAGCATACTAAGCAGTGACATCCCTTATTTGTCCCAACAATTCTAGATACCATTGATCTGCAGTTGCCACATATTGAACCCAACTTAGTTGCTACGACTCAAGATTCACTAGTACAAACCCATTGACAATTTGCCACCTATCCATCATTTTTTTTTACATTATACTATTTTTCCTTTTCGTCATTTATCCTATTTACCTTTTACGTACATACTAGGAATCCTTTTCTTCTTTATTCTTTTTGTAATTTTTCTTATTTGTAATGTTACACTAGGAACTTACTATGAATAGTCTCTTTTTATTATGGCTGAAATATCTTATATCCCTCTCAAATATTGAATATACTTGTTCTTGTGAGATATTTCTTTTTAAGTACAATCTCTTTGTACTCTTATTTAATTTTGCTGGATAGCTTGAGATTAGTGGTAGGTAAACATTGACATTAGCTTGCGCATCATATCAAACAAAGTATTAAGTCGTGTTGTGTTTGTTAATTAGTCATATCCTCTAAGCAGCTTCACATAAGCTAATGTGTTTTTCAGCTTCTTCACTTCATTTTCTTCATTATTACGAAGGACCCATTTGGCTTTGATTCCTTATGGTAAGACTTAGTGACTACTCAGCTTTTAAGCACATCATATAATCTCTGTATTAGAGATTAAGATTTTATGATTGAAAGTTGTGTGGGATGGTTACTGCCAGTATGTTTGTTCTACTGTACTTTGTTTTCCACTTAAAAAACAGAGCAAGTCTTATTTCACTGTTTGAGTCATATTTCCTAACTTTGTGAAGATTTCCCATGTGAGTAAAGTATTTACTAAATCTTTGTAGTGAGGATATCGAATCCTAGTGTTCAGGGAGAGATTAATGATGCTAAAAGTGATGCTCATGGTCATGGTCGTGTTACGTAGCAAACCTTATGAATTACTGATGAGTAGATATAAGACCTTACTACTATTATGGCAAATCTAACTATTTCTGTACAAAGGATTATAAAGACTAGGCCTTAAGAAAGAGTTATTTTTCAATAAGGCCAAGAAGTGAAAGAAAGGCCAAGAAGGTAGATAGATGAGCAACAAGCACTAGAACCAATTAATATGAACTAAGCTCCACTCGAGATGCTGATAAAGTTATTAGAAGGAGACTAACATTAGATGAAGTTGAAGAGTATGATGAAGAAGAGCCATATGATGGAGTTGAGGAGGGTAAGCTTATAGCTCCTAAAGGAGTTAGGCATCTTAATGTATAGATTTCAAGCTTTAATGGGTCTAGTCATGCTGATAACTATCTAGCCTAGAAAGAGAAGATCGAGAAGATATTTGACTTTTGTGATCATGAAGATGCTGTTTGTACATGATTAGCTACATTAGAATTTTCTAGGTATGCAGTAATGTCTTGGAAAAAGTTGTAGAACGTATGCTATAGAGTTTGACATGAAATCCAAATGTGGAATGAGATGAAGAGAGTTCTGAGTAGTAGATTTGTTTTAGAATATTATGAAGAAGATACTTTTGAAAGACTCTAAGACTAGAAGCAAGGCAACAGATCAGTTGACTAGTGCGTTCGAGAATTCCAATTGTTGATAATCTAATGTGATGTGGGCAAACTCAAGACCCGAACTATAGAACGGTTCATTTCTGGGCTTAGAACTAAAATTGGCAATACAATGGAGTTATAGAGGCTTGGGACTCTAGATGAGGCCATTTAAGTGGCATAGAGGGTTGAACGGTAGAAGCAGAGCTAGATTAGTCGAATGCTGAATAGCTAACTAAGATTGCCAACTCGAAGTAATACATCAAGTCAACTTAGAAATGACTAAGTGCAAAACAGTTTTAAGGTGGATCGTTGAGGACAAGTATCAAGATGGCTAGATGATGGCAAAGGCAAGGGCAAGGTTGAGGAGCTCGAGGTTTGAAGGGACTAAGGTCAAAGCTTAGGGAGGAAGACCTAAGAGATCAAGTGTTTCAAATGTCTTAGCTAAGGATACGTAGCTAGTTAATGTCTGAACTGACAAGTCATGACCATCAAGAGAGATAAGCCCCAGTTTGAAATAGAGATTACTAGTGAAGGGAAGGATGAAGAGGGAGACGATCAAGTGCTAGAAGGATTTTTAGAAGCTCCTGATGCTGGAACCTTACTCAAGCTAGGGGTTAAGTACCGTTCCATTGTTTGAAGATCTCTCAATGCCTTTATTTCTAGAGAGGATGAGTAGAGGGAGAACCTCTTCCATACGAATTACTAAGTGAATGGCAAGCTCTATACATTAATCATTGATAGAGGAAGCTATACTAATGTCATAGTGCAAGGAGTAGTCAAGGCCTTGAAGTTGCTGACCTATTCGCACCTTAAGCCATATAAGATTCTTTAGTTGAATGAGAAGGGAGCTCTACCTATTGCTGAACAAGCTAAAGTGCCCATTACTATTGGTGATAGATAAAAGGATGAGGTGTTATGCAACATCCTACCTATGTGTGCTTTACACATATTGTTGAGTTGATCTTAGCTGTTTGATTTGAGAGTGCTACATGATGGGTATATAAACACCTATATGTTCCAAAAGAATGGGAAGAAGGTCATACTGACCTCAATAAGCTTCAAAGAAGTGTAGGGATCACAAGAGAAGATTATTTTGATCACTGCAATGGAAGTCCCAAGTGATTTCCCGAGCATAGTTTTCCAAAGATGTCAAGATGGAAAAGTGTGTGCTCTTATTAGTAAGGAAGATTTTAGAATTGTGAAAAGCTAGAGGCTTACTTACTAAGGTGTAAATATTATTACAAGAGTATGTTGACCTCTTTCTTATCGAGATGCCAAGAGGGTTACCACCCTTGAGAGGTATTGAACATTGTATTGATCTTTAGCCTAGAGCTATTCTTCTAAACTGACTTGCCTATAGGCTCAACTCCGAGCAGGCAGCTGAGTTGAAGAAACAAGTAGATGAGTTGATTAGTTGCGGATATGTTTAAGAAAGCATAAGCCCCTATGTCGTGCCCGCTGTCTTGGTGCTGAAGAAAGATGGCTCCTAGAGAATGTGCATTGATAATCAAGCAATCAACAAAACCACTGCTAAATATCTATATTTGATCCTGTAGTTGGATGATATACTTGATGAGTTGCATGATGCTCACATCTTTTTAAGGATTGATCTAAAGAGTGGCTACCACTAAATATGAATGAGACTAGAAGATGAATGAAAGACTACCTTCAAAACAAACGACAGTTTGTTTAAGTAGATGTTGATGCCGTTTTGTTTGACAAAATGCACTGAACACCTTCATGCAACTCATGAACCATGTTTTGAGGACTTTGATTATCACATGTGTAGTAGTTTACTTTTATGACATTTTAGTCTATAATGCCTACCTTATTTCTCATGTTAAGCACTTAAGATCTGTGTTTGATATCCTTCATGCTAAGAAGTTATTTGGTAGTTTAAAGAAATATGTGTTCTATTAAAGTAAGGTTGTATTCCCCGGATATGTTGTTTCCGAGGGAGGAATCAGAGTTGATGACGAGAGGGTTTGAGCTATGCTCAAGTGGTTGTTGCCCACTAGTGCTGTCGAAGTGAGGAGTTTTTATGGTCTAGCTTAGTTTTATCGAATATTTATTTAGAACTTTAGTTTCCTAACTGCACTATTAATCAAGCTGACAAAAAAAAAAAAAAAAATCTAAGTTCAAGTGGTTTAAGAAAGCTTTGAGAAGCTTTGATGAGATTAAGTCTAAGTTGACCTCAGTTTAATACTTGCCCTACTTGATTTTAAGAAAGTTTTTGAACTAAAATATGATGCATTTGGAGTTTACATTAGCGTTGTTCTTATACAAGAGTGCTGACCATTTGCTTATTTTAGCGAGAAACTCAGAGGAGATACTCTAAATTACTTGGCATATGACAAGAAGTTATATGCCCTTATTCGAGCACTTTAGAAGTGGCAACACTACTTGTTATTATAGATACTCTATTTTTACCCTCTTATAGTGTTATAAATTTTTTAGAATAGAGTAAATGGTTCTAATTTAGAAAATTAAAAAAAAAATTACATAAAAAAGAAGTAGAAAATTTAGAATAGAATAGAAATTTTAAAATAGGTTTGGGTCTTAAATAAATAAAAGATCATTTAGGCTTGGTCCTAGATTTCACATTTGAATCTAGCCTAGGCTAGATTAGTCCATATGTGCAATTTGCTTACAAATATGGATAAGGCATAGGCTAATGATTTGATGGAAAGAACACACATGCATAAAGAAGAGACCTAGGTTTGAATCTCATATGTGGTGTTGGCATTTTTGTTCTTTTCTCTCACTGGATACATGTTGGCTAGTAATTGGTTAATATTTTTCTCTTTCCCTCCCTTTCTTATACATTCCTTTCCATTCTGGTGTGAAATCAACTCAGGGTACTGACTTTATGGTCATTTTTTTATCCATCTTTCTTTAGTATTTCACCAATTTAATGGTGAAAACATGAAGATTGCATGGAGTGCATGGAGTACTATGAATGGAACCTAAGAACATGACTAAGTTTGATCATTAAGAGAGTCAAAATGTAAGGTGAAAATCGAAAAAAAACATCATTATCTAGATATTGCTCCACCTTAAATTTTCATGATTCGCATAAAATTAAAGCTTCTAATTGTTTGTTTTAATAAGTTCAAGACTTATGAGGATTCTTTTGACCATCGAAAATGCATGAAATCTTATCATATCTATTGAATTCGAAAATGAAGTCCAGTTAAAACCCATTCATTGTTATTCTTGGATTTGATGAATTAATGAACTTTCCATGCAAATTTGAATATCGATTAGTATAAAAGGGGACTTGAGGAACTCGTTTAGGCAGCAAGCTTAATAAAAAACACTTCATACAAGCTCAAATTTGATCTCTCTCTCTCTCTCTCTCCCTACAAGTGGATCTATGTTGGTAATTTTTTATCTAAGCTAGTGTATGCATTAACTTCCCCATATATCAGGCCTTTGGACTTGATTACCCCTATGCTGCTCTCAAACCATTACAACTATGCTAGGAGACCCAAACCTTAGCCACCTTTGTTACTACCTTTCGAAAACAACCCCTTCACTCCCCCCTACTCGAAATTGGCTCCACCATTATCTTTGTTGCCTTAAGAAACCTAGGACACGATCCATTCCTTGTCTCTAGCAAACACCCTACGCAACGACGATGACGACGACCACCACTAGCTACATAACTTCGCAAAACCCTCAAACCACCATCAAATGACAAGGCACTCTCCTTACACCCTTTATCCCTAATAAAATACACATGACAACATCAATTTCCACTTGAAAATCGCATCAGAATAGCTTAGAACCACCCCTCTTATCTACTGCTATCTTGTTCCCTCCCTTTTTATCTTTCTAGGCTACATAAGTGTGTGGCACACGAGTGAGTCAATCAACTTGAATCAACTCAATTGCCCTAATCTACTCTGACTTAGATTCCTTAACCCGCATGAAGCTCCTTGGTCCTTTCTTACTTGTTTCTTTCCTTTTGTTTTTTTTTTTTTTTGTTTTTGTTCATTTATTTGTTATAATTTGTAACTATAAAAAAAAAAGGAAAATCAAAAAGAAAGAAATAGAAGAAAGAGAAAAAAAAAAGAAAGAAAAAAGAGAAAAGGGAAAAAGCCTAGTTTTATTTTATTTATTTATTTTTACATTTTAGTCAGAATAACAGAAGAAAAAAATTAACAAATAAAAATAAATAAATAATAAAGTTATTTTATCACTTAGAAAAACCATTTTTCCAAAATGAAAATGAATTAATCCATTTAAAATTAGGACCTTTCTTAGATTTTTAAAAATAAAACCAAATTTAGGACTTTGCAGAAATTTTCCTTAAATCTCGAACTGGATTAAAAATGTAAACTAAACCTGTCTTTCAAAATTAAAATAAATCAACTCAGTTATGGTTTGGAAAAAAACTATATAAATATGATCCCGATTAGTAAGTACGTAGGTACGTAGGCACATATGGGACAACATAAAATTTGTAAAAATTTTGTTTTCCATTTTCTATAAATTATAGCTTGAATTATGTAATCTTGTAAAATAAATTTAATCCAATTCATTTACTAGTGATTAAATTTCAAAAAGGGTAAATTTGAAAAATAAAGTTAATTTTGGAAAGTTAAAATGTGGTACATGTTAAGAGTTTAAAAGATTAGAATTCGAATCCAAAATCTTTAGTTTTCAAATCTTTTTCTTAAAATTGGTTTTTCAAGTGAATTAGTGGCTAGGTTAAATCGGTTCATCTAATCGATTTAACCTAATCCAACCGATTTAACTTAATCCTCTTTTTTTTTCTAACTTCAGTCGGATGGCGACTCCAAAACGTTTTCTGAAATAAAAAACCTAGCTTTCTTTAACTCTTAGTCATAGATTAATATTAGATGGGTTAAGGTTTAATATTGGCAAAATTAAGGAAAATTTATAGAAAATCAAGAAAAATTTAAACTTGATAGCTTAGCGACTCCATTAGGGAAGTCAAAAGGGCTAGCCATTTAAAAACTTTCCAAAATTAATTTTGACTTTCAAAATACCCATGTTATTTATTTGTTTATTTATTTATTTCTTGTAGTATACATGTTTTAAATTACTGTATTCACTTTACATGCAACATATTCAGGACACTGGGAGGAATAATTGCATTAAGGATGTAGGGTAGATACGATCAAATCCAAGTCGTCTTAGGACCTTAAGAGGAAGGCCATTGTGTAAGCTTCGGGTGTAGTGTTATTACCATTGCTTAGGGTTAATAAGGCTACCTCACTTAAGCTTCGATATGACTAATAAACTGTTTCTTAGAAACATATGAGGTCATAGAGCTTAAGGACTTTTAAAACCCACCATTTTTTATATATAAATCCTTGAACTAATAGATAGGTAGTAATGTAGCATGCCGTTAGCCAAAGGACATGACCTTATTGGAATTCTTGTAATATATTTTCCTTGTGCTACCTATATAAATTCTTTCTACTTTAATTGTAAATTTGTAATTTCCTTTTTGTAAATATAGAATTTCCCTATAAATTATATTTTTGTATAACAATTGAAAATAATTGTTGTAATAGTAGAATTTTTTTCAAATTGCCACATTACTAATTTATCACTAGGCTTTTACATTTTCATTAGTATGCCATGTTTTTTTATTATTTGTTAGTTCTTACATTTTTTAGGACCCTATTATTTTCTCATGTAAATAAATTCCGTTTCGATCCCACTTTCATTTAAAAAAAAATTTGCTTCATATTCCTAACTTAATCTTAGATTTTCCTCTTGTTAATTTAGTGACTTCATATAGAATATTTTAAAGGTCTTAGAATATCTCGAATGTGAAATAGTATCCTTCCTTTTTTCTCCTTTTGGGTACTTACCTATGCTCTCTTAGAAATTTTCATAAGTTAGTCTCCATTTTGAAATAGTTATTAGGATTTCTTAGTAAATTATCTTATAAAATCGCATCCCCACCCTTTTTGGCAATTGATAGTTATACTTGTTATAGGTAACCTTTTAAATACCTACAAGTTGAATTATTCTTCTTTAGTTGTCATACCTAGCCTTCTTTAGACTCCCTTTTATTTTTAAAATATTCTCTGCACTAAAGTTCATCTTCTTATCTATCATGTAAGTTAACCTCATTCTTGCTTCATTTTTCTAAAATAATTTGTAAATATCAATTACCCCACCAATGTTTTCTTTTCTTAGTCATAGTTGATTTGATTCATTTCAAATTAAAAGTTTTCAACATTGACACAAAAAAGGAAAAAAGAAATTGTTTTTTTGAGAATTTCTAACAAGGATGGATTCTTACTAGAAAATCTTGAAAGCAATGACTATCTAGAGAAACGACAACAATAACATTGCCAACCCTAAAATCATTGATCCTATTGAGCTAAGGTTTCATTTTTTGAAGCAAAATGTAGGAAAAATCACAGATTAGTTGAATTTCCTTACTGAAAGTACTGCTTTACTTAGAGCCACATTGTCATCAAACAAAGAGCACTCTATGGCCAGTTGTGGAAAGAATATTGAGGTTTTATCCTTGTAAGTAGAAGAGAACTATCTAAAGGTTAATCTAACTTTTGAGTTTTTTCAATTTGAAGGGATTTATCCAAAAGTTAACGTAACTTTTGGGACTAACACATATTTATTCCCAATCAATATAAAGCTGGTTAACTCTAGGGCTAACTAGGATAGTTTAAAAGAATTGGAAAGGAAGTTTACCCAATAAATCACTAAGAAAAAGAGGGTGCTTGAACGTTATGATGGATTTGATCAAGTTAGGATCACTAACCTTTCTATATTTGATGTTGAGGCTTACCTAGAAAAATTCAAAGTACTAAAGTTTAAGAAGTATAATGAGACTGGATGTCCAAAGCTACACATTAGATTATAGGTTCGCAAGATGGGCAGATATGTTCAAAATGATCAACTCATGGTATAAACTTTTCAAAACTATTTGATAGGGCTTACATTAACCTAGTATGCCCAGCTCAATCTTAGCTAAACAAATACTTAGGAGAAGTTGGCTTAAGCATTCTATGAGTAGTATAAGTTTAACATCAAGATAGCTCCCTCAATTTGGGACTTACATACATTAAGCAAGAAAAATGATGAATCCCTTAAAGAATATGTGCAAAGGTAGAGGGGCATGGCAGCTAGAATCATTCCTTCGCTGCTAGAGAAAGACTTGATATGTACATTCATAAACACACTAGATGAGCCATATCGTGGGAATCTTTTAGGGAATATAGCTTTTAGCTTTGTAGATATTATGGTGGTAGGAGGTGGAATTGGGGAAGCCTTGTGAGCTGAAAGATTAGAGGGTCTAAATAAAAGAAAGGGCTTCTAGAATTATCATAAAAGCACTATTAATGTGATAGGTCTTGAAGGATGTGCTACAAAGTCTAAGCCTAATAACCCAAGTGGCAGCAAAAGGCCCATAAAAGCCAATAAGGCTTAAGGAAGACATTTCACTCCCATTCCTATCAATCTTTCTTAGGCCTTTCATCAAACGAGAGAAGCAAATATCGTAGACTATGAAGCTCCTAAACTAGGATATAGGCCTTGGAATGGAAATTTGGAGGCACAATGTGATTATCACATAGGGCAGAGGTCACTCCACAAACACATGTTGGAGACTGAATAATATGATTCAAGATTTGATTGACACAGGGCTAGTGTAACTAAACTTCATGTGAAAGGGCTCTAAAGTTTTTTCATGAGTGTTAGCTTTTCTTTGTACTTTAGAACATGTTATGATCTTTGAAAATAAGAAGTTCATATTTGAATAAGCTAATGCTTAGGGAAAATTTTCAAGAGCATGAATAAGTTGTTGTCTCATTGATTGAAAGGTTTAGAATGAAAAAAGGCAAACCTTATTCTAAATACCAACACTAAAACACTTTGAGAATTGAGTGATATCATTACTAGACTATTGGGCTCATTCCTTAAAGAAGGTTCGTCTTGAATTTAATATGTAAATCAAAATGAAGATAGGCATTCATTTTTCAATATCTTAAACACAAAATCCCTCACTAACCTTGTTGAGCCTTTTTATTGAAGTAGTTAAAAAATTAAACCTTATAAAAAACTATCCTACAATGGGGCAATTTGGAGGTTAGGGTCATTAAAAAGGAGAAAATGTTAAAACTAATTTGCATTTACTCTAGTTGCATCGATTCAACTTCAATTTTCATCATTAATAACTTGTTTCCTTTGAAATGAAGAAGTACTTATATTGTAAACACTATACACTTTGAGTTGCAAACTAAAAGAAGGGATGATTAACTCTATCTTGAGTCAAAATTATTTAAAAAAAAGGAAAAATGAGAAAATTTGAAACAAAAAATGAAAAGTTTGCTCGAGAAATAAATTTGCACAAACAAGGTGATCAAGTTTAGAGCCTTAAAGCTCAAAAGGATATGCATCATAGAAACCTATTTAAGACCCACATTTCAAATAAAGGCATAAAAAACACTGTTAAAGTAGTTAAGCATGAAAAAAGCCAGGGCAACTACCAAAGTTTCCCCCTAAAATTTATGATCTTGAAAGAAATTGTAGTTGATACATGGCTTATAGCCTACCCACAATTTCACCCTTCCTAAAAGGCCCTTTTGATTGAAGGAGATAACTTATTGTTGGTAAAAGTTACACTTAAAACTAGGGAAAGCACAATTTTAGTTTCCTAAAGAGTTCTTGACTTGTAAACCTAAGTTAGATGAATGAAATATTTCAAAAAGACCTATACATTATTATCCATTCATTTAAATCGATGACCAAACCTATATTATATTATAGTCCCAAAAAGACCTTAGATAGATCATAATGTATCACTTGCAAGATGAACTATGATTTTTGGAATTGTAGACTAAAGTAAAATTTAAGTTGAAAGTGTAAGGGAGTTTTCTTTAACTAAACCAATCAATTATGAGATAGCATTTTTCTACATATTTTGGAAATAACAAGCTCCAATGACATCACTATCACAAGTGCTCCAAGAGATGTTTTAAAAAGGAGGATTTGTTGGACAATCATGCAGTTGCCCCCAAGGTAGGAAAAGAAAAGAGTAGGCCTATCATCCATTTGTTAGCTATAAGGACTTGTGAAGAATCCATACTTGTTAGCAACTCTCTAAAAAAGAAAAAAAAAGAAGGTTTTTTACAAGTTATCATGCAATAAATGTATGCTTTTCAAGATTTTCTTAGAAAAAATGTTTTCAAAAAATTAAAATTTTGCCTTTGTCATCCATTACATTAACCTTAAGTCACACACCATCTTTAGAAAAGTTGTGAATATCTGAGTCATTCTTAAGATTAAGAACTTAGGAATGTCTTGAAAACTTAAGTTATCCTCAAGTTTAGGAATTTAAGGCCATCAGTTATTCCTTTTAGGAAAAATACTGAAACTTTAAGAGTCTTAGCAATCCTTAGACTAAGAGTTTTAGGTATCTTTGATCTTGAAACTAACTAATCATTCCTTTTAGGAACTTAGCTATTCAATAAGAATCGTAGTAATTCTAGTTAAGAAACTTTGGCTATTTAGCTATTCAATAAGAATCTTAATTATTCTAGTTAAGAAACTTTAGCTATTTAGAAATCTTAGTTATGCTCAATTAAGAGCTTTGGCTATCTTTAGTATTGAAATCAAGTAATCTTTCCATTTAGGAACTTAGGTTATTTTGTGGAAACCAAGTTTTGAAAACCGAGTAATCTTATTATTTAGGAGCTTAGGTTATTTCACAAGAGCTAAGTAATTCTTAAGCTAGGAACTTTAGCTATCTTCAGTCTTAAAACTGAGTAATCTTATTATTTAGGAGCCTAGGTTATTTCACAACCACTAAGTAATCCTTAAGTTAGGAACTTTGGCTATCCTTAGTCTTGAAATCGAGTAATCTTATTGTTTGGGAGCTTAGGTTATTTCACAATAACTAAGTAATCCTTAATTTAGGAACTTTGGCTATCCACATTCTTGAAATCAAGTAATTTTATTATTTAGGAGCTTAGGTTATTTCATAAGAGCTAAGTAATCCTTTAGTTATGAACTTAGGTTTTCCTTAATCCTAAAAACCAAGTTATGCTATTGCTTAGGAGTTTAGGTATTTCATAAGAACTAAGTAATCCTTAAGTTAGGAACTTAAGTTATCCTCAATCCTACAAACTAAGTAATCCTATTGTTTAGGAGCTTAGGTTATTTCATAAGAACCTTAAGGAATCAAAGTTATCCTTAGATTAGGAATTTTGATAATTCAATTATCCTATTGCTCGTATGTAAGTCAACCTTGAGGAACCCTTGCTATCCTTCATTAAGTCAAACCTAGGAAATTTGGTTATCCTTTAAAATACTTGAATTACACATCAAAGTGTCATTCACCATTTACCTTTCATTATATCCCTAAGGATCAAGCCTTAGATAGCTAACTTTTTGTAGTGTTATTTAGGGCAATTTCACCTTAAGGCAAAAATGAAGTCTTTTTCTTGTCTTTGTAGTGAAGTTTTACTCAAACTTTATCACAAAGAGGGGTAACTATAGATATCCTATTTTTACTCCCTTGTAATGTTAGAAATTTTTTTAAATAAGGTAAAGGGTCTTAATTTAGAAAAATACATAAAAATAAAAAAATTTATAAAAAGTACAAAAAAAAAGAAAATTTAAAAAGTTATAAAAAAAATAGAAAATTGAGAAAAAGAAGAAGTATAGAAGTAGATAATTTAGAATAGAATAGAAATTTTAAAATAGTTTTTAGGTCTTCAATAAAAAAAGAAAGATCATTTGGGCTTGGGCTTAGATTTTAAATTTGAATTTAGCCCAGACCGACTTAGTCCATATGTGTAATTTGCTTGCAAATATGGATATGGCATAGGTTAATGGCTTGATGAAAAGAACGTACATGTATATAGAGGAGACCTGGGTTCGAATCTCACATGAGGTGTTGGGCATCCTTTTTCTTTTCTCTCATTGGATACATGTTGGTAAGTAATTGGCCAACATTTTTCTCTTTCACTCCCTTTCTCAAACTTTCCTTGCTTCCTAACATGAAATTAGCTTAGGATATTGACTTTATGGTCATTTTTTATTTGTCTTTCTTCGTCATTTCACCAATTTAATGTTGAAATCATGAAGCTTGCATGGAGTACTATGAATGGAACCTAAGAACATGGCTAAGTTCAATCATTATGAGAGTTAAAATGTAGAGTGAAAATAAAAATAAAAAAAATCATTATCCAGATTTCGCTCTACCTTAAATTTTCATGATTTGCATAAAATTGAAGCTTATAATTGTTTGTTTTAGCAAGCATAAGCCTCATGAGGATTCTTTTGACCATTGAAAATGCATGAAATCGTATCATATCTATTGAATTCAAAATTGAAGTTTGATTAAAACCCATTCATCATGATTCTTGAATTCGATGAATTAATGAACTTTCCATGCAAACTTGAAACTTGATTAGTATAAAAGGGGACTTAGGGAAATTGTTTAGGTAGTAAGCTCGATAAAAAAACACTCCATAAAAGCTTCAATTAGAGCTCTCTCTCTCTTTAGATGTTCTACTTGTGAGCTCTCTCTCTCTCTCTCTCTATAAGTGGATCCATTTTGGTGGTTTTTGATCTAAGCTAGTATATGCATTAGCTTCCCCATGCACTAGGCCTTTGTATTTGAATACCCCTATGCCGCTCTCAAACCACCACAACCATGCTAGGAGACCTAAACCCTTACCACTCTTACTGATTCCTTTTGGAAACACCTCCTTCATTCACCCTTACTTAAAACTAACTCCACCATTAGCTTGTCTACCTTGTGAAACCTAAGACAAGATCTGCTCCTTGTCTCTAGCAAACACCCCACGTGACAACCACCACCACCATCGGCTACATCACTTGGCAAAACCCTTTAACCACCACTAAACGATGAGGCACTCTCCCTATACCCTTATCCCCAATAAAATACACATGACAACTTCAATTCTTGCTTGAAAATTGCATTGAAACAGCTTAGAACCTCCCTTCTTGTTCGCCACTATCCTCTTCCCTCCCTTTCTATCTTTCTTGGCTAGATACGTGTGTGGCGCATGAGTTGGTTGGTTGACTCAACATGGCTTGATTGCATCACTACGCTCTAACCTAGGCTCCTTAACTTGCATGATGCTCCTCGATTCGATCTTGCTTGTTTCTTTGCTTTTGTTTTATTTATTTATTTTAATTTGTAATTTTTTTTAAAAAAGGAAAACTAAAAAGAAAGAAAAAGAAGAAAGAGAAAAAAAAAAGAGAAAAAGAGAAAGGGGAAATAGCTTAGTTTTATTTTATTTATTTATTTTTATTTTTTAGTAAAAAATAAAATAAAATAAATAAATAATAAGTTATTTTATCACATAGAAAAACCTTTTTCCAAAATAAAAATGAATAAATCCTTTTAAAATTATGACCTTTCTTAGAATTTTCAAAAATAACACCAAATTTAGGACTCATTAGAAAATTTCCTTAAATAACTTGAATTGGATTAAAAACATAAACTCAACCCATCTTTCAAAATTAAAATAAATCAACTCACTAATATTTTCGGAAGAAAACTACGTATGTTTGATCTCGATTAGTGGGTATGTATGCACCTTTAAGGCAACATAAAATTTGTAAAAATTTATTTTTCCATTTTCTATAAACTATAGCTCAAATTATCCAATCTTGTAAAATAAATCTAATCTAATTCATTTACTAGTGATTAAATTTCAAAAGGGGTAAATTTGAAAAATGAACTTAATTTTGAAAGATAAAAAGTGATTCCATTAAGGGTTTAAAAGATTAGTCCTTGAATCCAAAATCTTTGGTTTTCAAAACTTTTCTCTTTTTAATTGGTTTTTCAAGTGAACCATTAGTTAGGTTAAATCGGTCCATTCATTTGATTTAAGCTAACCCTCTTTTTTGGGGACTATGGTAAAGTAGCGACTCCAAAACATTTTCTAAAATAAAAAACCCAATTTTCTTTAACTCTTAGTCGATGATCAAGATTAGATAGGTTAGGGTTTAATATTAGTCAGGTTAAGCAAAATTTATAAAAAAGGCAAAAGAATTCAAGTCGATAGCTATTGGGAGAATTCATCATCTACATAGACCATGAATTTGTCAAATATCTCTAAGGGCAACATAAACTTTCTCAACGTCATGCTAAATCGATTGAATTCTTGGAAGCTTTTCACTATGTCATCCAACATAAGAAGAGAAGTACCAATACTGTGGCTAATGCACTATCTCGTTGACATGTCATCATTACGGCATTGTAAGCTAAGATACTTAGATTTGGTACCCTACCTAATTAGTATGAGCATGATCCATATTTTCTGCCCTTAGTAGCTAAGTGCAACATTAGAGGAGTTATGGATGGGTTCTATTTGAGCTAAGGATTTCTGATGAAAGGTTAACGAGTTTGTGTATCGAGTGGTTTTACTAGAGAGTTACTTATTTGAGAAGCTCATGTTGGAGGTTTAGCCGGCTACTTTGGTGAAAGGAGACTGGCTGAGATATTTAAAGAACATTTCTATTAGCTTAGGATGATGAAGGATGTATGCCTAATTCTTGAGGTATGTAAACATGCGAAAGGTAGAAAGGAGCCGTATGGAGAGTACATACCCCTACCTATTTCTGAACGGCCATGGATTGATTTAAGCATGGATTTCATGCTTGGCTTACCCCAAACTCAGAGAAGGCATGACTCCATTATGGTTGTGGTCGATCGGTTCAGCAAGATGAGTTACTTTATCCCTTGCCACAAAATCAACGATGCTTTATTTGTTACTAATCTCTTTTGTAGGAGATTGTGTGGCTACATGGAGTACTAAGCAATATTGTGCCTGATTGTGACTTAAAGTTCACAAGCTTCTTCTAGAGAACCCTATGGAAGAAGTTAGGCACTAAGCTCCTGTTTAGTACTTTTTGCCACCTGCAGATAGACAGCTAGACAAAAATTGTAAATAGGACAATCAGTAACCTCCTTCGAGCTACTATTAGGAAGAATCTATATGACTGGGATTTATACTTGCCTATCATTGAGTTTGCTTACAACTGCTCAACTCACAACTTAATAGGAAGGCCACCATTTGAGGTCTTCTATTGACTTAACTTGAACCAACCCTTAGATATGGTTAATAACCCAACCTCCTAAAGAGAAAGTCAATCCAACCTATAGTGTACTGACAAGTTCCAAAAATTACATTAGAAGGTTGCTAAACAACTGGCCAATACTGTAGCTTGATAGAAGGAATAGGAAAGTCAAGGAAGGAGGTGAGTCATTTACAGCCCTAGAGATCTTTTTTGGATCTACCTCGGCAAAGAGCATTTCTTAGGAAAAGGATGAACAAGCTATCCTCAGGTTAAATGGACCTTTTAGGATCTTTAGGTATGTTAATGATAATGCGTACAAACTTGACCTACCTAAAGGATAAGGTATGTCTCCTACTTTCAATGTTATCGACTTGATGCCCTATTTATTGAATAAAGAAGACTAAGATTTGAGGACAAATCTTTAACAACCCTAGGAATTGATGGATAGTTGACTTCTAGTGCTCTTACTTGTGTATGCCTCCGAGGCCTTTAGTCTCTCACAAAAAAGTTCTCTCTCGTTAGCTTGCTAAGGACAAAATACAATATATAGAAGAATAGAAGGTGAACTCCTTGAGAACCCAACTTGGATACACCTTGTTTTGTTTTGATCCTTGTACCTTTGCCAATGACCATGTGTTGAGGCTAACCAACCGAGTGTTGAGACCGAGTTTAATACACATTAAGCCCTACTCTAAGCCATAGGAATTTCATGTGTCGAAGCCAATTTGTTGAGTACCGAAGCTAAGGCCCTTGGATGCTAAGTCCTTCTCTTTTGGCCTACAGAACAGTAGTATCCCTTATTCATCCTAACAATTCCAGATACTACCCATTTGTAGCTACCACATCTTAAACCCAACTCAGTTGCCATGCCTCAAGATTCACTAATACAAACCCATTGACAAGATGCAACCTTTCCAAAACTTTTTCTAACATTATACTATTTTTCCTTTTTGTCATTCGTTCTATTTATTCCTTACATACATATTAGGAATCCCTTTCTTCTTTATCCTTTTTTTGTAATTTTCCTTATTTGTAATGGTACCTTAAGGACTTATTATAAATAGTTTATTTTCACTATAGCCGAAATATCATACATTCCTCTCATATATTGAATATACTTGTTCTTGTGAGATATTTCTCTTCGAGTACAATTTCTTTATACTCTTATATAATCTTGTTGAGTAGCTTAAGATTAGTAGTGGGTAAACCTTGACATTAGCTTGTGCATCATATCAAGCGAAGTGTTGAGTTGTGTTGAATTTGTTGGTGATTTACATCCTCTAAGTAGCTTCATGTAAGCTACTATGTTTTTTAGCTTCTTTACTTCATTTTCTTTGTTATTACAAAGGACCCATTTGGCTCCTATTCCCTATGGTAAAACCTAATGATTACTGAGCTCCTCAGCACATTAAGAAGCCAACTAAGGGCATTGGACTCCTTCATTGTTAGGCAATGCTTCCCTTTGCTATCTCAATTTCACTACGTTTTATTTTAAAGGATCGGGTGTAGTGTTAACCAAGTTGTTGATATGTTGGCTAAGCGAGGTTTATGTCATACCTTAGCAAAGCAAGGATGCCCCATCATATGGGTAAACCTATTAAATATAAGTTTAATTCCAATAAAATAACACTTCATTATATATTTGGTGCTTAAAAGAGTTTAGCTATAAGCTTTTGATTACAAATATTTACATCATTTACAAACTTTAAAAACTTGAACAATAAACTATAGTTAAACTTGAAGAAAAAAAGAAAAAAACTATAGTTACAATTCTAGGTCTTCATTGTACTTGTTTAGTGACACATTTACTTCCAAAATAGCTAACTTTATCTAGCACTCTCTAAAAGTCCACTCATGTTACTGATGATACCCCAAAAAGTTACATCCTAACCTAAGGATAAGAGAAAACTTATCTCCTCGGCTATTGTTAAGTTGAGTGAGAGTAGAAAACAAGTAATAGTACCCAAAAGCACATAACATAGGTATTCAAGTCTCACATTCAGTTAATATCCATGTGGTAAATAAGGTAATGCAAATTGTATGCTATGCTAATGAATGTTATATGCAACAGTACCGATATCCTAACAAGCTTAGCAACTCATTCGGTTTGGTCGACTATAAATCCAGGCATTCGGAGAATATACTTAGGGGCCTACCAAAAAGCCACAGAGTGTCATTGAAGTTTTGGTTAATGCAAAACTATATATATGAAACCCAACTTTGTAAACTTATCTTAGCAAAACCACAAGTTTTAATAAAATTGACCCATAGGTCCTTTGTTGCCATGTTGTGAATACATCAACCAATTCTTAATCATCATCAAGTATATCAACAAGGCTAATCATATTCTTTTTGTCTTTGAATTTTCTTCTGGAATAACTTCTAATTTGAATCCTCATTATAGCATAAATCTTTATATCTTTTACTCACAACCAAGTCTAGTTTTCATTACATAAAACATTGCTAACATTATACAAAATACATCATCACCAAGTGTCCACCATCGCGAATCTAGGCAATATTCAAATAATTACTCCATTCACGAACCAGAACATTCACAATTCACTAAGCTAGTGCAAGTCAAGTTCTTTACACAACAATTCCAAGCATCATTTAGACAAACACCATAATTATGTGAAAAGTCAGTCAGATGTAAATCTATACTCTATACATGCAATTTCACTTACCTAGCTAGCGGTACGATCTTAATTTACTTGTTAACAAGAACTTCCTCCTCCATGACTTCACTTAGCAAGAGGAAATTATTCTAGAGTCAATTACAGGTTATGAATTTATATACATATACTAGTTTAATACTTACTTATTAGTAATTAGTTCATTATAAGTTGGTTTCAATTTAGTTGTTGTGTTTGATTCCAAGTTAGCTTTTGAGCAGCTTCTAAAATAGCTTCTAAGTTACTCTCCAATTTGTCCTACTTAAAATTCCTTAATTAGATACTGGTTAACTTACATCTACAGTTAAATGTCTCCATATTACATCTAATTCAATTGTTTAGATTCAATTTACCCTAGAAATACTTAGGTATCATCACTTCTGAATTTGGTTTTGGAACTTTTTGAACAAGTATATGATCAATAGTGTTATTACAATTTTTATTCTAGAACTCTCTATGAAAGTATCTAAAAATAGTTTTGTTAACTAAGAACACTAAAGAAGTATTTGAAAACAGCCTTATTAACTCAAATTTCTCTCATTAACCTACAAATGTTATATCAACCAAGTATTTCATATTTGGTAGCTTTCTGGTCAAGTCTCTGAACTAGAATTAATTCATTTTTCTAACAAACTAACCTTTTGAAGAGCTATCTAAATATGGTGATTTTATAAGTTTACTCGAAATAACTCATCCAACATCATATTCTAGATTATAGACATGTTCAATCATGTTTATCTTTTAGGTTTATCATACCAAGCAACACCATAGTACTGAATTCTTCAAGTTCACATACTTACCTATTAATGCCTTAAACATAAATTCACCAACTTGCCTATATCTCATCTCCTACTCAAACCACAAAACTCTAGATTATCCTTCATAGTAGAATGTGATCCAAATAAACCTCAGAACTTGATACTAAGGGTTTTATTAAGCTCCATACACTAAATCTTCAAGAAAAGGGCATTTTTTTTAATCCAATTTAAAGACTCAAAAATCCTTAAAAATTATGGAAATCCTTTTTGTTTGAAAACTCTTCATACAACATTTACATGGAACATAAGTATTATCAAGAAAAGTTAGGCTTTGAAACTATGTCAATAGGGTTATTTAAATCGATTTCAAAAATCGATGGGTTTCGCTCAGTTTCTTAAGGAAGTATTATATTTACTTAAAAATTTTTGGGTTAATATCGTATTTGGTATCTGAACTTTACTAAATTATTCAATTTACTACCTCACCTTTGAAATATTCAATTTACTACCTAGTTACACTTTTTATGGTCATTTGTACTTTCCAACATAACTGCATAAGTTTCCATTTGTTGACATGGATGTAATAGACACGTGGTATATTGACACATGGCATTTGCTGACATGGCATGAAATGCCATGTGGCGCTACTACAAATTGCCACGTATTTTTACACATGACACTCATTGACATGGAGAGAGTAGACACGTAGCAGCAACTCTAACCGCCATGTGACGCCACATGTCAACTAACGCCACGTGGGAATGACTTTTTTTTTTTTAAGTGAAAAAATAATTTTTTTATTTCAATTAAGGAAAGAGTCAAATGAAGTACATACCATGCACACGAGCATAATCCTTTAAACACCACTTAAGATAACCTATATATATATATATATAAGAATCTTTCTATGCAAATATTCTATGTGGAACTTATGAAAGAGAGATGTGGGTCTTGAGGTGCAACTTACAATTTTTTACAAAAGAAAGTGTCGACTTTAAGTCGATTTTTCTCCCATGATTCGACTTTTAATTTAAAAAAAAAATTGCTCAATCTTAATATACTCCATGATTTCTTTTAAATCATACAAAAATTTCCACAAAAAACCTTCCAAAACATGATTTAAATCTATGTCAAAGTCAATGGTTCAAGCGTATGTTATATTTGAAGGGTTTACTTTCACGTGGATTTCAAGTACGTTTTAAAAGAATTTTTCTGAAAGTTTATATGATTCAAAAGTAACCATGGAGTAGGTTAAGAGTTGAGCACTTTCTTCGAAATTAAAAGTTGAATCAAGTGAAAAAATTTGAGTGAACGTTAGCTCTTTCTCTAACAAAAAACTAAAAGTTATACTTCATAAACCTTTTTTCCTCTTTAAGGAGTCCTACATGGAATCTCTCACAAAAAAAGCCTTGTATACATATGTGTTGTTTTAAGTCATTAATTGATGAGCTTAGTGTAATTTACGTTACATTTTGATCTATATTATGTTTGATGGAAATAAAATATATATACTTTTGATGTGGCACTTGTTGCCACATGGTAGTAGTTACAACTGCCACGTGTATATCACATGACACCTTTTTTTTTCTTACAATTTTATATTCACTGATATAGCATTGGTTGACATGTGGCATCAAATCCAAATGCCACATGTTCCTACATGTCAACTTATAAAGGCATAATTATTTTAAGGGAAAAACATACATTTTTATATCAATCAAACTCATCATAAATTCAAGTGTAACATACATTACACTAAGCTCATGAGTACTTTATCAACTAATAGCTTAAGAATACCCATATATATACAAGGCTTTTTCTATGAGAGATTCCATGTAGGACTCTTGAAAGAGGAAAGAAGATTTATGAAGCGTAACTTGCAGCTTTTTGTTAGAGAAAGAGCCAACTTTCACTCAAATTTTTTCACTTGATTCAACTTTTGATTTAGAACAAAATGCTCAATTCTTAATCTATTCCATGATTACTTTTGAATCATATAAAATTTTTTAGAAAAATGCTTTTAAAATGTGCTTGAAATCCATGTCAAAGTGGACCCTTTAAATATAACACACGCTTCAGCCACCAACTTTGATATAGATTTAAATTATGTTTTAGAAGGTTTTTTATGGAAATTTTTGTATGATTTAAAAGAAATCATGGCGTAGATTAAGATTGAGCAATTTTTTTTTAAATTGAAAGTCAAATCATAGGAGAAAAATCGAGTCAAAGTCAACACTTTCTCTTGCAAAAAATTGCAAGTTGCACCTTAAGACCTACATCTCTCTTTCTTAAGTCCCACATACAATATTTACATAGAATGATTCTTGTATATATATGGGTTATCTTAAGTTGTGTTTGAAGAATTATGCTCATGTGCATGGTATGTACTTTGTTTGACTCTTTCCTTGGTTCAAATAAAAAAATAATTTTTCACTTAAAAAAAAGGTCATTCTTATGTGGCATTAATTGATATGTGGTGCCACAGCGATTGGAGGTGTTGCCACGTGTCTACTCTCGCTATGTCAATGAGTGTTATGTGTAAAAACACGTAGCAAATTGTAGTAGTGGTACGTGGTATTTCATTCCATGTCAGTAGATGCTACGTGTCAATATGCTACATCTTTATTGTGCCACATGTCTATTACATCCATGTCAGCAAACGGAAACTTACAGAGTTATGTTAGGTAGTATAAATGACCACAAAAAGTGTAACTAGGTAGTAAATTGAACATTTCAAAGTTAAGGTAGTAAATTGAATAATTTGGTAAAGTTTAAGTATCAAATATGACATTAATCCAAAATTTTTCAATATGATATTTTTCCTTAAAAGTATATACAAAGATATGTACAAATAATTTTTTTTTTTTTATAATTTTCAAAGTTAATTTAGTATTTTTACCATTTCAAGTAAAATCGAGTATAAAATTGACTCACAAAAATAGTGGCCGTCTTGCCACCAACAACCACTTGCTGGTTGTTAGCCAAGCTAGGTATATCTACTACTATCAAATGGTGAGAGTGGTTTATGCTTAGGTGCTCCTCGAACTGGTGTTTACAGATCTATGTTTGCATAATACTTGTTATAATTTTATCCTCCTTTGTTTCCTATTCTTATATATATATTTTTTTTAGTTACTAAAGGACTACTTGATCATCTAGAGAGAGTTGGTGAAAATCCCAAAGTTTTAGATTGATAAATGACATTTTTCTCTCTCTAAAATAGCTTAAATACTTCCGAAATCCATGCATTTTTGGTGTCATTTGGTTAATGTGTTTAACTAACAACTATTCTAATTGCTTCCGTGCTTCAAACAAGATGAATCTAGTTGGTTTGCTACTTTTTAGAAATTCTTATGATTTTTCTTATAATTATTAGGCAATTAAATACAAATTTTAGTAATTAATCGATATATTTTATAATATATTTACATATCAGGTGTATAACGTATATACTACATGACTATATAATCATGTTTTATGTCATTTGACCCCTAAATATTATTTTTATAACTTAAGTAATTTATCTTTAATGGCTCGTTATGTTTTGGAACTCAAACATCGAGATCCTAGCAATTAACAAATATATTTGGTAAAAAATACACTTTATTGAAATTAAATATTATATATACAATATTTTGAAAATTTGATCTTACTAACATTCTTTGTTTAACTTTTATGATTTTATATTAAAATTTGACTCCATTCTGACCAACTTGTTCAAAGGTCCTAAATTGCTTCGAATGCCTTAAACATCCTAACTTATATTGGTTAGTTTAGCGTCTATAGTACTTCATCAACTAAGCTCTCACAGTTTAGTAGAATGTATTGATTATAGTTTCACTTGTGACTTTCCTTTATCTATTCTAGAATTTATTGTTTTGGACTCTGAGTATGATCGGAGTGTAGTCATGTCTTGGCAGCAAGCAAGTTTCTCTTGTGACTTAAGCTAAGGGTTCCACTTTTGTATGCTTGACTTTGTTGGTTCTTTTGGGATAATAATATAGTTTTTAATCTACCAAAAAAGAAAATGTGAGGGACTTGTCATGTTTTTCTATATTTGTTAAGATAAGTTTTTAAAAGAAGTATCTTCATGGCATGTTATGATCATTCGACACTAAGGAAAGAAAATTTTCAAAAAGAAGATTATTACTTTCTATGTTTATGAGCTACTGGAAAAAAAAAATGGCTATATTATAAGTTGTAATATGAATTGACATGGTTAAAAAAAAAAAACAAATCCTTAGATAGAATAGTATTTAAATGATTCTAGTAAAACATGTGTAGCCATATTCTTTATGAATACCTTATGTGATTGTTTTGATATGTTTTAATTGATGAAAAATTGTTAAATTCGAAATAATCATTGTAATTTTCTAAGGTTGTAAATATGGACTTGTGCAAATCCTTTATATGTGATAAGTGTTGATAGTGGATTTTCATCCCATTAGTTAAATACTTAGAGTAATGGGACCTATTCTAAATGAGTCAAGAATTGATTAAGGATAACGTCTTTAGGTTAGTCTTGCTTTAGTTGACCATTTATTCAACACCATTAGATTGGCAATTTGGCTATCAACCATTTGTAGGAGCTTCAATAGCTCGATGTTACTCTTTCAATTAATATCACTTGAGGCTCAATTGCTAAGGCCTATCTAAGATGATTTAAATATGGGTGTGAACAATTCAATGTTTATCTAGACAACAATTGTCTAACTGCTTTGTCTAACCTCTTACTTCTCCCAATGATCTACACAAGGCTACTTTCAAGAGGTGCCATGTCTCACCAATAGTTTAACTACCCACCATTATAGTTACTAGACAAAAGCCTATAAGTACATGACCATACCCTCTATAAGAACTTTCTATGCACCCCATTCACAAAATCCTTTATTTTCTTATAAACACTCAAACACTTTTTAGCTTAGGCATTGGAGTAGCTAAGACAAACTAGCCTCGACAACCCTTAACCCTAATCCATGGCAAAGAATAAGATTAAGAAACAAGTGTAGCACTCAATGTGGCAATTGATGGAGTAAAGGCACATGAAGATTTTTTTCAAGTCCTTAGCAAGGAACAAGCCAAAGATATTTGTAGACTTTAAGGCCAAGGCAACATCACACATTAGACAAAAAGACAATATCAAAGCTCTGCATGGAGTTAACCAGAACAGATCCAACCTAAGGAATGACATTATTTGCCCATGCGTAAAATATTGGTTAGGATGTCGTGCCAATTTTTTTTTCATGAGGGAGTAGTAGAGATAGGAAGAGATTATGAATTCCAATCTTCTCCACTCACACTCCCCTTAATTGTCTAGGATTAGATATCTTGATGGAAGTTTGAAACCAAAGAATCCTCTAATGGCCATAGAGGATGAGAGGGAATTTCTCAAGAGGGAATTTGAATAAGTACTGCAACTTCCACCATGATAGAAGCTATAATATTGATGAGTGTGTACAGTTGAAGAATGCTATTGAAGATGCCATCTAGAGAGTTTACTTAATGAAGTTTCTAGTGCATGACATAGAGAACATTGAGAGAATAACCTAAAGAAGGAGAACTAATCAGGATTGAGATGAACAACCTATTCAAGACTATAGGGATGATTAGTAGAATGGTAACAACAACAACAACGCGCCAAATTGTGTTATCAACACCATAGTTAGTGGACCTTCTAATTTGGGTTGATCTTACTCTTTAAGCTTAATTAATGCTATTAATCAAGTTTGTAATGTATAGGGTAAAAAGTTAAGAGTTGACAACTTCTTTCCTTTTAAGAAAGAAACTTTGAGGGTACTTAAAAGCCTTATGATGACGTAGTGGTCATTAGTGCAAGAATTACTAATTTTGAAGTCAAGAAGATTTTGGTGGATACAGGAAGCTCGACAAACATAATTTTTTAACATGCATAGCAATTACTCTCTCCATTTAGATTAGGGATGATAGTAATGTTATGGAAGACAAAATTGATTTTCTTATAGTTAAATGTTGGTCACCTTACAATATTATTATGGGTTGACCTAACTAGAACTTGCTTAGCATGGTCCCTTCAATGGCACACTTGAAAGATGAATCCAGATCTTTATACTTAAAAGCTCTCAAATCTAAGGAATTATTTCATATTAAGGTGAATCTAGATAAGAAATTTATTAATTTAGAAAAGCCTAAGGAACGAATTGAAGAAATGCAACTCAAGGAAGATCTAGAGAAAACAACAAAGATTGGAAAATCCTTACCTCTATAGTTGCGCAAAAATTTTGTAAAGTTTCTAAGGGACAATGT
Organism: Lumnitzera littorea; assembly: GCA_024138015.1. Lineage (NCBI taxonomy): Eukaryota > Viridiplantae > Streptophyta > Magnoliopsida > Myrtales > Combretaceae > Lumnitzera > Lumnitzera littorea. Next base: position 69,227,552 of record JAMXBB010000004.1, read on the forward strand.
CAATGTGTTTGTTTAGTCCCCATCAAATATGCCTAATGGGGTATATACTGCATTACTAGCAAGTGCACTTAGTTAAGATACAGTATAGAATAAATGTATTTTGAGTCTAAGTGTCGATCCTAAAAGGAACTAGTTATAAGAGTATATCTAATTATTTTTCGCAATTATACCCTTTTAGAATATTCAACTACCTAACTTATAACTATAAAAGATTTAATAAAATATTCTAAAAACAGAAAATAAAGATTGTAATAAAATAAGATATTAAACTAAAGATAAAGAAAGTAAATAAATTCAATTAACTAATAATAGAATAACAAGATAATAAAAGAACTAAAGAAATAAATAAAAACTAACATATATTAAATAACTAAAGAACTAGATAGAAATTAACATCTATTAATTAATAAAGAAAAAAGACATTTTCCTTAATAAATTGCAATTGTTGTTTACTATTGAGTTCTTGTGGATCATTCAATTTTAATTATTATACTAGATTGTGCAGGTTCCTAACCCTATTCTGATGGAAATTGGATTTTGAATTAGTCACATTCGTGTCTCTAGCTAATTCTTAACCTTAGAATCTTCTCTATCGAATCACTTTTGAATATAGCATTCTGAGATCGCATGAATTTCTTAGATCCCATTATTAGGTCAACCTAATCTGGAAAGATTAAATACTTAATCTCTTCTAATCACATTTATCTATTTACTATAGGCTTTGTAGCTTAACAACAAACTCAAATGTTAAATTAATACCCTTTGTAATATTATTCTAGCAACAATGAAAACGATATAACTAGATCATAGAAAGTGATATCATAGAGTGAATTTCGTAAATGAAAATCACCCCTTTAAACATAGGGTTCAACAACATTTTACAAGATAAATTAAAATAAAAATATGGAAAATTAAATAAGAAACATTATGGAGAAGTGCCCTTTGAAATATTTTAAACCTAACAATTGCTAAGGGGCTCTCTATTGTAACCCTAGGCTTAAGAGTATATTATAGGCAACACTCTTAGAATTACAAAGAAAACCTAGCAAAAATAGAAAACTAGAATTCATAATTTCTTTACACCCCCCAATATATAGCTATGGTGGCAAGCTGTGGTCATCCTTTTCTCGTGAAACTTCGAAATTCAAAATAAATTCTTTGATGAAGGGTTCACAACAGGGATATGGGTGTGGTCCTCAACTATGGTCGTTTTAAGACCTTTGTTCTTCCTCCAAATTTCTCTACTTCACTTTGTTATTGGTATTTTTACACCAATATGCTTAAAATTACTCAAGAATCTTTAAAATCTTCATAAAGTATTTCTAGAGTCCTCGAAAACAATAGATAATCAAATTTAGCTCAAATTATCATAAAACGAACAAGAATTAATTCCAAATTTTGTAAAAAATTACTATAGAAAATATATGATATTTTTGGGTTATCAAATACCCTTATATTTAAGCTTTTGTTTATTTTTAAGCAAAACAAGGAGAATTTCCAAAGGATGAGACAATTTAATTGTAATTTTAGAAAAGTGCACCCTTAAGATCTTAATTGCTTAGCAAAAATTCCTTCTGAAATCACCCTTATTCCTTAACTTTAGAATGCATTTTGAACAATTAGCAAATTGAAGCTTATTGAATTTCAGAAATCAATCTAGAGAATTTAGAGTTAATCTCAACACTTAAGTAGAAATTAAACTAGAGATCACAACAAACATAAACTAATCAATAAAAAGTCATAAGGATTTCTTTTGCTTTAACTCAAGAGGAGCAAAATCTTCTTGAAGTATTTTTAACTTGAAAAACTAAATTAGATGCATGTTACATCGATTTGTCCTCTAATTTTTCCTTTACTTCTTTCAATTTTCATGAGGAGGTATATTAATTCAATTTAATTTTCTTTTACTTGAAGCTTGATTACCATTGAGAAAGTACCTCATTCTTTTACGGGACAAAGGCTAATCCTTATTAATTCGGCTCTTTTAATTACTTAGCAATTGTTAGTGGGAAAGCACCTTACTCTTCTAATGGGCTAAGGCTAATCCTTAATAACTTCAATTAATTCCACTTTTTTCAATTGGTAGTAGGAAAGAGTCTTACTCTTTTGAGGGACCACAATCAATCCATACCAATCCTCAGCAATTTATTTTTATCAATTTAATTCAATTATTTAATTTAAGCCTTCAATCCAATCTAAAATTTTGAAAAAGAAGGATGGATAACTATCTTCTAAAATCAAGCTCAGAAACAAAGACGACTAGACCTTAACTAGTTCTTATTTATCTTAATCCCGAGTCTATATTTAAGCTTAAGAGAATAGTAATTGAAAATTCTAAAGATTTAACTACTCAAATTTAGCAAAGTGTTGTGAATTTAGAAAGGATTGGGAAGATTCAAAAATTAGTTATGCTTGCTTAAATATATAGGGGTCACAAATTTCTAAAATTTGAGGAATTTTGACAAAATTTAACAAACGGGAGCTTAAGTGCATATGAAATAGCATATATATTCTATCCTTCCTCCACACTAAAGTTGTGTATTGTCCTTAATGTACATGATCATGCAAATCAAACATCCCAATGGGAGATAAAAGGCAATAGCAATAATGACAAAAGAGAAGATAAGAAAATGAGACTTCTCTGGTTTTGTTGTCTGATTCCTTTCAAAAAGAGTGAAATCTAAACACAAATTACCATCAAACAATTGAGTGCTTAGTTTTTGTATTGCATCAAAACAAACTAACGAAAGAAACATAAAAGAAAATGTTATCAACATAAAAATAACTAAAATGAGCTACTTCTAGTTCAAGTGTTCCAAAGTTAGTATCTTGCGTACATCAAAATATGAAAAGATCAACTAGTATTCAAGAAAGTAACTGGAAAGTGTAGTTAGTTGTACAGTCATCCAAACATCAAATAAAAATAAATATGAACCAAGTCTTTGAGAAGAAAATAAAATAAAGAGGAGATCACTCCTCATCCTCTTTGTCTTCCTCTTCATCTTCTTCTTCCATCTCATATTAAGTAGCTTCCTCTACGAAGTCTAGCTTAGACATTGGTGGTAGTGGTGGTGGTGGTGGTGGTTAAATTTAGAGGTGGGTCATGATCGCATGTTACTAAATTAAGGCCTGGTCCACCTTGTGTTGTAACGTCCTTCATCTCTTGAAAAGCTTTGTTGTGAACTTTTTGAAAGTTCTAATTATTAAGGAAGACTCAGCTCGTAGCTTGGGGGACAATGAAGTGGTAACCTCATTAGATGGTTCAAGCGGTAGCTCAGGTAGTGGTGGTAGGTGCATAGATTGGATAACATTATAAGTAAGGAGGCTAGAATATGTCATCTTTCTCATGTGCACCATATTGCATAAGCTAAGATAGGTTCTCATTAAATAGGTAATGAAAGGGCCTGCAAAAATACACTTAGACTGCCTCTAAGTGGCTTCGGTTCTCATAAACCAAGCCATCCTTACTACCAAATTAAGAGGGCGGCAGTTGGCAAGACTATACAAATACAAAATGTTCCTCTCATTAACAACCCGTTGACTATTGCCTTTACTTATAAAGTTTCTAGCTAATACATAATGTACTAGCATAAGAGCAGGGTGATGCAAATTTGATGCTTTAGACTTTCGAGGATTATAAACACCTCTATCACTACCCAACAATCTATTCCATGAAGTTGAATCATGCACACCTCAGGGCAACTCATGTGTAAATCCATATATTCTTTTGTCAAAATATAATTAGTAGAATAAAGCCCCATATACACACCAAAATCATCAATAAGCATCTTAACTTCCCTATTGAAGCATATAAATTGAACTGTATTTTACCTACCTTATATAAGGCTATCAAAACTTAACATGAATGTATAGAGGAACTCATGGGTGAGCTCCCTATATACTAGTTTGTTGATTGTGAGGAGTTGATCCCATTCAGCAAAACCAATCAAGTTGCAAATTTTGGCCTCGTACCTAACCTAAGCCAAAGCATTCTAGTTGTTGTAGGTTAACTTATCAAACCTTTTCTTATAAAAGGTGTTCAAACCTTTCCATTTGTCATTTGTGCTCAAATTGGACCTAAGGATGTTGTAGAATAACATTAGAGTTTTTACGGGTTGCATGCTTAACTCTAGGCATTTTCTAAAATAAAAAAACAATAGAGAAGTTATAATGTGATAATAACAATGATTTATGGAAAAATTAAGCCCCTAATTGACTTATGGAAATCACATATATTTATTGCTAGTTGAAATACTAAGCAATAAGATAGTGATCAAATTAACAAGTTTGCAAAATACAATACTTAAATTACTAAGATCATGGATTAGTAATTTAAAGGATAATTTCATAAATGAATCCTTGAAAATAGTGATCAAATTAACAAGTTTGCAAAATACAATACTTAAATTACTAAGATCATGGATTAGTAATTTAAAGGATAATTTCATAAATGAATCCTTGAAAATTGTGGTTCAATAAATGAATTGATTAAATTTTAATGTGTTGAATTATTAGGTTCTTTTAAAAAGAAACTTGATAAAATCATAAGTGAAAAGTTTTTTGAACCACAATTCAACCTATGATTTTGTTACTCAAATCACGCGAACATTAATATTTAACACAATTTTCATGGATTAGAAACTTTTTTCCATTGCATAATTCGTTTGCAAAACAATTTTTCTAGGCACATAAGCATCAAACACAAGAAGTTCCCTTTTTCCATCATGAATCAAGGTTTTCAATCACAAACAATTCACCTTCTATCGCTTTCTTTCTCTTTCTATAGCTTTGCATCACTTTCCAACAATTTAATCTAGATAAGGCATACATCTTTTCTAAGGAATCTAGTATATAATCAACAAAAAATACATTATATTGCATAATATACACTGGATTATCCCTAAAACTCAAGATCTACATATATGCACATCAAAATCTCTAAGTTAAAAACCTAGATAAAAACTAGATTTTTATTAAATCAAACAATAAATCAAGGAAAAAAATGGAGTAAGGTTGATGTATTTACCTTGAGATTGTTAGGTTTGTGCTCAAATTTGATAGATTTGGTGAGTGATAGTGGTGATTATGGAGAGAGAGTAGAGAAAAGTATGTATGTAAGTGAAATAGAATGAAGTAGATAAGGGAATGAAGAAGAAATACCTATGTTTTTCAAAACCTATAGCGACCATAGGCAACGGACGTAGTCATGGTGTGGTTATGTTGTTTCCCCTATGTGGATAAGAACATCGTGTAAATGGTTGAGGACTACGATTGTATTCTTAGCCTTGTTCCTCTCATTGTGAATTCTTTTTTCTTTTTTAACTTTTTTCTTCGATTTTTTTACAAGATGATCATAGTCTAAGTCCACGAGTGTGGATTATGGCCATTGTCTTTTTTGTAGTTGAAAATTCATGCCAAAATTCAATTTCTTGACTTGCCTCTTGAAATAACTAGAAGATCTAAAAATTAGTATTATTTCAAGCACAAAATTTCAACCAAAAATCGATCAAACTGGATGAAAAAAATCACTAACTAAATTTTGTAACTACAAAGATTATATAAAAGTTGTGAAAAGCAAAATAACGACTACTAGAAAACTTGAATTAACTTATTGGATAGAAAAACAATGTAAATTGAAATATGGGAAATAAAAGTTCATAAAACTTGGGTTGCCTCTTAAGTAGCACTATTGTTTTACGTCATTAGCTTGATGGTTGACAACTTATTCCTTAGTTTGCTTCCAAATCCACCACTTCGGGATTCGGTTTGGTGTTTCTAAGCAAGCTTCCCTATAGCCTTTAGGAAATTGATCTCACATACTAACTAAGTTGATTCTCCAAATTCCTTAGTGATGCTTCTGTGTTCCTTAATTTGGCTTCGTTAGCTTAGAATCTTGTGTTTGAATTTTGAATGAATTGATTCAATAATTCCTCTACATTAGAAGACTTATTGATAGGAATCGAACTACCAGACCTTTAACTTTAGCCCAAGCGCGAGGTCTTAAGGGACTAGGGAAGCATATTCTATTGTTCTAGCTAAGTCTTGCTAAGGCTGAGCTGATCCTCTCCATTGATAGTCTAATTCCTTACACATTTGCTCAGCCATGGCCGTACTAACTTTCATCTCAGCAATATTGGTGCTAAGAGCTCTAGCATACATATGTACCATATCTCTTAGAAAGACCTTAGGACTGTTCAGAACATCTACTAAGCAACCTCCATCCTAACTGTACCATTTGTCTATTTTTGCCAAATGCATCTCTAGTGACCTCTTGTCATGTATCTAGTCCTACGTGAAAGTATTTTGCTATACTAATAGTTGATTTCTTTGATTTTTCATTTGTACCCTTTATTATTCCTTATACATTACTTCTTTTAGGCAATCCCCTTTTTGTCTTTTTGATTATAAGTATGATGCCCTAGCATTTCAAGTATAAATATCCATGTAATATGTAGCTGCAAGAATCAACATATATTTGATATTGAATATACTCCATTTTCATGAGCTAAGTGTGCTTACTTTCCTCTTCTTACTCTTATCCTAACCCTTAGGCAAGGCTAAATGGCAAGTGACCTCACTGACCTACTCGTACGTCATATTGAGTTAGCTTTGTGAGTCCATGGAGTTTCTTTCATGTGTCATATCCTTGGAATTTGGTCATGGTTTTGCTTGTTTACTTTTCATAGTTATTCGCACATTTCCCATCTTCGTTTTCAAGCTTTCTACAAGCTTAGACCCACCCTATACCATCGCGCTTATCAGTTCTTAGTATAACGTATCATCTTGGTATTAGAGAAAAAGTTTATTTAGGTAAGCTGTGTTTGAGCTCTCTTAAGCAGTAGTGTTTGTTGTGGTTGTGTACTGTAATTGCATAGAGCTTAGTTGTAAGTGATTGAGTAAGTTGAAGATGTCATAGTTTGCTATGGTTGTATACTCTCTTTTGCCCTCTTTAAAACATATGAAAACAGAGCAAGTTTCAGTTAGTTTTATTGTTCTTCAGGATAGTAGTTGTGGCTATAGTCAGTTTGAAATTTTGTGTATAGGTAAGTGTTTGTGTAAGTTGTTTGGCTTGAAGGAATCGTATCTGTTATTTCTTAGAATTTGAGTTTGTTACTGAATTTTGTTGAAGAGAATGATAGATCCAAGTATCAACATTAGTATTGAAGATGACAATAGTGGTGTTGTCCACCATGGATGATAACCCTAAAATACCCTTAGAAGTATAGATGAACGAATTGATGAGATGGCTAATCTTACAGTTGATCTGACTAGAATTGTTCATACATTAGCCTTTCCACTTACCGAAGCCATGTAGAATACCCCCTGAGTTGCTCGACTTGCAAGAGGATAGATTTCAGCTTGAAAGGCTTAAGGTAGAGGAGTACGAGGATGAATGTGAAGAAGGATTAACTTAGGTGATATGGATGATGAAGGAGAAGAAGAGTGTAGTGAGGAAGAGGAGTGAGCTCGAGCACCTTGAGTTGTCAACCATGTAAAGCTTCAAATTCGATGCTTTAATGATTATAGGAATGCAGACGACTATTTGGATTGGGAGGAGAAGGTTGAACGTGTTTTTGATTATTATCGATATGAAAACTATGAGAAAGAAAGTGATGACTGCTGTTATAGAGTTCTTAGATTATACTGTGATGTAGTTGAATAACTTCTAAATTATGTAGAGACAAGAAGGATATAGGGAAGTTAATACTTAGCTTAAGAAGAAGAGGATACTTAGAAATAAATTTGTACTGGATATTTATTTGCAAGATGCTTTTGCCCGACTTTAAGAGCTAAGACAAGGAGGCCAAACTGTTGATGAATATGTTTAGGAGTTTTAAATGCTCATGATTCAATGTGAAGTGGATGAACCATTATCTTGAACAATATCCAATTTTCTCATCAAAGAAAGAGGCGACATCTGAGATGTCGTAGAGCTTCAATAGCTTACTATATTGGATAAGGCTATAAGATTAGCCTAATGAATAGAGAGGCAAAGGAGGAATAGGCTGAGTTGAGCTTTCCTCCAATGAGTTGATCAATCTAACCAAGTCGACTCGCTCAAGGAAGTTACTGAGCTCAACAAAGTGCCAAGCCAAGTATGAGAACAAACGTTAGAGTTGAATAGAAGGGTTGACTAATTGATGGTGACATGCCGCTAGGAACTTATGAGAAGGGATAAGGATTTGGGAGGAAAACAAGTAAGATCAAGTGCTTTAAGTGCCGAGGGTTTGGGTACTTAATTGCTTAATGTCTAAATTGAAGAACTATGATTATCAAGGAAGATGCCTAAAGATTGAGGTTGACAACACATATGAGGAGCCAAAGGAGGAAAAAGAGGTGGAAGAAGAGATTGAGATTAATGCTGAACTGGTTTAGGAATATGTGTTTACTGAAGATCTAGACAAGCTAACTTTGGTTGTTCGACATGTAATGAGTTTGGAACCTTCTACTAAGGAGGTTCCACATCACATGTAAGTTGAAAGAGCAAGTATGTGAGCTTAAAGTAGATAATGGAAGCTACACTAATGTCATACCTACCAACTTAGTTAGAAAGCTTAAGTTGCTGATTAGCTTACATCTGAAGCTATATAAGTTACATTGGCTAAATGAGAAGGGAGAACTACATGTCACTCAGCATTATTGCTACCAATCACTATTGAAAATTATTTTGATGAAATTCTCTGTGATGTACTACCCATGTGTACATCTCATGTATTGCTAGGAAAACCTTGGGGTTTTTAATTGGAGGGTTATGTACGATAGATTCAAGAACACCTATGTATTTGAGAAGGATGGGAGAAAGATCACTTTGAACATTATGACACCGAGTTAAGTTAGTAAGCTATAAACTAAACTTGCTTGTAGGCCTAAGAAAACTTTGATTTTGAGTAAAGCTAAGCTCCAAGAAGCTACTAAGGTTGACATGCTGACTTTTATGTTGATTAGATGATTGCTAGAGTTGAAGGAGCAGATTGAGCTACCTTTGGAGGTTAAAGAGCTACTAAATGAATATGCTAACCTATTTCTTGAATATTTGCTTAAGGGATTACCTCCTTTTAGAGGCATTGAACATTGCATTGACTTTATATGTGGTGTTACCTTGCTAAACAAACTAGCTTATCGGATGAACCCTGAAGAAGCTGCTAAGCTCTAGAAACAAGTCAATGAGTTACTGACAAAAAGCTATATAAGGGAGAGTCCCGGCTACTATGTTGAGCTAGTACTCCTTGTTCTGAAAAGGATGGTACTTGGTGTATGTGTGTAGATAATAGAGCTATAAACAAGATCACGATCAAGTTCTTGTATCTTATCCCTAAGTTAGATGACATGTTAGATGAACTAAATGGAGCTAGGGTCTTTAGTAAAATTGATCAGAAGTCTACTTACCATCAAATTCAGATGAATCTAGGAGATGAGCGGAAAACTGCATTCAAAGCTCGACATGGTTTTTAAGAGTAGATGGTTATACCATTTAGCTTATCAAATGCCTTGAGCACGTTCATGAGATTGATGAACAATGTGCTCCAAAACCTGATCAGTAAGTGTAACGTAGTATACTTTGGCAACATCCTTATGTACAGTGCTGACCTACTGAGCCACTTGATCATCTCCATGCCATACTTGATGTACTTCGAGCCTTGAGGTTATTCGACAATTTGAAGAAATGTTGTTTTAGTTAGGAAGAAGTGGTATTTTTAGGACATTTAGTAGGTGGGGGAGGCTTGTGAGTTAACGAAGAGAAAATCCGAGCTATTGTCGAATGGTCAACTCTAACCACCTCTATCGAGGTGAGAAGTTTCTATGGACTGGCATCCTTTTACCGAAAATTCATCAGTAACTTCAGTCCCATTGTTACAGCCCTTATTGAGTTGATGAAGAAGAATATTGTGTTTAAGTGAGAAGAGAAGTTTCGTTGAAGTAAAGGCAAGATTAACTTTTACTAACTTTAAGAAAATTTTTGAGCTTGAATGTGATGCTTTAGGCATTGGTATAAGCATTGTCTTGATACAAGAAGGCCAACCAATTGCTTACCATAACAAAAAGTTAAGAGGACCTTAGTTGAACTATTCATTGTATGACAAAGAACTCTTAGCCCTTATCCAAGTGCTCCAAGTATGGCAGCACTATCAATTGCTATGAGAGTTTTTCATTTATACTAATCATGAATATTTGAGGTACTTTAGAAGTTAGGCTAAGTTATCGAAGTAGCATCTACGATAGGTTAAATTCCTCGAAGGATTCAACTTTATGATCTAGTATAAACATGGCAAGAATAATGTAGTTGCTGATGCTCTATTAAGAAGATATGTTCTTCTTATAGAGTTGCAAACAAGATTGTTAGGTTTTACACGCATCAAAGAACAATATCCTCAAGACCCCCATTTTAGTCCTATATTTAGACTATGTGCCAAAGGAAGAACAATGGATGACTATCACATGGATGATGGGTATCTATTTTGGAGAGGCAATTTATGTGTGCCGACCAATTTTTTAAGAGAATTACTTGTTAGAGAAGCTCATTCTAATGGACTTTCTAGACATTTTAGGGAGAAGAAGATGTATGAGTTGTTGAGTAGACAATTCTTTTATCCAAGGATGAGGTGAGATGTGCATCGAATTATTAAGAGTTGTGCTACTTGCAAGAGGGCTAAATGCCAAGCCAAACAAGGAAAAGTAATGCTTTTGCCTGTCTTGACCCAACCTTGGATTGAGTTAAGCATAGACTTTGTTCTCGGATTGCTGAGAACTACTTGTGGTAAAGATTCTATGATTGCCATTGTGGATAGATTTAATAAGATGAAACATTTTTTACCTTGCTCTAAAACTAATGATGCTTCGACGATTGCTTTCCTCTTTTTGTGGGAAGTTGTTCGATTGTATGGCATACTAAGAAGTATAGTCTTGGATAGTGATCCAAAGTTTCTAAGACATTTTTAAAGGACTCTTTAGCATCGAGTGAAGACTAAGCTACTATTCAGCAGTTCTTGTCACCCTCAAACCAATGGCCTAATAGAGGTAGTTAATTGTACTTTAGGATCACTGCTTTGAGTTATAGGAGAAGAATTTGACTAATTAGAATGCCTATTTACTTATGGTGGAATTCACTTACAATCGTACTGTATACAACACCACAAAATAAACACCCTTTGAAGTCATTTATGGCTCTAGTCTAGAGGTACCCCTTGACTACATCCTTATACCTATGTCTAAGCAAGAAGACCCTAATGTAAGAGCCTAAGCACAATCTTTGCAGCAAATCTAAGAGAAAGTTACCTAGCTGATTGATCGAGTTAACAAGAGAATGGGAGAAAGGAGTAAAGGAAGGAAGTCAGCATAGTTTTATCTAAGAGATTTGGCATGGCTGTACTTAAGCAAGGAGAGGTTCTTAAACAAGGGAAAGAATATAAACTAGAATTACCTAAGGACTATGGAGTCTTCGACACCTTCAATATTACCAACCTCAACCCCTACCAACTAGAGAGAGAGTTGAGCAAAGACTAGCCAAATTTGATCCCAAATCTAAATTAACCTAGAGGGGATCATAGGAATCAAAGTATCGGAACTCTAACCCGAGCTTGAGTGTCAAGTCTTGAAGGATTACCAAAGTAGATTCTACTATTCTAGTCAACTCCTACCAAGGTTGAGCTGATCTTTATTATTGACCAACTCCATATGTTGAGCTAAGCAACTACTTATCTCTCAATAGTTAAGTGCTGACTTAAAGTATGCTCCACTAATAGTCTAATTCCTTACACGTTTGCTTGGCCATGACTATGCCAACCTTCAGCTTGGCAATATTGGTGTTGAGAACCCCAACACACATCTACTCTACATTTATTAGAAGGACCTTAGGTTTGCTTGACAACTTTGGTTGATGACCTCTATCTTGATCATACCATTTGTTTGTTTCTACCATATGCATCTCTAATGACCTATTGCTACGTCTCTAGTCCCATGCGAAAAGATTCTATTATACTAATCATTGATTTCTTTATTTTGTCATTTATACCCTTTATTATTGCTTATACATTACTCCATTTGGGCAACACACATTTTGCCTTTTCTGTTTTAAGTAGGATGTCTTAACATTTTGGGTATAAATACCCTTGTAATATGTAGTCATAAGAATCAACATATATTTGATATTGAATATACTCCCTCTTTGTGAGCTGTGTGTGCTTACTTTCCTCTTTTTACTCTTATCTTGACCCTTAAGTAAGGTAAGGTGGCTAGTGACCTAATTGAGCTACTTGCATGTCATATCGAGTTAGCTTTGTGAGTCCATGGAGTTTCTTTGGTGCACCATATCCTTGGAATCCATTTGTGGTTTTTCTTGTTTACTTTTCATTGTTATTAGTGCATTCCCCAACTTTGTTTTCATGCTTTCTGCAAGCTTGGACTCACCCTGATGCCATCACCCCTGTTGGCTCTCAATGCAACGTATCACCTACTTTGTTGATTGCGATTTTGCTGTTGTTGTTGTTGTTGGCCTCATTAAGAGAAATTTGGATGGTATCTCTAACCTGGATTATAGGTATTACTAAAAGGATTGTTAGTAGATTGATTAGCGATAAAATTAATATCCTCAGTTTCTAACAAAACCTCATCTTGCACCAAATTAACAGGTTTCATCAATTTATCAATCTTTTTAGTTAAATTTTCAACCTGAGCAATTAATGCCATTACAAAGTTAACTTTATAATTTTTAGATATTTTTACTTTGGTTCTTACATTATCCTATTGAAAATTGTTCATTGCCATGCCTTCGATTAGCTTTTAGGCTTCCTTTGCTGTCTTAGCACTCAAATTGCCTCTAGTCATGGTATCAATAGTTTATTGCTTGAAATAATTGAGTCTGTTATAAAATCTCCGAATTTGCATCCAGTGAGTTAGTCCATAATGTGGATACCTTCTCAATAATCCTTAAATCATTCTCAAGTGTTATAAGGAGTCTCATAATCAAATTGTACAATAGTAAATATATTATTCCTAATATTCACCATCCTTAAGGGTAGGAAATATTTTTCTAGGAAATTTTCTACTAATGACTCCTAAGTAGTGATTGAACCCCTAGTTAATGAATTAAGCCAAAGTTTATCCTTACCTCCTATGTAAATAGGAATAATTTTAACCTTACTACATCGTTAATTTTGAACATGTAGATTTCCAAGAAATTTGAAATGTAGGTATTAGGGTCATCATTAGCTAATCCATTGAACTGGATGAATCGTTAGATTATGTAGATGACGTTGGGTTGAATTTGGGAGTTAGTTTGGATTATAGATATGGCAATGCTGGACTTAGCTATAGTTACTGTTGGCTTTGCGAATTCCACAAGTGTCTTCTTAGCTTCGCCATTGTTGCTATTGTTTTCGTTCAAGGCTATGTCTTCATGCTCTCTTTTTGAACTTTCTAATTCTTCTTTTAATTTGGATGGAAAACTTTGATCTATGGTGTTGCAATTTCTTCTACGAAGCTATCATATTGTCCTTTTAATTTCTAGGTTGAAGTCTACTAAATTACTATTGCTACTCCTTGTCATAAGCTACATAGAATTACAAGTAAGTAAATAATCGAAGAGATTCAATATCTAATTAGCTAATGAAAAGATATATTGCAAAAGTATTTAGGTAATTGAATAAGTCTAAGGTCATGCTAATTTCCTAAATTAGACTACTTTATTTTTTGTTCTCCAACATCAGAGCTAAAAACTTGATGGGGTATATACTGCATTACTGCTAAGTGCACTTGGTCAAGTTATAGTATAGAATAAAATGGATTTTGAGTTTGAGTGTTGATCGTACGAGTAATCAATTATATGAGTATGTCTAAATAGTTTTAGCGATTATACCCTTTTAGATTATTCAATACCTACCTTATAACTATAAAAGATTTAATAAAATAGTTTAAAGACATAAAATAAAGATTGCAATAAAATAAGATATTAAACTAAAGATAAAGAAAGAAAATAAAAATAATTAACTAATAATAAAATAACAAGGTAATGAAACAACTAAATAACTAAATGATGACTAACATAAACTTATTAAAAAAATAATTAAATTACTAAAGAACTAAATAGAAATTAGCATCAATTAATTAATAAAGAGAAAAAGACATTTTTCATAGTAAATCACAATTATTGTTTACTACGTAGTTCTAATGGATCATTCAATCTTAATTACTATATTGGACCATAGAGATTTCTTAACCCTATTCCAATGGAAATCAGATTTGAGTTAGCTGGACTAATGGCCAAAAAAGAAAACAATATATATTAGTTGGACTCACGTCTTTGGCTAATTTCTAACCTTAGAATCTTCTCTACCCAAATTAGCTCTAATTTGGAAAGATTAAACACCTAATCTCTTAGTACGATTAATCTCTTCTAATTAAAATTGTTTGTTTACTGCAGGCCTTGCGAATTTACATTAAACTTAGACTTTAAATTAGTATCCCAGGTCATATTGATCTAACAACAATGAAAAAGGTGTAACTAGATCGTAGAAAGTAAAATCATAGATTAAATTTTATAAACAAAAATCACCCTTTTGAGTGTAAGGTTCAACAATAATTTACTAAGTAAATTTAAATAAAAACATGAAAAGAAAAGAAGAAACATGATGGAGATGCCCCCTTCGAAATATTCTAAATCTAACAACTACTCAAAGGGCTGTCTCTTATAACTTAGGCTTAAGAGTACATTTACAAGCAATACTTCTAAGATTATAAAGAAAACCTAACAAAAATAAAAAACTGGAATTTACTATTTCTTTACGTCTCCAATACATGGTCGTATTGTTACGTCATAGTTGTGTTTTTCACATGAAACTTCAAAATTCAAAATAAATTCTTTCATGAAGGGTTTACAAGTAGGGACTACGGGCATTGTCCTCAACTATAGTTGTTCTTAAACTTCCATTCTTATTCAAAATTTCTCTGCTTTACTCCGTTATGAGTATTTTTACTCCAATATGCTTAGAATTACCCAAGAATCTTTAAAATCTTCATAAAGTACTTCATGAGTCCCTAAAAGTAATAAGTAACCAAATTTACCTCAAATTATTATAAAATCAACAAGAATAAAGTAGAAATTATTGCAAAATTACTATTGAAAATATATGTTATTTTTGAGTTATCAATGCCTAAGATACCTTAGGAGATTATGACGCATAAGTTGAAGATAGATTCAAGCGCCAAAGTGGTGAAATAGAAGAAGAGACATTTTGCCCCTAACAATATATTTGGATAAGGGGAAAGAAAGGGGAAGGAATGTTTTCCATTCCTTTGTTTGGTAAAGTGAAGGAAAATGGAAGGAATGATTGTTTTTAAAAAAATTTTCTCTGAACCTCACATAAATCGATTCCTTCCACATATGGAGAGAAAGTGGGAGGAAAATGTGGAAAATTGCTTAAATATCCTTATATTGAAATGATAATTGAAGTTTTTAAGGACCCTTTAGTAACTTAACAAGTTAAAAAAAAAAAGAAATTTAGTTAATTTTCCATCCATAATCATTCCTTCTCATTTCCTTTCGATCTAAACAAAAACTTTCCCTTCATTTTTTTTTTCTCTCTAACTCTTCCCTTCTACTTTCCTTCCTTCTTAATTCATTCCCTCTTCCCAAACATAGTGGAAATGGCAACCAGCAATTGAGAAAGAAATACAAAAACTTTCAAAGATAAGAGCTTTATTTGACTTGGTTGGCTAACTCTATGTTAGTCAAAAAGTCAAATAGCAAATAGAGGATGTACATTGACTTTATAGACTTGAATAAGGCTTGCCTAAAGGATTGCTTTCCCTTGATGAGGATTGACTAGATGGTGGATTCAACTGCTAGATATGCACTCGTTAATTGCATGGATGCTCTCTCTGGCTACAACAAGTTTAAGATGGAGGAAGATGATGAGGTACACATTACGTTCGTCACTAATTTTTGTATGTATACTACACTGTTATGCCTTTCAATTTGAAAAAATGCTAGTGCAACTTATAGAGGTTAATGATGAAGATGTTTAAGCCTCAAATGCATCGTAATGTTGAGATTTATGTTGATGACATGATTGTGAAAAACACCACGAAAGGTTGGCATCTAGCTAACCTCTAAGAAACATTTGGTACATTAAGAAGGTATGTCATGAAGTCAAATCCACAAAAGTGCATCTTTAGGGCCTACTTTAGGAAAGTTTTTAAGCTACTTGATGACTTAATGGGGAACTGAGGGTAACTTAGAGAAAATAGAAGCCATAGTGAATATGAAGTCCTTGAGCACCTTAAAGGAAGTACTGGAGTTGATAAGATGAAAATAGGTTTATTTCCAAGAGTGATGATAAATGTACTAAGTTCCTTAAAGTTCGAAAGAACCCTAAGGAATTCAAGTGGACAAACAAGTGTGAAGCTACATTTTAGGAATTGAATTAGTTTTTGTCATATCTACTAGTACTTTCAAAGCTTATTTTGAGAGAAAAGTTATTTCTCCATCTATTTGCTAGCAGTCGAGCTATTTCCTTTGTGTTAGTTTGTGTTAAAGTAAAGGAGCATCATTGATTTACTATGTATCTCACATTTGGCAAGGACCAGAACTAATATATGCCTACATGGAAAAGTTTGTTCTTGCCATGGTGGTGGCAAGAAGCTATAGACCCATTTTCAGGCCTATTAAGTGATTGTTCTTACAAACTAACCACTATGGTAACCATTATAGAAGCTTGACTCCTTAAGTAGGATGAAGAAATATACACTTGAGTTGAGAATGTAAGGTGTTCAATACCAACCTAAAATGACTCTAAAGGCATAGGTTTTGTTGGATTTTGTTATATAATTTATGGACAATGGAGACAGTGCTAAGCTATATGAGATTCCTTAGTACATTTTATATGTAGACAATTCCTCTATCAAAAAGGTATGTAGAGCACGACTTATGCTACAAGGACCACGTAACTTAAAGATTTGTTAGGCGCTAAAGTTTAGATTCTTGGCTAGTAATGATGAAACCGAGTATGAAGCATCAATAGTTGAGTTGAGACTAGCTAAAGAGGTTAGAGTAAAAATATTGGATGTTTTTTTCAATTCGCAATTGATAGTTCTAAAGGTAAAGGGAGACTATGAGGCAAAGGATGAATCAATGAGCAAGTACTTAATTATAGTATGAATGCTCATTGATTAATTCTCATCCTTTACAATTACTAAAGTACCAAGGGTATAAAATATGGTTGTCGACAAGTTATCTAAGTTAGCCTTTACCTCACTTCCAAATTTGAATGATTGGCTCTTCATCAAATATCTATTAAGCAAGAGCCTAGAGACGTTTGAACAATGTTTGGAAGTATAACCTATACCAAGGGAAAAGTCTTAGATGAGTTCCATAGTTGACTATTTGAAAGATGGAGCATTGCCTATGGATAGGAGAAAAGCTTAAAGACTTATATATCAGGCCACCAACTATATCTTAATTGACAACCGCTTACATGAGCATGGCTTTAACCAACCCTATGTACGTTGCCTCGTACCTAAAGAGGCATGATTAGTCCATTTGGAGCTTTATGCTAGAGTTTGTAGCAACCATGTGAAGTCCCAAGCTTTCACTATTCGGACATTAAGGCTAGGTTATTGTTGGCTAATCTTAAAGGAAGATGTAAGGGAGATGGTGTGGCATTGCTCACAATATTAGGGGCCTGATGAAATAAGATGTGCCCCTTTAAGTGAATTGTGATACTTGAGTATTCCTTAGCCTTTTGCTCAATGGGGCTTGGATATCTTTGAACCATTTCCATAGGCCATAGGATAATGTTAATTTCTATTGGTGTAAGTAGATTATTTTACAAAGTGGTTAGAGGTTAAGTGAAAGGGATTATGGACCAATTACGCACTCCCAAGCTCATGGGCTTACCTAGTTGGCTCATTGATTTGTTTGAGGTGAACTAAGCATTGAGGAGCAATACATTCCACAGTCTAACTTATCGAGTTACTTTTCTCTCTACATCATCCATAAAGCTATCAAGGAGACTAGCCGACATACTGAGCCGACCCCTCCACCACACACTAATCTTAGCCTCAAATTGGGATCATCCTTTGATAGCATCAAAGTTGAGCTGACAATTGTTAGGAGCCGATCACTCGAAGCCAACCCGAAAATGAGTCGCCCCTGAACCAACCCTTGTTTAATCCCAATTGTCTGAGCTGCTGAACTACCAATGCCAACCTGACTTGATCGAGACCCCATCCTTACTTGGCTAATAGTATTATTGGGACTATAGAATGAGCAAATTACACACATGTTGTCCTTCTCTAATATCCGTACTATCCTTATTGCCAATGGATATTCTTTTTGCATGATTACATTAATACCCCTATAAATTATTCTCTTTTTCCTTTACTAGTAGGAATCAATTTTTGTAATTTACTTTCACCTAGGATTTACCCTAATTGAGTCATATATATATTTATACATTGCAATGGCCACATTAGATATCATATTAAATATTTCAAACTTACTCTCTTGAGTTAAGCATTCTATTACTTACTCTTAAGCTAATCTTGTCTAGCCCTTAAGTGTAGACTAGTGGCGAGTAACCTCTTACCATACTTATGCGTCATATCAAGTATGTCCTGAGCTCGTATGAGGTATCGATGTGTCATATCCAACGTTGGTGTATAGGAACCCCTACTCATCCTTCGACTATCATTTACTCTTCAGGCCATCTTACGGTCCGAACCTATCCTTTAGTTATGCGTGATATTGGGTTTGTATGTTTATTTAAGAATTCGTATCATCCTGGTATTAGAGCCTAGACTACATTTGAAGGCTAGTTTCTACTACCTTTTTCTCTAAGTAATTTGCTATTTGTTTTATGTGTTCGAGGTTTTTGTTAACACTTGTAGTTTGGTAGGTTAATAGTATTAAAGACATTCGGTGCTCTGTTTTCCCCTATTTCTTATATGCAAAAATAGAGTAGTTAATGACTTGTTCACTATACGTAGTTGTGGGAGCATTAGTTACTATTCTATTGTTGTTTTCATAAAATGGACTTTGAATGGTATTTTTAAACAACAATTTTGTGAGTTAAACTAACAATGTCAAATTCAAGTGTTCAAGGAACTCTAGGAAACCAAGAAAGTGGTGCTTGATATGGTTAAGGGCAAGAAGGAAGCTTTACACCTCAGTCAATGAGTAATCGCTTGAATAGGCTTACTGACTTGGTAGCTAGTTTAGTGACTGTTATCCAAGAAGATAGACAATAAGCTAGAAATAGCCTAACTAGAGAATGTAAGTAGCGATTACATTAGGGTAAGCTAGTACTTGAAGAAATTGAAGAAGAAGAGGAAGGAGACGATGAAGCAGAGGAGTACTATGAGCTTGAAGAAAGGAATGTACGAGCCCTTAGGGTTGAAGGGTTGACGAAGCATATTCTAAGCTTTTCTAGAAGTAGAGATGCTGAGGATTACCCAGATTGGATAGACAAAATTGAGAAGCAATTTAAAGGCTACGAAGTGCCCGATAATGCAAAAGTTAGACTTGACGTGTTGGAGTTCACTAGTTATATCGCCTTGTAGTGAAAACATTTGCAGGCTACTTGACCAAGGGAAGTAGAACAAGAAATTAAGAGTTACGATGAGATGAAGAGGGTCATTAAGAGAACGTTTGTGCTGAGTTATTATTCATAGAATACCTTCAAAAGACTGCAAGAGCTAAGGCAAAGAGGGTTGAGAGTAGACACTTATGTTAAGGAATTCCAAATGTTAATGATTTGATATGAAGTTGTAGAGCTAGAGGATCAAACTGTATCTCGATCCATTGTTGGATTGAAGTATGAGATTGGGGATATCCTGGAAACCCTAGATATTGGAACGCTTAATGACACAATTTGAGCCACCTAGAGGATAAAAAGACACCAAACAAGAAGGTTCTGATTACCCATCAGCTAACTTGGTAGTAGCCAATCTATTTCGAGAAAACCTGTATGGATAAAACCAAGTGAGGTTGCTAAGGCCTGACTTGCTCTAACTATCTAAGTAGAGGAGAAGGAACCCTCAAGGAAGTTTGAGAAAGTCCAATGTTTAAGGAAGAAGATGAGTGAGATCAAGTGTTTCAAATGATAAGGATTTAGATACATGGCTATTCAGTGTCTGAATAGAAGAACTATGGTAATCTGAGGCATGGTATTGATTGTTGAAGTCGACAATACTGATGAGGAAGTAGAGGAGTTGAAAGAGGATGGACAAACCGATTATCTATGGTAAGGAAGGCAACTTTATGTAAGCCAATCTCATGTTTAGAAGGATAATGAGTATTAGTCCTATGCTCGAAGATGAATGGAGGGAAAATCTCTTTCATATCAAATGTAAGGTAAATGAGTCTCTATGTGCGCTAATCATTGATAGTGGGAGTTATACAAATGCAGCCTCTACATTTATAGTCCAACAATTAAAATTGCCAACTAAGCTGCACTCAGGGCCTTACAAGCTTCATTGGCTTAGTGATAAAGGAGCCCTATAGGTGAATAAACAAGTGTTTGTGCCAATCTGCATTAGAAATTACTGAGATGAAGTATTCTATGATGTGTTACCCATGAGTGTATCCCACATTCTACTTAGGTGACTGTGGATGTTTAATCAAGTAATTATATATGATGGAAGGAGGAATACATGTTCTATGGAGCATGAAGGTAGAAGGATGAAATTGAGTCCTATGACTGTAGAGCAAGTAAAGGTCATATAATCCTAACTAAGCTAAAACCTAAAGAAAAAGGCTTTGGTAATAACTCGGGCTGAGCTAAATAGAGAGACGGAGCTCGAAAGACCAACCTATTTGCTGGTTTGAAGAATTCTAGAGATGATACTCGAGGAGAAGGAGTTGGTTGCTGAGGTAAAAATCTTATTAAAGGAGTTTACCAACCAATTTCCAAAGGAGCTATTGAAAGGTTTACCCCTAATTTAAGGCATCAAGCATGCAATCAACCTGCAACCAGGAGTTGTGTTGCCAAACAAGCCAGCCTATAAGCTGAATCCTAAATAGGCCATCGAACTATAGAAGTAAGTAGATGAGTTGATGAAGAAGGGGTATGCGCATGAATCCCTTAGCCCTTGTGCCATGCCGGCCTTGTTTGTGCCAAAGAAAGATGGGTCTTAGAGAATGTGTGTAAATAGTCGAGCGATCAATCGAATCACCATCAAGTACAAGTATCCTATACTAAAACTGGATGACATGCTAGACAAGTTAAGCGGAGCAAGAGTGTTCTCTAAGATTGACCTCAAATTTAGATACCATCAAATCCAGATGCATGAAGGAGATGAGTGGAAAACCGCCTTTAAGACATGACATGGATTATATGAATGGCTTGTGATGCCCTTTGGGCTATCGAATGCTCTAAGCACATTTATGCACTTGATGAATAATGTGCTCTAAGAACTAATAGGTAAGTTTGTCATAGTTTATTTTGATGACATCTTAGTGTATAACCTAGACTTGGAGACCCACTAAGAGCATCTTCAAAGAGTCTTAAAAAAACTTCGAGTAGAACAACTTTATGCCAATCTAAAGAAGTGTGACTTTTATCGACCTGAGGTGATATTCTTGGGATTCATTGTAAGTAGTGGTGGTATACTAGTTGATGGAGAGAAAATCAAAGCAATCATCAAATGGCTAGCGTTGGCCACTTCAACTGATGTGAGAAGTTTCCATGGCTTGGCATCATTCTATTGTAGATTTATAAAGAATTTTAGTACAATTGTAGCCCTACTCACCAAACTCTCAAAGAAGAATGTTGAATTTAGATGGAGAGAGAAGGAGTAGAAGAGTTTTGAGGAAGAGAAGGAGAGGTTGGCTACCGCCCTTGTCTTAGCTCTGTTGAGCTTTAACAAAGTGTTTGAAGTAGAGTGTAATGTGTTCAGACTAAGCATTGGTGTTGTGCTGATGTAAGAATGCTAACCTATTGTGAGCTTTGACAAAGTGTTTGAAGTAGAGTGTAATGTGTTCGGACTAAGCATTGGTGCTGTGCTGATGCAAGAACGCTGACCTATTACTTACTTTAGTGAGAAACTTTAAGGAGCTACACTTAACTATTCTATCTATGACAAGAAGTTTTATTCCTCTAATTCAAGCCTTAATGGTATGGCAATATTATTTATTACCTAAGGAGTTTGTGATCTACATCGATCATGAATCCCTAATGTAACTGAAGAGCCAACCCAAGTTATCATGGAGATAAGCCAAATAAATCAAGTTTATGGAAGGATTTTCTTATTTTGTGAAATATAAGAATGGGAAGAGCAACGTAGTAGTCGATGCCTTATCGAGAAAGCATTCCCTCCTAACTAAACTACAGCCTAGGCTACTTGGTTTCTCCACAATAAATAATTTATATGTTGAGGATCAGCACTTTGGTCCCATTTATGCCAAGTGTAGAGAAAGATGGACACCAAACGACTATTATAGGGAGGATAGATACTTATTCCAAAAGAGAAGGCTATGTATCCCAACCTGTTCCATGAGAGAATTACTAGTGCATGAGTTGCATGGAGAAGGATTGATAGGACATTTTGGCTAGCACTAAACCTATGAGGTACTATCCTCAAGATTCTTTTAGTTGAGGATAATGAGAGATATTTGATTTGTGTTGGAAAAGTGTGTGCCCTATTCAAAAGCAAAGAGCCAAGCCAAGCAAGGACATTATCTACCCTTGCCAATCTTAACCAAACCAAGGACTGAACTAAATATGGCCTTCATGTTAGGATTACCATGAATGTCCCGATGGAGGGATTCCATTATGGTAGTTGTGGATTAATTTAGCAAGATGGAACGTTTCATGCCTTATTCCAAAACTAATGTTGCTTCGGCTATCTCTTTCCTTTTCTTACAGGAAATAATTAAGCTTGATGGAGTACCTAGAACTATTGTTTTAGACGAAGACTCAAAGTTCATGAGCTACTTTTAGAGGACACCGTAGAGGTGAATGGGAACTAAGCTATTGCACAACATTCCTTGCCATCCGTAAACTGATGGATAGACTAAGGTTGTCAATAGAATAGTAGGAACTTTACAATGAGTTGTTGTCAGATGGAACATGGTTGATTAGGATATGTCCTTGCCCATAAATGAATTTGCCTACAATAGGGCCACCAAGAGCGTGACAAACATGTCTCCCTTTGAGGTCACCTATGGGTTTAACCCTGAGCTCCCAATGGATCAGGTACCCTTGTTGAGGTACGATAATGACCTACTAGTTACAAAGAGGGTTAAGGCCTTCAAATCCATGAGCTAAAAGGTGGTAGATCAATTAAGTCGAGCTATTGCTAAGCTCGAGAGGCGAAGTTAGGGATGGAAGAAGAGAGAGTTTCAACCAAGTGACATGGTTTGGATCCACCTCAACAAAGAGCAATTCCTAAACTTGAGGAGGAGTAAGTTATCTCCCAAGGCTGACAGACCTTTCAAAGTGCTTGAAAAGATTAATCCTAATACTTATAGGATTGAACTGCCTGTGGAATATGGAATCTCAAACTCCTTCAACATTGCCGATCTCGAACTGTATATTCTAGAGGAAATGATAGGGATTACAAACTAATCATGCTTTCCCAAGCTCTTAGGCTTGCCCAGTTGGCTCACCAATTTCTCTAAGGTGAACTAAGAGTCGAGGAGTAATGCATTCCTCAGTCCAAGTTGCTAAGTTACTTCGCTCTCCATATCATCTAAGAAGCTATTGAGGAGACCAACTAACATGCTGAGCCAACCCCTCTACTACATACCAATCCTAACCTCAAATTAGAATCATTCTTCACTAGCACTGAAGTCAAGGTGACAGTTGTTAGGAGCTGATCACTTGAAGTTGACCTAAAAATGAGTTGTCCCTAAACCAGCCCCTATCCAATCCCAACTATTTGAGTGGCTGAACTGCCAATGTTGACCTGACCTGATCGAGACCCTATCCTTATTCAACTAATAGTATCATTGGTGCCATAGAATGAGCAAATTACGTATACCCTATCCTTTTTTTATATCCATACTGTCCTTATTATTGTTGGATATTCTTTTTGCATGATTACATTAAGACTCCGATAAATTATTCTCTTTCCTTTACTAATAGGAATCTTTCCTATAATTTACTCTCACTTAGGATTTACCTTAATTGAGTCATATAAATACTTGTGCATTGTAATTATCGTGCCAGCTATCACATTGAATTTTTCAAACTTACGCTCTAGAGCTAAGTGTTTTGCTAGTTACTCTTAAGCTACTCTTATTTAGCCCTTTCAACGTGGATTAGTAGCAAGTAACCCCCGACTATATTTGCACATTATATCAAGTGTGTCCTAAGCTCATGTGAGACATCAATGCATCATATCTAATATCGGTGCATTAGAACCCTTACTTATCCTTTGATTATCATTTACTCTTCGAGCCATCTCACGGCTTAGACCCATCTTTTGGTTATGCATCATATTAGGTCCGTGTGTTCATCCATGAATCCGTATCATCAATGGGGTGACAAAGATTATAGAACGGAAGGTGGATTCCTTCATATTCAATTTTAATTTATCATGGTTTGGGGTTCCTTACATGGTGATTACAAATAACAATCCACACTTCAACAATGATAAGTTCTAAGCCTTTTGCAACAAGCATGACATTAGGTTGTATTACACACTTTACCCGTACATCCTTAGTCTGAGTTTGATGGACAAGTGAAAGCAATAAATAAAATAACATTGTATAGTTTGAAATAAAGAGTGGACCAGATGAATGCAAAAGGGGTTGATGAGCTGCTAAGCATTTTACGTGGGTGTAAGACTACTCATAAAATGTTAATAGGCAAAACCCCCTTTTAATTAGCATTTAGATTAGACGTTCATACTGAATTAGAACTCCGAAGTTTATTTATGCAAAATTTTGATGTATTGGCCAATTAGGTTGGCATAACGACCAGTTTGGACATAATAAAGGAAATAAGAGACATGGTAAGGGCTAAAATCGTGGTGTATTAGCATTGAAGGGCACGATATTATAACCAAAAAGTAAAGCAAAAAAATTTTTCAACTTGGAGATTTGGTGTGTTATAAGATGAAAGCAATAAGAATTTAGGGTGGCCAAGGAAGTTCATAGATAATTGGGAAGATCTAACTCGAATTTGAGAGGTCATAAGGAATTGTGCCAAATAGGTTAAAAAGGTTAGATGGGCAAGTTATAACTAGGGAATGGAATGTTGAGAATTTGAAGCTATCCTTTAAGTGATCTTTCTTTAAGATATGTTAATGAAGCGTCCTTGTTATCTTAGTTGTTTTTGAAAGTTGTTTCCTATGACAATTCATTATAAATTGATGCTATCTGCTATGCCCAATGTGGATTATTACTTTCTCTTGTCAACAAAATGGGGACAATGAAAGGAAAAATAGAACAATCACGGAGATATTAAGATATTTACGTTATGTGATTATTGTATTCTACTTTATTGATATATGATAACTAAATAGTAAATATGCTTCTCTTTTCTTCTTGTATTTCTTAATCTCTTATTCTTTTGCAACTTAAGTGTAGGTGTTGCTGGTTTAACTTAGGATGAAATGTACTAATTTGCTAAATATTCACATATTGATTGTAATTTTACTTTATTATATTCAACCTAATTACAGTTAATGGGTTGACAAATTTTAAAAGTTTAAGCTAGATTGGCGAACGAACTGATTTGATAGTTCTAACCTTCAATAGTTAACGAACATGTTAGGTTAGCAATTCTAGTAACTTAATTGTTTTGAACTTTTATGGCTAAGCAATATGTTTCTAAGCCTACATCCTAAATGGTTAACTGGAAAATGCTTTGTATCTTAACCTTAGATAAGGAAAACGGATGCTAAAACTTACTCTCTTAAGATAAAGTCACACTAATGCTAAATGTAGTAATGCAAGCACACCAACTAATAAAACATATGTAATGAAGGCATGCATAAATATGATCGATAATGAGAATATATTAACAATGTTTAAGAATAGAGAATAAGATTGACATCTAATTTAGACAAAAAAAAAAGTTAACATGACGGCTAGTGGATGGCATTGACTTGGGTTGCATCATTCATGGCCCAGTCTTTCTTGATTAGAGTGGGAGCTAATACTAGAGTATGAACCTTCATAGTGTTAATAGTGGTAGGTATCTCTTGGATTTATCCCTAACTCTTACCCTTTTCCTTTTCCTCATCTTCATCAGCTATATTAGCAAAGACGAGGTAGGAGAGGTGATGGACTACTGACCATCAATCCTATTACTTGCGCACGGCTTCGAGGACTCTAATCCCTCACTTGAGGAATCCTCTCCCAGCAACCTATTGATGACAAGAAACTTTACACTGTAGGAATGTAGCTGAACTCCTTAAGCTCCTTGCATTGTTATACATTAATCTATACCCTTGGTAGTGATGTTGCTGACCATTTCCTTACCAAGGACCCTGTATCGAGTAATCCGACCAATTGCTGTTGAAAGGTTCTTGCTGAGTGATGAGAGACTCAGTAATCAACTGAGTATATTTCTCTCAGCATGATACCGTTTCTCTTGTCTCGGCCCAGTTATTGTTGCAACATCTTAATCCTTCTCACCTATTGTGTTCAGAGAATCTTCATACGAGACCAATATTGCATTACCACCTGTCTACCTCATCTGACATTGTACTACCATTCCATTGTTTGTCTTTTGTCTTTTGTCCTTTTTATCCTTTTTCGTATATACTATCAATCCCCTTTTTATATATACATTCTTGTAATTTCTTTATTTATAATGTTGCTCTATGGACTTACTATAAATAGTCCCCTTCCCTTATAAGTCGTAGATAACTTATAATTATGATTGAATATTCTGTTCTTGTGAGATAACCCTCTCCAAGTCCATCTTTCATATACTCTTATCTAATCTTACCAAGTAGCTCAAGATTAGTAGTGGGTGGACCTTAACATCAACTTGTGCATCATATCAAGTGAGGTGTCAAGTCATGTTGTGTTTGTTGGTGAGTCACATCCTCTGAGCAGCTTCACATCAGTTACTCTTGTTCACTTGTAGATTATTTCCCTCTAATTCCTTTAATATTTCAAAAGACCTATTTTAGTTCAAATTTGCCATGGTAAGTCCTAATGATAACTAAGCTCTTAGACATACCATATAATCCTAGTATCAAAACTTGAGGTTGAGACCAAGAGCTGTATAGTGATAGTCAGTCTACCATTTGAGAGACTTGTGTATATTGAAGGCATCCGTATGAAGTGTATTTACTAAAGCTTTGGGATGAGAATGTCGAACCCTAGTGTACAAGGAGAGATTAACAATACCAAGAGTGATGCTTGTGGTCGTGGTTGAGTTACCCAACAAACACTATGTACTACTAATGAGCAGATAAAAGATCTTACTGCTATTGTGGCCAACTTAGTTATCTTAGTAAAAAGAGTACTAGAGGCTAGACCGAATGAGAGAGTTACTGAGCAGGGCCGAGAGATAAGAGATAGGCTGAGAAGGTAGATGAATGAGCAAGCTCTAGAAGCCTTTCCAATGAACTTGGCACCACTACGACGTGTCGACAAAGTTATGAGAAGGAGGTTGGAGTTAGATGAAGTGGAAGAGTACGAAGAAAAAGAAGAATAGTATGTTGGGATTGATGAGTGTGAGTTTAAAGTGCTAAGGGGTACTAAACATCTTAAGGTAGAAATTTCGAGCTTCAACAGGTTTAATAGTACGGATGATTACTTGGATTGGGAAGAGAAGATCGAAAAGATATTCGACTTTTACGATTATGAAGATGTTGTCCGCATTCAAGTAGCTATGTTAGTATTTTCTAGGTATGCAGCAATGTGGTGGAAGAAACTATAGAATGTTCGCTTGAAGGCCTGAAGTGAAGTTCAAACATGGAACAAGATGAAAAGAGTTCTTAGAAGTAGGTTCATTCTCGAACACTACAAATAAGAAACTTTTCGATGACTCTAAGACATGAGGTAAGGTAATAGATTCGTAGATGATTATGTTTGAGAGTTTCGGTTGCTCATGATACGATGCAATGTTGACGAACTTGAGACTCGAACTATAGCACGGTTCATCTCTAGACTACAGGCTAAGATTGCTAACATTATGGAACTACAGAACCTCATAACTCTATATGAAACCATCCGTATGGCCTAGAGAGTGGGAAGGCAACGGTGGAACTAAGTTAGTTGAATGTCGAGTACCCGAACATTGGTGTCAAATAGCAGTAACCTACCGAACCGACTAGCGAATGATAGAGAAACAAACAATTCTAAAGTGGAATGCCTAGGTTAGATGCCAAACTAACCAGAAGAAGGCTGAGGCAAGAGCAAAACAGTAGAGCCTAAGATTTGAAGAGATCTAAGTTAGAGTTTAAGAAGGAAAACCCAAGAAATTAAATGTTTTAAATGCCTTAGTTGTAGACATGTGGCTAGTAAATGTCTAAACCATCGAGTCATGACCAAAAAGGGAGATAAGCCTTTGTTTAAAGTAGAAAGTGCAAGTGAAGGAGAGGAAGAAGTGGCAACCAATCAGATGTTGGAAGAATTTCAGGAAGACCTTAATGTTGGGATACCTCCTAAGGGCAAAGCCGAGTATTGCTTTGTTGTTTGATGATCTCTCAGTGCTTTTGTGGCTAATGAGAATGAGAAAAGAGAGAACCTCTTCCATAGAATTGTCGGGTGAATGGTGAGCTATGCACCATGGTCATTGATGGAGTGAGTTGTACCAACATCATCTTGCAAGGGGTAGTTAAGGCCATGAAATTGCTAACCCTTCCATACCCCAAGCCACACAAGATTCATTACCTAAATGAGAAAGGAGGACTATACGTTGCCGAGCAAGTTAGAGTGCTAATTACCATTGGTGATAGGTATAGGGACGAGGTACTGTATGATGCCCTTCCCATGTTTGCATCTCACATATTACTCGGTCAATTGTGGCTATTTGACTTAGAGTGTTACACGATGAGTGAATAAACACCTACATGTTCCAAATGAACAAGAAGAAAATTATATTGACACCTATGAGTCCTAAGGAAGTGCAAGAAGCCTAAGCAAAGGTTGCTAGATCTCTATAATAGAAGTCTTTGGTGGTTTCCCAAGCTCAGTTTTCTTAAGAACATAAGGTTGAGGACTATGTACTCCTTTTAGTCAAGAGATTCTTAGAGGTTAGAGAAGCCGAAAACTTACCTACCGAAGTGCAGTAGCTACGTTAAGAGTTTTGCCCACCTATTCCCTACTAAGATGCCAAAAGGTTTACCTCCCTTGAGAGGTATTGAACATTGCATTGACCTCCAACCAGGGGTTGCTTTACGAAATCGACTTGCTTATAGGATTAATCCAAAGCAGGCAGCTGAACTAAAGAAATAGGTGGATGAGTTGATGGATCGTGGATATGTCTGTAAGAGCATGAGTCTTTGTACTGTACCTATTGTACTCATGTTGAAAAAGGATGGAATGTAGCGAATCTGCATCGATAGCCAAGCTATCAATAAGATTGCTATCAAATACTAATACTCGATTCCACGACTCGATGATATGCTTAATAAGTTACATGGTGCTTGCATCTTTTCTAAGATTGACTTGAAGAGTGGCTACCACCAGATACGAATGAGACTTAAGAATGAATGGAAGATGGCCTTCAAGACAAGGAATGATTTGTTCGAATGGTTAGTGATGTTGTTTGGTCTAACTAATGCGCTAAGTACATTGATGCGGCTGATGAATCATGCACTCAGATCGTTGATCAACAAATGTGTTGTGGTTTATTTTGATGATATTTTGGTCTATAGTGCTGACCTCTTTGTTCATGTCAAACTTTTGAGATTAATGATTAACATACTCTACAGCAAGAAGTTATTCGGCAACCTAAAGAAATGTGCATTTTGTCAAAGTGAGATTGTATTCCTTAGATATGTCATTTTAGGGAGGGGAGTTCAAGTTGATGAGGAAAAAGTCAAAGCTATTAATGTGTGGCTTACATCGACTAGTGTTGCCGAAGTCAGTAGCTTCCATGGTCTAGCATCATTTTATTGGAGATTTATTCGGAACTTCAGTTCCATAACTTCTCCATTGATTGAATTGACCAGGAAGAACATTGAGCTTAGATGGACAAAAAAAGGCTTAGAGGAGTTTTGAAGACGTGAAGTCTAAGTTGACGTCTACTCCAATACTCACCTTACCAGATTTCAAGAAGGTTTTTGAAGTTAAATGTGATGTGTCTAGTGTCGGCAATGGTGCTGTCCTTATGTAGGAGTACTAACTCATTGCCCACTTTAGAGAAAAACTCCGTGGTGCTACCTTGAATTACTCAACCTACAATAAGGAATTCTATGCCCTTGTCTATACACTCCAAAACTGGTAGCATTATTGATTATCGAGAGAGTTCATCTATTTGGATCATGAATCTTTCAAGCATCTTTGTGAGCAGCAGAAGCTTTCAGATATAAGAAGGGAAGCACCAATATAATGGTTGATGCACTTTCTTACCGTCATACCCTCATCACAACGTTATAGGCTAAGGTGCTTGGATTCAGCACTTTACCTGATTGGTATGAAAATGACCAACATTTTAGGCCTTTAGTAGCTTGGTGTAGTGTTAGAGAAGCTACGGAAGGATTCTGCTTGAGTGAGGGGTTCTTGATGAAGGGCAAGCAAATGTGTGTGTACAGTGGTTCTGTAAGCTACTTGTTCGAGAAGCTCATGCTAGGGATGTAGCTAGCCATTTTGGGGAAAAGAGGATGATTGAGATATTGAAGGAGCATTTTTACTAGCTTGGGATGATGAAAGATGTGCATTGAATACTTAAGAGATACGAGGTGTGTAAATATGTAAAGGAGAAGAGAGAGCCCTATGGAGAATATACACCAATTCTAAAGTGGCCATGGATAGATCTAAGCATGGATTTCATGCTCGGCCTTCCCTACACAGCAAGAAGACATGACTCAATCATGGTGGTGGTTGATCGATTCAACAAGATGGGCTACTTCATTCCCTATCACAAAACTAATGATGCTTTATTCATCGCTAACCTCTTTTTACAGGAAATTGTGCAACTACATAGAATGCTGAGAAGTATTGTATTTGACCACGATTCGAAATTCATGAGCTTCTTTTGGAAGACTTCATGGAGGAAGCTTGGCACTAAGCTCCTGTTCAGTAAGTCTTGTCACCTCTAGACAGATGACCAAACTAAAGTATTGAATAAAACTGTCGGTAACCTCTTGTGCACTATTGTTAGAAAGAATTCTCATGACTGGGATTTATGTTTGCCCATCATTGAATTTGCTTACAATATCTCAACTCATAGCTCAACTGGAACATCACCGTTTGAGGTTTTTTATGGACTTAACCCGAATCTACCCTTGGATTTAATTAATAGTTTGACTACATAAGGAGAAAGTCAATTTAGCCTACAACGTATCGAGGAGTTCCAAAGGTTACATTAGAAGATTATCGAGCAATTGACTAAAACTGTAGCCTGACAGAAGGAAGTGGGAAACTACGAAAGAAGGTGAGTTGTTTATACCCCTAAGGACCTTATCTAGGTCCATCTTAGCAAGGAACACTTCCTTAGCAAAAGGACAAACAAACTATCTCCCAGAATGGATGGACCCTACAGGATCCTAAGGCGCATTAATGATAACACCTATGAGATTAAGCTACCCGAAGGTTTTGGTGTATATCTACCACATTCAATGTCACTGATCTGATACCCTATGTGCCCGATGATGACAAAGACTAAGATTTGAGGGTAAATCATTAGCAACCTTGAGGAACCAATGAACTACTGAACATCGGTCCCATTACTCGTACACGTCTCTAAGGATTGAAATCCCTCACTTGAAGAATCCTCTCTCGGCAACCTACTGATGACGAGAATCTTTACATTAAAGGAATGTATCTAAACTCCTTAAGCTCCCCACATTGTTATACGTTGATCTATACCTTCGATAGGGATGTTGCCGACCATTCCCTTACCAAGGACCCTATACCGAGTAATCTGACCAATTGCTGCTGAGAGGTTTTTGTTGAGTGATGAGAGACTCACTTACCAACCGAGTAATTTTCTCTCTGCATGCTACCATTTCTCTTGTCTAGGCCCCTTTATTGCCGCAACATCTTGATCCCTTTTGATTGCTGTGTTCAAAGAATCTTTGTACGGGACTAATGTAGCACTGCCACCTATCTATCTCATCTAACATTGTACTACCTTTCCATTTTATGTCTTTTGTCCTTTTTACCCTTTTTCATATGTATTAGGAATCCCCTTTTTGTATATACATTCTTGTAATTTCTTCATTTGTAATATTTCTCTAAGGACTGACTATAAATAGTCCCTTTCCCTTATAAGCCGTAGATAACTAACAATTAAGATTGAATATTTTATTCTTTGGAGACAATCCTCTTCAAGTCCATCTTTCATATACTCTTATTTAATCTTGCTGAGTAGCTTAGGATTAGTGGCGGTTGGACCTTGATATCAACTTATGCATTATATCAAGTGAGGTATCAAGTCATATTATGTTTGTTGGTAAGTCACATCCTTCGAGCAGCTTTATGTCAACTACTCTTGTTCGCCTGTGAACCATTTCCCTTTAATTTCTTTGATATTTCGGAGGACCTGTCAGGACCCTAAAAGGGGCCTAGTAGGATTACCTAAAATTTCCATAACATGTGTGAACCCATGATATGAAAACCATCTTGCAAATCAGAGATTGTAAGACTTTAAATAATAAATCACTAAGATTAAATTTTCAAGTAATTAATTTATTGTAACACAGCATAACATATAAATATAAATAACTATAGATATCTGATATTCGATATCCCACAGTTCCTCAAAGCCATAGAGAATTGATATCCCCTACCAAATAATAGGATAGGATATGCCAACTTTATAAAACTGCAGGAAAAATTAAATTATATTAAATTCTAACATGAATATTTTCTACAAAGAATGTTTATGTATCACCTATAAAGATCTTAACTAATTCAAACACTAATATACATATCTTCATCTCACACTCATCACTCGAGACTTATCCCAATCCCTCATACCATACTGGCAAACAAGTTATCAAACAAGTTATCAAACAAATTATTACAACCATATGAATGCATGCATACGCAATATGCTAAACAATATATGCAGTTGACCGGTACTGCATATAATATTGGATTTTAACGCCTTCTGAGATAAAGGTTAGAGTTTCATCGAAACCAATCATGACTGAGCTCTAGTACCTAGGTTTTTACCCATAACTTTGAATATCATATTTTGTAAAATATATTTCCATTTCTAAGTTGTCTAATAGTACACAAAATCCCAAGCCTAGTGGTGAGGTAGCCCCAACAGTGCACACTTACACCCTACAATGGAGATCTTTAAACTCAACCCTCAGCCATACGGTTGGCGTCTCCATCGCCTAATAGGCATGTAGGTTTAAGTAAAGTCATGTTGTACGAGTGCATCGTATAGAAGCACTTTAATACATATAAACAACCCCTGTAAGGCCTCTCTTTATCTCCACGTGAAGTGACAACTAGAATAAGTAATGCAATGCATGGATAATGTATGACCCTTTTAATTCAAGATAAGCCAAATATAATTAGGTCAAATTATAAGGTGATTAATCAATATCAACAAACCATCCAAATCATATAAAAATCAATCATATAATCAAATCATCAATTATCATATTTAACAATGTTTCTCATAATAATCAATCAATATCAAGTACACGCATATCCCGAAACCGTATGCATCAAGTTATTGATATTTAATTTTAGTGCACTAACTATAAGTACAAACAAGTATAGAGTCATTGGGAGTACTCATTTGACTATGAGGACTCGCTCTAGTTGTAATAACCAATCAGAAGATCCTCACCCTCGTCGGGATCACTTGATCATTATGAGATAACAGGGATAATAAGTAGTTGACTCAACTAATGGTTATAAATATCTATCTACCTAATTCTACTTAGATTACTATTAGCTTTTATTCGATTAAACCTAATTGCTAATCATACGCAACATTTTCATTCTATTTTCAATATTTACGAATTTATAGTTGTTTTTCGTCGTTTTTGGACGCATGTGTGTTTTATGATGTAGACTAAATTTATTGAAATTCTAACTATTGAAGCTTAATTATTCCTATTGGCTAGTTTTATGTTCCATTTTAGTAGCTAATGATTTAATTAGCCATTTATTCTTATACTTAAGGAATTTTACATTGGTATTACTAATTTATGTCCTTGATTAAGTTTGATTCAATTTAGGAAGTGTATTAAGGTTTAAAGTTTTGGATCCTAAGTACATATACATACTTATGTTCTTATTTTATAAGCTTATACTTATATCATCGCTTATGTCATTAATCGCTTATATCATTACTTATGTCATAGCTTATGTCATCATGTGATTACCTCATTGCTTACATCATCCCTTGCTTACATAAGCCTTATCTTATGCCTAAGTGTATTATGTACACTTATGTATATTTACACATATGTTAAGTTTATACTTATACCATTACTCTACTTATATGAATACTAGTATACTCATACATATACTTATACTTATATCGTATTTATACTTGTACATATACCTAGATATATATACGGTTACATACATATTTTTATACGAATTTCATATGCCTAAATTTCCTCTTAAGAAAGCTTCTCTAATTTCATTCTTTTTGTATTTTAAGGGTATATTTAGCATGGTATAGGTATGTATAGTTAGTATATGTCTTAGTTTAGGTTATGTACATAATGAATATTTATGTACAACGGTCTTTATACATGTATATCTCTAGTATATCCTTATGAACACATACTCAAAGATATGTACACATGCATCTTCCTCCATTGTCTAAAGATTCCTTTACTTCTATAGATAAAGATTAAAACTTTAAGCTTTAATCAACATATATATACACAACACATAACTACTTAACCTAACCTAATTCTTCATTTAACTATTAAAGAATATGAAGCAAGACATAGTAACATAAGAACATACCATAATTTGCTCTTGAATATAGATGCAAAGTTGAAAAGTAAAGAAGAGTGAAAGGGAAAGGGAAGATATGGTTGGGAAAGGAGAAGAAGAAAGGGACTTTGTTTTATGTTCTTTTGTTTTTGAAAAGGAAAACAAGTGGGGTCTAGGAGGAAAAGAAGTGGATGGCAATTAAAGGGAAGAAAGGAAAGAAAAAGCTAAAAGAAAAGAAATCATTGGAATGGCTTAGATATTTTCTAATGTATAAGTGTCTTTTTTTGAATTTTCTACATGTTGACTTAGTTAACTTTCTAAAAATAAATGCCATTTTGTGTACATAATGAACTAATTAGGGAAAATTAGGAAAAAGATTAAGAAAATAAGAAATTAAACAAATTGATTAGTAAAAATAGATAATGAGATCTTCCATTAGGTATTTATATCATATATACATCATTTGGTAAGCTACTTAGTATAATTAAGATGAAAAGTGTCATTTAGGGTATTAATATTCACTACATGTAACCTAAGCATCAACTAAACCTTTAACTCTATATAATACTAACCTAGTTATATACTTAGAAGATGAATGTAATCTACGATGTAATATCTTAGTTTCTAATTGATTACTTTAGTATTGTATGTATTTATGAGTGATTGAAAGTTATCTTTAATTTTTTACCAATGATTTGGTATAATACTAAAGTTATATTATCAATTAGAGTTTTAGGGTAAATTATAGTGAGTTAGTGCTTTTATATCGTTAAAGTTATAGTTTTATGGTTTTATCACTTTCGAACGCAATCTCTAATGTTTATATACATTTAGGGTATAAAAATTTTCTACGCAATTAAATCTTTGATTGTTATATTAGGGTTTTCATTTAACTAGCCTTGTCAACTCTTACAATCTTCAAGCACACTAGGGTCTACTTTAGGTATTAGGTTGAAAATTTTAGAGGTTTACAGGACCTGTTTAGTTTAGATTTGCTACGGTAAGTCCTAGTGATAACTAAGCTCTAAGAGACACTAAGAGGTCATGGTCTAAGTGCACCTTTAGTACTTTTTCCCTCTCCTATTGAACAACTTGGAGGAGTTTCTTCCAAAGAAGCTTCTAGTAATGCTTACTCAACATCATTATGGTGAAAGCTACTTGGATAGAAATCATAGGCTTGGTAGCCTACTCTAACTTAGCAATTTGGGCTTGTTGCTATGCGGCGATCTCCTTTAGCTATTTAATCCCCTCTTTGAGCAAAAAATTCTTGTCGCTCAAGGACGAGCAGGACTCAATTAGGGATTGACACTTCTCTTTTTACACCTAAAGTTGATACCTAAGGTCCTTTACCTCCTTTTTGAACTCATCATGTTGACCCTTCAGAATTATAAGCTCCTTAGATACCTCTTTGTTTGCATTTTGCTCAGTTGCCAAGAGGCTTTTAAGTTTCTCCACCTCTATCTAGGTGGAGATCTTAGCCTTCTCACCAACAATTATTTGCATGTTGGATGCATTATAGGCCTTCTCGACCTTATGCAAATATAGATGCAAGTGAGCTATAAGGTAATCCCCTTCGTAATAGATAGGGACCTACATCCATACCCATGAGTAAAGTAGGAGGTAAGGATTCTTCTATCCCACAAGGGGACAAAAGCATACACATCCTCTTATTTGACATGAAGTTCATGGATGCAATGCTAAAAGCTTAGTTTTTTACGAGCCTCGACAAAGGCATGTAGAGGAGTAGCATTATTTAACATGAAGTTCATGGATTCAATGCCAAAGCTTTCGTGGTTTCCACATTTTTTTTTATCAAAATTTGTAAGCTTGAATAATTAGATTCCACTATTTTATAAAGGAGCTAATTTTTCCTATTAGTGTGTAACTTGTGGAAGTGGTGAACACGAGACCAAGTTTTTGGTGCTATTACTGGGGAATGTATAGGTGCTAATTATAGTTTTTCAGACTTTGTAGACTAGGCTTTATCTTGAGAAACAACAAAAAGATTTTTCCTTTCTTGTAAGTACTTGTTTATTTCCTTATGTTTTGTGTACAATTCGAGATTTTACTCTTTTCTACTCTCTTTTTCTAGGTACTTATGTAGAAAACCTACTTGAGCTACATTGATTAGAGCCACTTGGTATTGAGATTGAATTGTGAGCTTATGGGAAACATAGCTGACGTTAAGCAAATGGTTTTTCTAGATTGTTGTCGTACTGAGTTGATAAAGGAGATTGGTTTGTTTAA
The DNA here is from genome assembly GCA_024138015.1 of Lumnitzera littorea. Lineage (NCBI taxonomy): Eukaryota > Viridiplantae > Streptophyta > Magnoliopsida > Myrtales > Combretaceae > Lumnitzera > Lumnitzera littorea. Next base: position 69,264,789 of record JAMXBB010000004.1, read on the forward strand.
GCAACACAAAGGTGAGTCTTTAGTTAGTGCATGGACAAGTTATAAAAACTTGATGGGAAGATGTTACATTCATGGACTGTAGTTTCCCACTTAATCATCATTGAATATGTTTTTGGTTAAGTTAGGGGCCGATGATAAAAAGATGACAAAGTAAGCTACTAGAAGGCCTATGTTATATCAAGATGCTATAGAGGCATTCAAGTTAATTGATAATTTAGCTTATAGAACATACAATAGCCTAAATTTTTCTCATCCAGTAGTTGGTTCAATTCAAGGTAGACTACATAAGAGTAGGAAATTAAGGTAGGAATGTCTTATAAGCCCATTTATAGCTTTAGCAATTATAGATTTTGGAATTGCCAAAAAGCTAGAGGAAGTATTCTAGGATATGAAGTAAAAATGGGTTGAAAATTTGGAAAGCAAGAATTTAGCATTCAAGGGTTAAAGGCTTAGTTAGTATAGCTAAATGAACACTTGGTTGTTTTAGAAGATAAAGAGCAATCAAGTGATAGATGCGATAGTTCTCAAAGTGAAGATGATGAAGTTTCCTCAATCACAAGAGGCCCAAACCTTATAATCCAAATGATGATAAATAGAGCTACATTGTAGGCTTTTGAAGAAAAGGCTCAACAAGATGAACCGCTAGTGAAAACTTTTGAAGAGATAGTACAAGAAGAGGGTTGGACAAGTGATGAAGAAGAGGATGAGATTGCTTCTAAAAGCAAAAGAGAGCAAGGAATTGTAACCAAGTCTCTAGAGGATGAAGAAGTGGTGTTTGTATCTAGAGACATAAGAGTTGATGGTAATTCCTTAAGGGCTAGTGAGGTGAAGATTTACGAAGAAAAACTAGCTTGGGAAACTACAATTGAGAGGCTTGCTCAAGTGACCATGGAAAGGTTTAAGAGGCTAAGGAGGAAGCTTGATAACATTGTAAGTACCTCTACACCCATTAAGCATATAAAGCAAGTACAACATAGGCTAGGTAAGAAGGTTAGTAGGGATACTCCAACTTCTACATCAAGTAAAAAGGAGGAGGTAGTACAATAGGAATTAACCCCTATCATTACTGAGCCCATTGTCAAGTTACATGTACCCTCGATGCCTTTTCCACAAAGGCTAAGAAAGAGAAAAAATGATGTTGAATTCAGGAAATTTGTGGAGACGTTCAAGAAGTTGGAGGTGAATACCCCATTGATTGATCTACTAGAGTAAACACCTCACTACTAGAAGTTCTTAAGAGAAGTTTTGAGTAATAAGAGAAGGATGGATGGGTGAGAAATGGTCATGTTAGCTTAGACATGCACTGAAGTGGTATGAAACACCCTTCCCCTTATATTAAATGATCTAGGAAAATTTGTATTGACTTGCACCATTGGTGATTGATTCTTTGGGAATGCATATTATGACTCTAGTGTTGGTGTTAATATGATTTCCTCATCTATGGTTGAAAAGTTAAGGTTAGGGGAGGAAGTAAAAAAGTCTGAGCTAACCATTTAATTTAATGACCATTCTTTGAGAAAACCCTAAAGGATGATTAAGAATGTACTAGTAAAGATAGATAAGTTGTTGTTTCCTATAGACTTTGTAGTGATAGACATGGATAAAGATTTAGGGACACCAATCACTATTGGGTGCTTATTCACAGCCACTGCTAGAGTTACTATCAACATTAAGAATAGTAAGGTGCTCTTAAGGGTTAGAAGAAAAGAACGAACTGTGAACATTCGAAAGAGGTGGAGAAGAAACCCCCTCAAGATGCCTAATTTGATATAATACTTAATGTCCTAAGTGAAGAGGTGATTAATTCAAATGAAAACAAGCAGTACAAAGCTAGAAAGAAGAGAAAAGAGGTTGATGATAAGAGACCTCTGAGATTTGACCTACCTTAAGCAAAGGAAGGAGTAGGATAGTTCGGATGAGGGACTAAAAACCCAAGCACTAGAAGGGAGGCAACCCATCGATTCTATTTACTTTTTACACATCTTTCTTTCTTTTCTTCTTTTAAGTTTTTTCACTTTTGTTTTATGATTTGAGAAAATGGAAAAATTAGATACTTTGAGATGGTTTCTATTCATGTACAGATATTTAAAGAGGCTTGAGGTTGATAGTATGTGGACTTAAAGATAAAAAAGAAATCATGACAAAGTTGCTCAGTTTAATCCCTAGGGTAGTCCTATTCTAACCCTATATTCTCAATTTGTAATTAATGATAAGTTGAAATGATAAAGGAACTTAAAGTTAGGGGTAGGGAATATGTGAAGTGGATTGAAGCTGTGTTAGCAATTTCTATGCTGAATTGAGATTATATTTGTGGTGAGTTATTTGGTGGTTGAGTCTATTTTATTTTCTTGAAATTTCTGAGTTATGTTGAAAAAAAGTAAGTAACTTTTGTTTTTATTGTGTTCATGAATAAGGATCAAACGGAGTGAACTCTATACATTACTATGGAATTAATGGACAAAATCTTTAGATTAGATTGTTATCCATTATATTTAACTTTAGATTCATGAGTTGAGAATAAAACAGTGTCACTAGTTAGAGTTAAGTATTTACTTTTTAGAAAATTGATTTTCATGTATCATGCTCATTTAATTTCCAGGCGGCTTAGTGTTAAAGAAGATGTTGAAATGGTTTTGGTCTTAAAAAGGATTTTCTAATAAAAAATAGAATGAAAATGGGCCAAAATTCAAAAGTTAGGGGTAAACACAACTAAAAAGAAAAATAGAAAAGAAAAAAAAAAGAGAATAAAAAGAAAAAGAGAGCATGGGTGAACATTTGAGGCGCCTAATAAGTGCTTGGCACATCTTTTGGAATGATGAATTTTCAAATGTGTTCATAAGTCCCTAGTGTTCACTCAAGGAAAATGTGAGGAATAAAGAGCTCCCTTGAACAAAAGTTCACGGTTGCATGAGTGAAAAGTAACCATAAGTAAGAAAATTTTGGGAGATATGAGTAAAGAACAATCCAATTTTTTCATATTTTTCTAAATTATGGTTGGCTTAAGGGAAGGATTAGGGCTATATACATATTGATCAATCTATAAATTGTATGTGCTTTTCTCTCCCTTTGTGACAACTTACTTGATCTCAAGTTATCCAAACTTAAGCTAAATAAGAGGCTTAACTTTATGAACCATAGATTAATTCATTAATTATTTTGGATATGTAATTAGGCACACTCAACCATTTACTTAGATTTCATGAGCAATTAATTGCTTGCCAAAAGTTGAATTGAAAAATGCATAACCCAGTATGTATAAATTAGAGGATAGACTTAATCACTAAAGAGTAAAGGATTAAGCTTGCTTGAGGACAAGCTAGATATCAAGTTGGGGGTACTACTAAGTGTGCAAAACTATACACTTATCTAAGAGATTTCTCTAACAATTATATGTGATTTAATAGAATTTTGAGCCAAAGTGTATGAATTTTCATTAAAACCATGTATAATTTCTTACCGTAAGTGTAATTTACATTTTTATGTTTTAGTGTTCAAAAGTTATGTTTATTTAAAGAATTTAAGCTCTTTGTACTTGTTTTTGTAGGTCCTGTGGCTAAAATGCCCCCATATGAGAAGCCCAAATAATAATAATAATAAGACGAAGACATGGAGTAGGAACTATTGGCTTGACGGTAATCCCAGCTACCATTAAGCTAGCATCTAGAATAGAACCTTCTTATGTATCACAAAGAATGGACCATACTATCTTAACAATAGTCCCAGCTACCATCATGCCAATGGTACTATTAAGATGGTACCCTCTTGATATAAAATGTTGCAATTTGCAACTCATTTGAGGATGCAATTTTCATTCTTTTTCGACTTCCTTTCTTCTTTTCTCTCTAGGGTTTTTAGGGTTTCACCTTCTTAGGTTATTTTAGGTTAGATTTAGCATAGATTAAGTTAGTTTAGTGGATTCTAACCTTGAGATGTATGAAAAACATCATTTTAACATAGATTGAAGATTAGAACTACTCTTGTTAAGTGATTTCTCTCTCTACCCAATTTCTTATTGTTTTGGGATGTCACTTAACTTTGTAATCTGGCTGTATTCATGAAGATTATGAATCTTTTAATGTTAATGGATTAATATTTAGTGTTTATATCATTTATTGTGATTGTTTGTTATATGGGTTACGGGTTTCAAGAATTGAATATGTATTTCACTTGTGAAGAAATGTGCGTAGATTGGAATTATGTTTGAAGCATGATTTGTAGTCATTTCTATTCTTGTTTAACTTAGATTAATTGTTGATACATGTTGATTCGGTTAAGATTTCACTTTTGGAATTAATCTTTAATCTATGTACATATGAACAATAGAAGAACTCAAGCATCATACCTCTTGTTAATTCATTTTCTTAGTTCTTAATTGTAATTATTGGAGTATTGGAATCCCATGCATTGTTAAACTAGGAGTTGTTCCTAGATTTAGATAGTATAATAGAAATCATATCTTTATCCTTTTTGGTGTTGGAATCACTTAGTTATCCTCATTAAGCTAGTTGTTGAGTTTTATTTAATAAAAGAATCAAATTTTATTTAGCTTATCTAGATATGAAGAGTACTAAAATAGTTGAGAGCTAACGTACCATTCCTTCGGGAAATGCGACCTTAGCGCTTATCCTATACTACTAATTGATCGATATGCTTGTTGAAGTTTTTGTAGTTTTCATAAGTTTTTATCAAAATTTGTAAGCTTGATCAATTAGTAGTATATTGATTCCACAATTTTCAAAAGGAGCTAATTTTTCCTATTAGTGCATGACATGTAGAAGTGGTGAACATAAGACCAATAAGTTAGAAGGCTTGACCAAAAGACTTGGCTTTAGGGCCATAAGCTATAGCTCTTAGATACTCTCCCTTAGAGTTACCTAAGGAGGTTTCCTTACTTCTGTCAGCTTAGGCTTACTTGTGCTACCTTTTTCTTCTCAACTAGAAATTGCCCCCCTACTTAGCTGAAATCTTAAAGGTACGTAAGTCCATCCCTTGCTCTTTAGCCTGAGCTTAGGCTAAAAGCTTTTTAGGGTCAACGTCTCTAGCACCTATATTTGCAATAGAAGGATATCATGAATTAAGCACGAAACAAAAAATATTAACAAAGCATGTTGAGCAAAGCTTGAAGAACAAAATCCCCCTATGAAGCTCTTGATTGGCATAAGTTCAACTGGGTTAGATTGGTACAATAAGGAGACTAAGTAATACCTTCATTATTTGAGAAGATTGGCTCACCCCTTTAATATCAATGAATTAATTTCTTAACATCCTAGAAAATGAATTTCTACCACCATACTTGTATCTGCATAGCAATTCACTTATCATTAGAAAGAAGTTTGATATCCCTAATTCGAATGGGCTCTAACCATCTATTAAAAAAATCTAAGCCTCTTATGGACCTTATTAGTACAAACTTATCATGCAAGCCATGGATTTTGGAATCCCATTATGGATGTGAGTAGTTTGCAACAATCCAACGGCTATTATCTCATTGACAATTACTAAATGTGTAAGGGCAATGATTGTAGAAATGATAGTTTCATACGTGTTTTGAACAAGAGAGAAAAGCAAAGGGTCATAACTCTTCAGATAGAAGTTTCACTTCTCTTAAGACCAATTCGACACAAATGTACGAAAATAAAATTGGCAAGGTAAATCATAAAAGTCTGACAATCATATTACTTTGACTATAGCATAAGGTTGCTCCCTATTTGGTTACTTACTTGCTCCAACTAAGACAAACATTTGGCTAAGTGCTACTTCCATACTTGAAGTCTCGACTATGGGAGTCAGGGAGCAAATGTTGATAGTAGATTTTCATCCCATTAGTTGGATGCTTGAGCAACTTGTTCTAAATGAGTTGAGATTTAGCTAAGGATAATGATTTTGACATGGTCTTGCTATAGCTAACCATTTGGCTGACATTACTAGATTGGTAATTTGGCTACCAACCTCATGTTAGAACTTCTACAGCTTGATGTCACTCTTTTCACCAATATCACTTGAGGCCTAATTGCTAAGGCCTAATCTAAGATGTTTCAAATATATAAAAATGGGTGCAACAGTTTAGTGGTTATCCAAACAACTATCGACCAACTGCTCCTCTCATGCCATGTGTCACTAATAGTTCAATTTCCTACCATTATAATTACTAGACAAAAGCCTATAAGTGCAAGACTACACCCACTATAAGAACTCTATACATCCTATTCACTAAATCCTTTATTTTCTTATAAATAATTGAACATTTTGTAACTTAGGCATCGAAGTGGCTATACTGAACTAGCCTTGGCACTTGAAGCCTAACCTTTGTTCATTTTGTAAATTCAAACTTACATTTAAGATTTTCCAACAACAATATGCTTTGGAATTATGTTGATATAATTTATTATATCACTTTGAAATAAAACAAAAAGGAGAAGAAAAGTGGTCATATTTTTGTGAATGTGACAAAAAAAGGTGTACAAATTGAAACTATTGATTATTAAAACAAGAGTCATGGAAAAAAGTAGTCATAAACTAACTATCAAGCATTATGGAATGAAGCTATGGGAAACTAAGAAGAAGTAATTATGAAGAAATATGGAAGCAAATGTTGAAGGTGTTGTACATATGAAAGAAGGAAGGCTTAATGGATAAAAGAGATATATGTAGAAGCATATATTATCATAGTGAGTACTATAAAGAAAAACAAAATACTTAATGAACATATAACGAATACTTCCTTATTGAAGCTTTAGAGACTCTCTACATAGGAGAGGCGTGAGACATGAATATTGAAAAAAAAGAAGAAAGAAATAAAAGAAGAAGAAGAAGAAGAAAGAAGATCTATTACTTTGTGCTAAACAGTATTGTTATTATTGTTTCATGGGGATATTGTCCGAAAGTAATGAATTCATTATTATCCTTGAGAAAGTTGCTAATTTCATCAAAATTAGTGGAGAACTATTTGAGAGAATAGTGAAGAGACTTTGTAACTTTGCATAATCTTGTAGTACAAGTAAGCAATAAGATAGAGCTATAGGAATTGTATACCTTAAGTTAATTTCTTTCAAATAGTGGAACATGATAATGTAAATGATGTGTTGCCTTGTCGTAGGCTGGAAAAGTGGATTGACTCATAAAGAAGAAGAACCACTATAAATACTTGCCTAATCTTACTATCCCTATTTTATTTTAACTTTGCAGTTTATTTAATTATTATATGGCTTTTGTGCGTTAATCTCTTATCTATATTTATAAAGCTTTGTTATAAGTGTTATGATCGCATAATAAGAGGGGTTGTGTTTAACTTTGTGAAAACTATTTAAGTGTTATAACAAATCAATTTAACCCCCTCTTGATTATGTATTAGGACTAATAATGTTTGTGTGTGTGTATTAATGAATAAGGTATGTTTTAAGATAATATCCAAAAGGGGGATTATAAGAGAACTAGAGGAAAGCACCTTCTTGATTTTTTTATTTTTAGAAACACAGCAATTTATATATGTGTACTTATGATCAAATTTGAATCATATGATACAAATCGATATAACACATAATAATGAGAGATTAACAAATAGAGGAGGAGAAAATTTGACACAATTCTAACATGGAAAACAAAGCACTAGTGTACAAATAGTAACATTGAATAGATCCATAGTTGTTTTACAATCATAAACCACCCACATTTAGCATAATCTTAAAATACTCTTATAATATATTAATACCTTGAGATAAGTTACAAAACTTAAGCCCTTGGCACTAATAAAAACTAATACAAGTAGCTATCAAAATAAACAAGTTACTAAAAAGTCAATTGACTAAAAGAGAAAGTTGTAAACTTGATAAAAATCACTAGAGTGGCTAACATAAGGATTATTGGTTTGTGACTTGGATAACTCGGCCAATTAACCTTAAAGCAATTCAAAATTCACATACCACTTTCATAATTCAACTACTACTACATAAATTTGCATTATTCAACATGCATACATATTCGAGCTCCATCTATATTCAACAGCTATATGGTCCATCACACTAACTCACAATACTCATCATTGTACACCTTCATGATGTTCTACATCTACTCCAAATATTACGCTTAATTATGAACTCCATTGGTAGCAACAATACATTATCACTCACACCAACTAGCTAAGCTTAAGTTATTGAATATTTTTAAACATCATGAGCTCCACCTTTCTCCAAATTCTCTTAATTTAGTATTTCTTTAACCACTTAGGCTCTACATTCCTCTAGACTCTATTTGCGTAAATATTTGTGAGCTACTTAAGCCAAGTAAAATGGATTCTTTCATTGAATTACAATAACTAGTTCTTCATTGTAGTTAACAACAATAGTTTCATCCTTCACCTTAGAATTCACATCTACAAGCTTAAAAATCATAGTCCATTATAGGACTTAACTCCTCTAATCATCATTAGATATCTATGAGATAGCTTTACATTATGAGAGGCTGGTCCCTCTTAAGCAATCAAGAGAGGAGTGAATTGATTGTTAGTTAAAATTAAAACTTCCTTTCAAATAAAGTCCTCTTGATTACTTAGTTAGAATGATTGAAAATTTTTAGATGTGTGCTCATCAAATAATTCTAACCATACGCAAAAAAAAAAAAAAAAGAAACAATAATTAAATGAGTAAGATTTAGAAAGGCTTATATACTAGAATTTTTAGCATTTATAGTGCTTTGGTCTTATGCCTACATCAACTCTTCTAACTTTATGTTAATATCTAGTCATCCACATAAGATATTCCACAAATTTCAAAATAAGAGAGTTTAAATTTGTTTTACAAACTTTACTCACATTACTTTACCTTCAAGCTTATTACAAGCTATATAGATCTATAGTATTCTAATCTCTTAGACAATACAAACACATATCAAACTAATATAATGATGAAATCCTCTAAATTCTATTTATCTATACATGAAAAATAAAAAAATGAATTCAATTTTAGGTACAGCAATCAATACAATATTTCTCTTATAATCTTGCCTGTTGATCTCTTGTGTATGTTCCTTCGAAGTATTTGTTGAATTTTTAAATCTCTCTTCTCCAACGGCTAGTATAGATAGTCATTGGAATATACTTGATTGATTAATCTCCTTGAAGTTCAACTAAGCTATTAGTTGTTAAAATATGATAAATATCTTCCCATAAAATCTAGCTTCATTGAATTTTAGATCTCTTAATATTTTGGATAGGTTTTGATTGATGAAAGCAATCATTTATGTGGATAAGCATTGATTTTGATTGGTTCCACAAAATCTACCCTCCTCTTAAAATATCTTTTAACTTCTATTTGTGAAAATTTTATCCATCTCACATGGTGGAATGAGTCAGTGTATTACTCAAATACACATATCTAGTGGAGACCTTTCCTTATAAGGAGGAGAAAAAAAAAAAAAAAAAATCTCCACAATTTGATAAGTTTTGAGATGATCTACAGTTCATCTAATATAGCTTCTAAGTCTTGTTCTTCTTCCCTTTCAGCTATAAAATACCCTCTAAGTTTGTTTCTAAGTACCTTCATCTTATTTGACTTTTAGTCTCACTTTTGTCTGAGCTTTTAAATAACCATTTAAATTGTTAAAAACATCTTTTTTAACTTCATCCAATTCCTTCTAACATTGCTTCTAACTTTTATCTTCAGCTTACGATTAGCTTCTTTGTTTCCTTCTAATTGTTGTTAATAACCTATAATTACTTCTAAGTTTCCTTCTGACTTTTATCCTAAAATCATTTAACTCAAAAACCTTCATTATATAACTTTAATGTTTGTTATCATAAAAAGAAACATTACTCAACAGAACTTAACATTCTCCCCTCTTTCAATGGTAACAAAACATTTTGTAAAATATATTTTGCATAATTCAAAAAAAGAAAATAATAATCATCTTAATTCAACAACAGTTAACTTAATTCAAAATATCAAAAAAATATTTTTTTATGTATGATTAGCCTAGTTCTCCCCCTTTTTGTTGTTAGCAACTAAAGATAAAAATAGAGAGATAAGATCATCAAAACATCAAGGAAATTGTCATTAACATTGAAATAGACATATCTCATTACAACTACATGATGACATAAAGTAAAATGGATGGAATAGAAAATAACAACTGAACAAAAAACATAAACACAATGTAAATTATCCTAGAGACGAGACATAAACTAAAGTTTATATGGCTTATTGAGAGGGTGGCTTGTGGTGTAGAGCGAGAAATGTGGTTTGGCTTTAAGTTAAAGTAAAAGAATGCAATTGAGAGGGTAGAGGCTGAATGGAAACAAAAGGAACATCAAGTGGCCTTGCAGTGAGAGTGTATATGCTGTACATTAGTATCCATAATCTCTACTCTAGAGTTTAATTGTCAGATATTAAGTCTCATGATTTTGAGCTCATTAAATAAAGAAAGTCCATGTTCTTTCTCGAGTTTAACACCTTCAATTTGCCAACTAGTAGTGTTAGACTCCAAAATATTTGCTACATCCAATTTAATTATTTTTAATCGAATTTCCTCTAATAGAAGTTTATAAGTGGTTTCAAAACCAACCTTAATAGAATTTGTGATCTAATCCTTAAGAGATAATAAGAGCTCTTCCTTGACTTCTAAAGAGAAGCTATCCTTCTTTATCTTACCTTCAGCTTTCCCAATAGCCACTTCTTCTCTTGTTTCTTGTTATATCGCTACTTCACTTAGAACTTGCAAATTAGAGGATTATTTGATCTCTAATGTCCCACTAATCATGGGCATTAACATTTGCTATTTTTTTGCTAGAGTTTTTTACTAAATAAGTGGGGATTTCCTTTTTGTTTTTCTTACTTCCTGATAAAAGACTTCTTGATCTATTTTCATTTTCTCTCCTTCGACTAGTGTTAGTAATTCTTCCACCTTATTATTGTTCTTCTTGTTATTAGGACAAACAAAATGTGAACCATATTGAATGAACCAAATCTTCTAAAAAACTTTAATACTTATGTGATGTAGCATAGTCTCTCTAACCTTCTTAGCCTCAAGAGGATATGGACTATCTTTAGGGAGTTGAAATCTCTTGAATTCCAGCAACTTCATTATGATAAATCCATAAGGCATCCCTCGCTTGATCCTTAACATATGCTTGATTATATATGATGCTAGATCTATTGGTTTTTTCTCCATCATAGATTTGACCACACTAGCATTTTATCCTATGATTGAAGTTAGGCTATCTTTCTTAAGAAATAAACAACTAGTTACAACCTTATGGAGTAGTCTTACCTTTAATGTAAGCAACATAATTCAAGGATTCTAATAATTAGGCGGTTTTACCTCATTAGTGAAGTCTAAATAAATTTGTTCTCTCCTTAGATTAGGGTCTCCTATCGTAGTCACTAAACTAAGACATTCAACGATGTTAGCCTTGCTTATCACAATATTAAATCCTCCAACTTTTGACTTAACAGTTATCCTTAACCAAATTAATAAAGAATTCAACTATTAAATCACTATTCACTTTGTCCTTAATTGTGCAAAAACTTTTTTCACTAAAAACTTCTGAGTAATCATCTAATAAAAACTAATTTTTTCAAAGAAATTGAAATTAAGGAAAAAATCATGACATACCTTATCACTCCTTAATAAAGATTTCATATTAGTAGTTACTTGAATTTGAGTAATTTTCTCAATGTCCTAAATTTTTTATGAAATCTTGGCTATATTTGGTTGGCTCTACTTAGTCTTCCATTTAGGTGAGCTTCTAAATTGAGGAACAATAACGATTCTTCCTTTTTGACTCGATTTCTTCTTTTTCTTCATTAATTGTTGAAGAGGAACATCTAATTCTATGGTTTCAGGGTTTGAAGGAGCATGCTTAAAAGGTGGAATTGGGGTTTTATCAAATTGAAGTGGAAATAATTCTTGAGAGCGTATATGCCCTTTACTTGTTTAAGATGAAAGCAATAAGCATTTTTATCTCCTCTTGAGTGATAATTTTCAGTTGATTTCCTAACTATAGGGTTTAGGGTTTTAGTTTAAGGATCTTATTTGACTACAATTGAGTTCAAAGAAGATGAAGAAAAAACTATTATGATACCCTTGCTTAAGATGTTAGAGGATCATCTCCTATAAGTTTATATAATTTTGATAAAAATTGTGATCTGAAACAAGAAAGAATATGGGATTTTAAAGAAGACAAAAGAGAGAGAGGAGTAAAGTAGTAAGTAAGTAAATTTGAAAACTATGAGAGATAAGGAAAGTGTTTCAAAATGTAGGAGTTAAAGAAGGTTTAGAAACTTACATTTGGGGATTTAAAAAAAAAAAACTTCCTTATTTGTTATAACAACACAAGGTAGCTAAGCTAAGCTCTATTATTATTCTTTTTAACACAAGAAAAAAAACTATTTTACAATACATTGTACAATATACACAAAAAAAACTAAGAACAAATGATTTACACAAATAGTATAAATCCAACAAAAAGGATTACTTCTACTAAGCTTATTCCTTATAAATTCAAACTGTCTTTTTAGAGGCTTGGTAAAAATGTCTACAAGTTGTCAATTGTAAAAGCAAATTCAATAGTCACATCACAATTAGTAACATGATCCTATATGAAGTGATGTCGAATTTCAATGTACTTGAATCTAGAATGATGTATTGGATTTTTGGTCAAGTGTATAGTACTTGTATTGTCACACTTAATAGAACTATCTTTATGTGTTGACCATAATCCATTGATTTCTATTTAATCCAAAGTATTTGTGCCCAAAATTTCCAATTGACACATAGTCAACTTTAGTTTTGAAAGAGCAATTGAATTTTGTTTTAAGATTACTAAGAGATTAACTTATCACTTAAAAATTGACAAGTATCTAAAGTGCACTTTCTATCTATCTTGTATCTTACATAATTAGTATTTAAATATTTTATCAAATTAGAGTTTTGATTTTTGGATATCACATGCCCAATATGGAAGTGCAAGCAAGATATTTAAATATTCTCTTAATAGCAACCAAATGTGTTTTAGTTGGATTACTTTGAAATCTAACATAAATACAAACACTAAATAGGATATTTGGTTTATATGCAACTAAGTACAAAAGAGATCCTACTAAGATTTTATAAAGTTTCTTATTTACATTGTTACCATTCAAATCTAGATTTAACTTAGCAAAAGTAGACATAGGTGTTCAACACTTCTAATTTTATCAAAGCCAAACTTTTTCAAGATTTTATTTGTGTACTTCTCTAGGTATACAAGTATTCCTTCATTAATTTGCTTTATTTGAAGACTAAGGAAGAAATTGAGTTCGCCCATCAAGGACGTTTCAAATTCAACCTATATCAACATAGAAAATTTCTTGCAAAACTTTTTATTAGTAGCACCAAATATTATTTCATCCACATAAATTTGTACAAGTAAGTCATTACTATAATTTTCAAGAACAAAGTAGTATCTAACTTACCTCTCTTTATGTTATTCTTAAGAAGATATTCAATCAATCTTTCACACCTGTCATGTGGTGCCTATTTAAGTTCATATAATGCCTTTTTGAACTTGTAAATATTATCTTCCTTGAATGAATCAATATTTTGACTTACAAAAGGATCTATGTTACCTTCTAAGTTAGGTTGTGTAGCTTCTAGTTGAGTATTAGTACCTTTTTGTTTAACTTCTAAGTTATGAGAACTCTTTTTTCTTTTTAGAGTCAACGTCATTCTCATAAGAAATATTGTCAGTATTTTCAATAAACTTAACATTAATAGATTCTTCAATAACTTTTGTTACTTTATTAGAAATTCTATATGCTTCATTATTCAATGAATAACCTAAGAAAATATCTTCATTAGCTCTTTCATTAAACTTGCCAAGGTTAGCATTCTATTTTTTCACAAAACATTTGTAACCAAAAGTATGAAAATAAGAAATTGTAGGTTTTCTTCCTTTAAACAACTCATACACAATCTTTTTAGTTAATGGTCTAGTGTCAACTTTGTTAATTATACAACGTGATGTTGAAATAGCTTCAACCTAAAAATGTCTAGCAATCCCACTATCATTTCACATAATCCAAGCCATTTCTTGTAAAGTCTTGTTCTTTCTCTCTATAACTCTATTTTTTTATGGCGTATAGGGAGCTAAGAAGTTATAATTAATATTATTTTAATCACAAAATGTAGCAAATTCATGTTTTCAAACTCTTCTTCATGATTTGATTTTAAGGTAGCAATGCAACAACCTTTTTCATTTTATACCATTTCAATAAAACTTTCGAAAGCTTTAAATGAACCACTCTTACACTGTAAAATCAATAACCATGTGAATATTGAAAAATCATCAATAATCACAAGTCCATACTTATTTCCTCTTAGTCTTAAGGTTCATGTAGGTCCAAATAAGTATAGATGTAACAATTCAAGAGGTTTATTAGTTGAGATTATATTTTTACTCTTACATTAAGCTGAAGTAAACTTATTTTTAACACAAGAAGCATAATTTATTTGATCATTATCCTTAAATTTTAGTAATCCATTTATTAGATCATTCTTAGATAGCTTTTCTAACCGAGAAAAATTCACATGCCCAAGCCTTTTATGCCATAAATACATACTATTAGGCAAAGTTAATAAGCAATGTTCAACAAATAAATCAGGTGGTTTAATCACATAAATGTTACCTTTCTTGTAACCTTCAAATAATTTTTTTATCAAATGCTTTATCTTATACAATACACTTATTTTTCTCAAAAATAAATTTATGGCCTTTTATCACTATAGACACTCTATTTATTTATTTTTACAATTTTTAGGAAAAGTAAAAAAGATGAAAAATATAGAAAAGAATAAAAAACATGGAAATTTAAGAAAAACTAAAACAAAAGAAATTTAGAAAAAGCACAAAAAATGGAAAATTTAGGAAAATTACAAAATACAAAAAAGGGTAGAAAATTTAGAAAGTTACAAAAATTTAAAAATTAGAAAAAATACAACAAAATAAAAAATTTTAGAAAAATTACAAAAAAAAAAAAGAAAACTTAGAAAAATAAAAAGATTTAAGAATTTCAAATAAGTTTTAGTGTTTCAATAATAACTTTCTTTTTTATTTTATTTAATAGGTGAAGGGTGTTGAGTCTAAGCTTAAATCCAAATCTAGCTCAAGCTAACCATATCTATATGTGCAATTTGACAAAGTATAATCCAATGGTCTAATGGATAAGCACTTGAGCATTGTTTTGGAGGTCTTGGGTTCGAATCTAATTAAAGGTAAAAAATGCCTTTTGTTTTCTTTCTCTTACAACACACACAGCACATGATGTTACGTGTCAAGACGTCATCACGCCATGTGTCTACTATAGGATATATAGCACTGCCACACACACGAGCACCACACTAATCGTGTCATGACACACATTGCATACATGTTAGCCACGTTACTACCCATGTGTGATAAGGATCAAGGATCGATTACGTACTCCTAAACCTAAGGGTTAGCTTAGATGGTTTGTCGAGCTAACTGAGGTGAGTTAAGTGTTGAGGAGTAGTACTTACCCCAATCAGACATGTCGAGCTACTTTACTCTCTACAACATCTAAGGAACTACTGAGGTGGTCAGTCGACATGCCAAGTTGACCCCTCTATAACATACTAATCTAAGCACCATATCAAGATACAGCCAACCTTACAATGTCGAGGCTGAACTGATAATTATCAAGAGCCGACCATCTGAAGTCGACCCGAAAGTGAGTAATCCCTAAGCTAACCCTTGTCCAGTCCCATTAATCAAAGCTATTGAACTACTGATGTCGACCAAACCTAATCAAACCCTACCTTTGTTTGGCTCGCAGTATTATTAGGACTATAAAATGAGCAAAATTAAGCATGTTGTCATTTTTAACATCCGTACTATCCTTTTTTGACAAAGGATATCTTTTGGTACGATTATATTGATACCCCTATAAATTATTCCCCTTTTCCTTGCTAATAGAAATCCTTTTCTATAATTTCCTATAACCTAGGACTTACCTTAATTAGGTAATATAAATACTTGCAAATTGTAATAGCTACAATGATTAATATATTGAGGATACATTGAACTTTCTCACTCACATGAGCTAAGTGTCCTTTTTGCTTACTCTTGAGCTACTCTAATCTAGCCCATTGAGCGTGGATTAGTGTCGAATGACCTTCAACTATATTTGTTTGTCATATTAAGTGTGACCTAAGCTCATGTGAGGCGTTAGTACGTCATATCCATCATTGGTGCACGAGGACCCTTGCTCATCCTTTAACTGTCATTTACTTTTAGAGCCATCTCACGGCCTGGATCCACTCGTTTTGGTTATACGTGATATTAGGCTTGTATGTTCATCCATGAGTCCTTATCATCTTGGTATCAAAGCTTGGTTACATTCAAAGCTGGATTTTGCTACTGTGTTCTTTGAGTGGTTTGTTATTGCTCTCGCATGCTAGAGATTCTATTGTTAACATTGGAGTTTGCTAGTTGAGAAGTGTTACGTACTCTGTTTTCGCTCGTTTCCAATACGCAAAATAGAGTGTAGTTGATTGTTTGTTTATTGTATAATTGTTGTAGTGTTGGAAGTATTGGTTATTGATCTACTTTTGTTATTTGCGGAAAGAAATTTAAGTGGTATTATTAGACATCAATTTTGTGGAGTAACCATCAATGTTAGATTCAAGTGTTCAACGAACTTGGGGAAACTAAGAAAGTGGTACTTAACATAGCTAAGGGTAAGAAGGAAGCTTAAAACTGTAGTCTATAGGTGACCACTTAGATAAGCTTACTAACTTGGTAGCTAGTTTGGTGATTATTATCCAAGAATATAGGAAACAAGCTAAAAATAGCCTCACTAGGGAATGTGAGCAACAAGTGTGAGGCAATGGTTAGTTTGGCTAAGTTAATGCCCCAACTCTACTACCCTAAGTTGAAGGAGTTGGTAGGGATGCTAGATGAAGGATAGTGCTTAAAGAGATTGAGGAAGAAGTAGAAGGAGATGACAATGTAGAGGAGTATTACAAGGTTGACAAAAGAAATGTACGAGCCCCAAAAGTTGAAGGATTAAGGATGTGTATTCTAAGCTTTTTTGGAAGTGGTGATGTCGAGGACAACCTAGATTAGGTAGATAAGATTGAAAAGCAGTTTAAATGCTACGAAATGCCCGATAATTTAAAGGTTATACTTATTGTGTTGGAATTTACTGGTTATGCTGCCCTGTGGTGGAAAAACTTGCAAGCTACTTGATGAAGAGAAGGAGAATAAGAAATCAGGAGATAGGATGAAATGAAGAGGGTTATGAAGAGAAGGTTTGTGCTAAGCTACTATCTTTAAGATGCCTTCAAAAGGTTATAGGAATTGAGGTAAAGAGAATCGACTATTGAAGCTTTTGTCAAGGAATTCTAGATGTTCATGTTCCAATGTGAAGTTAGCAAAGTTAAAGACTGAATGGTATCTTGATTCATTAGTGGATTGAAATATGAGATCGAAGATACCTTAGAAACCATGGAAATTAGGTCACTTGACAATGTAATTTGAGTTCCCTAAAGGATAGAAAGGCATTGAATAGGAAGGTTCCGACTACTAGTTAGTTGACTTGGCAGTAGTAGAACTATTCCGAGTAGACTTGTACGAATGGAACTAAGTAAGGTTATTGAGACCTGACTTGCTTAAACTACCTAAGTAGAGGAGAAGGAAGTCCTAAGGAAGTTTGAGAAAGGCTAGAGTTTGGGTAGGAAGATAAGTGAGATCAAGTATTTCAAATGCTAACGATTTAGACTTTTGGTCGCCTAGTATCGGACTAGAAGGACTATGGTGATCTGAGGCATGATGCCAATTCTCGAAGTGGACAACACTAACAAGGAAGTAAAGGAACTAAGGAGGATGGATAAACCGAGTTATCTAAGGTGGAAGTTATCTACAATAAGGAAGGCAACTTTATGCCAACCACTCTAGTGTTGAGGAGAACAATGAGTGTCAGTCCTATGCTGAAGATGAATAGAGAGAAAACCTCTTCCACATCAAATGCAAGGTGAATGAGTTACTGTACACCTTAATAGTTGATAATGAGAGTTGTACTAATGTAGCCTCTACATTTATGGTCTAGCAATTGAAATTGCTGACCAAGCCCCACCTAAAACCTTATAAGCTTCATTGGTTCAATGATATGGGAGCCTTATAAGTGAACAAATAAGTGTTTATATTGATTTAAGTTGATAAATATCGAGATGAAGTGCTTTGTGATGTGTACCTATGAGTGCATCCTACATTCTACTTAGACGACCATGGATGTTTGATCGAGTAGTGATATATGATGGAAAGAGGAATACTTGTTCCTTAGAGTATGAGGCAAGAGGGTGAAATTGAGTGCTATTACTACTGAGTAAGTAAAGGTCATATAGACCTAACTGAGTTGAATCCTGAAGAAAGAAGCTTTGGTATTGACTTGAGCTAAACTGAAAAGAGAGATGGAGCTCGAAGGACCAACCTATTTGCTGGTCCAAAAAATTCTTGAGTTGAGACCTGAGGAGGAGGAGTTGCCTGTCAAGGTAAAAACCTTAGTAAAGGAATTTGCTGACTTGTTTCCAAAGGGGCTATCGAAAGGTTTGGCCCTAATTCAAAGTGTTGAGCAAGCAATCGACTTGTAGCTAGGAGCCATATTGTTGAATAAGCCTGCCTATAGGTTGAATCTTGAATAGGTCGCCAAGCTGTAGAAGCAAGTAGATGAGTTGATGAGGAAGGAGTATGTGCATAAGTCCCTTAGTCCTTACATAGTGTTGGCTTTGTTACTGTCAAAGAAAGATGGTTCTTGGAGGATGTGTGTAGATAGCCAACTGATCAATCAAATCACCATCAAGTATAGGTATCCCATACCTAGGCTTACTAACATGTTAGACGAATAAAGAGAAGCAAGAGTGTTCTTTAAGATCAACCTCAAATTTAGATACCATTAGATCCGAATGTACGAAGGTGATGAGTGGAAAACTGCATTCAAAACATACCATAGATTATAGGAATGGCTTATAATGCTGTTTAAGCTATCCAATATGCTAAGCACATTTATGCACTTGATGAATTAAGTACTTCGAGACTTATTAGGGAAGTTTGTCATAGTTTATTTTGACAACATCTTGGTGTACAGTTTCAACTTAGAGATTCACTAACAACATCTTTAAAGCATCTTTGCGAAACTCCAAGCCAAACAACTTTATGCCAATCTGAAGAAGCTTGACTTTTGCCCATCAAATGTAATATTCTTAGAATTCGTTGTAAGTAGAGGTAGCATATGAGTCGATGAAGAAAAGATCAAAGCAATCATTGAATGGCCAGTGCTGACCACTCCAACTAACATGAGAAGTTTCTACAGCCTAGCATCATTCTATCTTAGATTTATAAGGAATTTTAGTATGATTGCAGCCCCACTCATTGAACTCTCAAAGAAGAATGTTGAATTCAAATGAGGAGAGAAAGAGTAGAGGAGTTTTGAGGAAGTAAAAGATAGGCTAACCATAGCCCCTATCTTAGCTCTAACAAGCTTTGACAAAGTATTTGAAGTAGACTATAATGCGTGCATAGGCATCGTGCTAATGCAAGAAGGCCGACCTATCGCTTTCTTTAGCGAGACACTTCCAAGAGCTAGACTCAACTATTCTATCTATGACAAGGAGTTCTACTCCTTAATTCAAGCCCTAACAGAATGGCAACACTATCTGCTGCTTAAGGAATTTATAATCTACACTGATCATGAATCCTTGAGATATTTAAAGAGCCAACCTAAGTTGTCCCAAAGATAGGCCAAATGGGTCGAGTTCATCAAGGGTTTTTCCTATGTCGTGAAATATAAGAATAGGAAGAGCAATGTAGTAGTTGATGCCTTATCGAGACAATATACCCTCCTAACCAAACTGCAAACGAGGCTACTTAGTTTTTCAACCGTAAAGAATTTATATTTTGAGGATCCACACTTTGGTCCTATCTATGCTTGATATGAGGAAGGATAGGCATTGGACAACTATCACAAGGAAGATGGATACTTATTCAGGAAGAGCAGGCTATGTATCTTGACTTGTTCCATGAGAGAACTACTAATGTGCGAAGCGCATGGAGGAGGATTGACGAGATACTTTGGCCAATGTTAGACCCATGAGGTACTATTGTCTAGATTCTTTTGGCTAAGGATGAAGATAGATGTCCAATTCACACTCAATAGTTGTGTAACCTGCCGAAAAGTGAAAAGCCGAACCAAGTAAGGACACTATCTACCCTTGCTTATCTTGACCAAACTATAGTCCGAACTAAGTATAGATTTCATGTTAGGAAGGCCGATGGCATCCCAAAGGAAGGACTCTATCATGGTGGTTGTGGATCAATTTAGTAAGATGGTACATTTTGTGCCTTGTTCCAAAACTAATGACGCTTCAGCTATCTCTTTTCTTTTCTTGCAAGAATTTGTTAAGCTTCATGGAATACCTAGAACTATTGTTTTGGATGGAGACCTAAAGTTCATAAGCAACTTTTGGAGGACACTATGGAGGCAAATGGGAATCAAGCTATTATATAGCATGTCCTGCTATCTACATACCGATGGATAGATCGAGGTTATCAATAGAGCTATGGGAACTTTGTTACGGTTTACTATCGGATGAAACATGGTCGATTGGGATCTGTGTCTACCAATCATTGAGTTCATATACAATAAGACTACCCATAGTGTAACAAACATGTCTCCATTCAAGGTCACCTATGGCTTTAACCCCAAGCTCTTGATGGATTAAGTACCTCAACTGAGACTTGATGATGACCAACTAGTCGTAGAAAGAGTTGAGACCATCAGAGCCATGCACCAAAATGTTATAGAGCAATTGAGTTGAGCTAATACTAAGCTTGCAAAGTAAAGTCGATGACAGAATTTCAACCAGGTGATTTGGTTTAGATACATCTCTACAAGGGAAGATTCCTAAACATAAGGAAGGACAAGTTATCTCCCAAAGCTGATGGGCCTTTCAAAGTTCTTGAAAAGATAAATCCTTATGCCTATAAGATTAAACCACCTAAAGAATATAGAGTCTTGAACTCCTTCAACATTGTCGATCTCTAACCTTACATTCCCGAAGACAAGTAACTTGGAGCTGAACTAGATTTGATCTCAAATCTCAAACAACCCGGAGGGGATGATAGGGATCAAAGACTGTTCACGTGCTCTCGAACTTATAGGCTAGCTTAGATGGTTCACTGAGCTGTTTGAGGTGAGTTAAGCACCGAAGAGTAGTGCTTACCCTAGTCCAACCTCCCAAGCTACTTCTCTCTCTATACTATCTAGGGAACTACCAAGGTAATCAGTCGACAAGTCGAGCTCTTGTGAGGCATTGGTGTATTATATCCATTGTCGATGTACATGGACCCTTGCTGATCCTTCGACTATCATTTAGTTTTTAAGCCATTTCACGGCTTGGACCTACCCCCTTTAGTTATACGCAATAACAGGCTTGTGTGTTCATCTACAAGTTAGTATCAACATGTCTTTCAGGACACATGGAAACTTCTCATTAGCTGACTTGGTTGATGTGGTGCTACATTAGGCCCTTTTCTCTGCCTTTCCTTTCTCTTTCTTTACCTTTCCTACGCTTTCCCCAGAATTTTCCTGCATTAAACTAGAATGGTCGGCTCACTTTTCACCTATTTTTGGACTCTTTTTCTTTGTGATTTCACCAAATCAATGGTGAAATCGCAAAGTGCACTTGGAGAACTACATGATGAATCTAAGAACACGCTCAATAAATTCATTAATGGAGTTAGAAAATGGATTGAAAACCAGAAAGAAGCTTAAATGCCCCCCTTTTGAATCTCCATGATTCATGTTGTCTAATGAATGTCGTAGCTTCCATTCCACCTTTTAGCTAAAGCCAAACATCTTAGGCACAGTTTTGACTAGAAATCAACTCCAATTTATGCCCAAAGTCAAAATCAAATCACTAGTTTTCCTGTCTTATTTAATCTTGAATCCAATGTGTTTCCATGCTTGTTCAAACTATAGCTAGTATAAATAAAGCCTTCCTAATCCCACTCAAGCATTGGCTTCCCTTTCTACACTCTCAATCACTCCCTATCTCTAACTTACGGTGTCTCTTCATCTTTAAAATTCGAAGCTCCTTAGCCATCGTTGAAGGAAGTTAGCATACCTAAAAGCTTGCCTAAATCCTCCACTCTCGAACACAACAACTTATACCCCTAACTGTAGCCTCCAATGTCTCCATCAACTAACCCTAACTACCACTGATACGTTACAGCAGGTCATGAACCCAAAATGGGTCAAATTGGTATGATGAAGAGGAAGTGCAATGGGTGGTTTCGACGATGAATGTGTATGGATGCTATACATCAAGACACAAACATAATAAAGGAATGAGCTCGAAATAAGGTTTGATATGACTCACGAACACTAGATGTTGCTCAAGGTTTCAAATGAGAGGTTACATGTGACTCATTAACTCACTCAAATGAAGGGTTTAGCACAATCTTGAGAATAAGGTCAATAAAAGCACAAGAGCTTTGAGAGCTCAAGAGTAGCCATGCTTAAAGGGAAAAGCTCCAACTGTAGGAATATTCTATTCTATCTTATTTCGTATGATGATCCCCATGTTGTTTACAAATGTTGGTATTTATAGCAAGTCTTAAACCCTAGTAGCAAAATTGTAAATAATATATAAGGCCTTGAACCTTAAAGAATTGGGCTCATAAATGTCTTAAACCCTAGTAGCAAAACTATAAATAATGTACAAGGCCTTAAACCCCAAAGAATTGGATTCATAAATAAAATAAAGAAAACATTTACATGAATACAAAAGTGTACATTTAATAGAAGTCAACATGCAGTTACTTGACTTGTCTTAGAAAGAGCAAGATTCGAACTAGGCAGGGTTAGCAGTTGGATGTCTGGGTCCTAGGAGGAGTCTCTAAAGTCTTACATTGCTAGGCCAAGACACCAAAAGGTTGACCTATAATTATTGAGTTCTAGAATTAGTCAGCACTAGTCTTTCGATGCCATACTAAGTGGTTCTTTGGTCTCGAGTTCTTGGCTAAGTTGTCTCCCATCTTCTCAACAGATGATAGAAATGGTGCTATGTGTTGCTTTTTCTTCCCTATGGTTTGCTATTATTAGTTTGTCCTTAGCAAAACTTGATTAGCCTTATATTGGGATCGATCGGCTTTAGCTTAGCTATAATTGAAGGCTGATTCTAATCATACTCCCATGGTTAGCTAAGAAGTAAATTTGTGGCATTTATATGAACCACATTGAATTCAATCTCATCCTCATACTACCCTACCTTAAATGCTATTCAAGCTCATTTATAAACATAGACCATACCCTAGTCATTAAGCTACTTTAATCCATAAGGTCCAGGGTACGATTAGGTTAGCAATTTCATCTTTTCCACTAACTCGACGGAGATGATGTTAATGTAGCTACCTCCATTGACAATCAGGGAATAGGTCTTCCCATTCTTTAAGCAACGTAAGTGAAATAAATTTTCCCTTTGTTTGAGATCTACTTTTAGGTTAGCCTGCTTGTTCGTCATGGTTATGAGGTCTTCTAGGTTTTCGACATAAACATCTTCTTCTATCAACTCATCTTCTAAACTCTTGTCACTCTGACTTTCTACTTAAGCATTGTGACCTTTACCTTTCAAGACCATGATCCTCTTATTTGGACATTGAGAAGCAATATGTTTGTCGTCTAAGCATTTGAAGCACTTTACATCTCGAGCCTTATTGTCAGGTGCCTTTTCTTTTTCAGCCTTCTTTATCTCAACATAATTAGGTCAGCTAGACTCGTCTCTCTCCATCTTCTTCTCTAGCCTTCTCTTGGCATATTTCTCATGTTCAAGGGTAACTAGATGAGGTTGGTTAGTTGTCCTCTGATGCCTCCTTCTCCTCCGCTTTTTTACTCCTAATGCCAAATTGATCAGCTCATCTAATGAGTTGAATGGTTATAGTTTGACTATGTCAACAATGTTATCTCAAAGTCTACTAAGAAACCTGGCGATGGTATGGTCCTATAGCTCGATAATCTCATATCTAGTCATCAATGTCTCAAACTCATGCAAATATTCTTCAACAGTGTTTTGACCTTACTTTAGGTGCTGAAAAGCATGAAGCATCTCTTACTTAAAGTAAGTTGGCACAAAGCACTGATTCATCAATTGCTTCATAAGCCTCCAAGTTCTAATTGGCTCTTCTCCTTGAGCATCTCTCTTGGCAACCAACTTATCCCACCAAAAACTTGCATATTCAACAAGGGATAATGAAGCCAGCTTAACCTTTGTTCAACCATCACACTCGTAACACTCAAACAACTTTTCGACTTAAGGAACCCAATCAAGGAACTCTTTAGGTTAACTACTTCCACAAAAGGTCGGTAGTTTAAGCTTGATATTATCAACTCCTTGATTAGGTGATTAGGGTTTATCCTTTACATTTCGAGCTAGTCAGTTCACCTTGGATCGACCACTTAGATTGGAGCTTTGCTCGATTACATCTCTTCTCAACCATAGCTTTCTTCTTTGGGCTTCTTGATTTGCCTCGAAGTTAACACTCTTGTCATTTCTTCTTTTCGACACAGGTTGGTTTCCTCTTCTTCTTAGCTCGGCAGCTCTTTTTGATTGTTGCTCGTCATTATCTAGCTCATTGGAACCACTTTTATTGGTGGGTGTTAGTTCCCTTCTTTCACTTTGCCAATACATCCACGGCCTCTGACTAACCGAGTAAGCTCCTGGATATAGCCAATGAGATTCTGAATTTGATACTCCAAGTTATCAACATATCGTCTCAAACTTCGCCAGGACTATCACTATTGTTATTGACATTAGCTTTCAACATTCTTGTCACTATAGTAATCTCCAGAAAATTGAATAAACACATCTTACAACAAAACCACTTCCACAACAGCTAGAACCAACTACTGAAAATAATGTTACTAGATGACAGAACAATAACTAATAAAGATGTTCAGACTACAAATCAAACTTTGAAGAACACTAACATGCATATCTCCCCAAAGCTTTGATACCAAGATAATACGTTATAGTCGGTCATGAACCTAAAATGGGTCAAATGGGTATGATGAAGAGGAAGTGCAATGGGTGGTTTTGACGATGAATGTGTATGGATATCATGCACCAAGACATAAGCACAATCAGGGAATGAGCTCGAAATAGGGTTTGATATGACTTACGAATACTAAATGTTGGTCCAGGTTTCAAATGAGAGGTTAAATGCAATTCACTAACTCGCCCAAATGAAGGGTTTACCATAATCTTGAGAACAAGGTTGATAAGAATGCAGGAAAGATTAAAGAGTTTGTTTGACACTCAATAATCCGATAAAAGGCAAGCTTTGAGACCTCAAGAGTAGCCTTGCTCAAAGGGGAAAATTCCAAGTGCAAGAATATTCTATTCTGTGTAATTTTGTATGATGATCCCCATGTTGTTTACAAATGTTGCTATTTATAGGAAGTCATAAACACTAGTGGCAAAACTATAAATAATGTATAAGGTCTTAAACCCTAAAAAATTTGGCCTGTAAATAAAATAAAGAAAACGTGTATAAGAATACAAAATTGTGCGTTTAATAAAAGTCGGCATGAAGTCACTTAGCCTGTCTTAGAAGGAGTAGGATCCGAAATGAGCATGGTTGGCAATTAGATGTCCAGGTCCTAGGAGGAGTCTCTGAAGTCTCACATTACTTGGCCAAGACACTAGAAAGGTCAACCCATAATCGCTAAGTTCTAAAATAGGTTAGCACTAGTCTCTTGGTGACGTGTCGAATGGTTCTTTAGTCTCAAGTTCTTAGTTATGTGGTCTCCTATCTTTTCGGTAGATGACAAAATTGGTGTTGAGTGTCTCCTTTTCTTCCCTACAGTCTTCTATTATTAGTTTGTCAACAGCAAAACTTGATCGGCCTCATCTTGGGATCGGTCGGCTTCGGCATGGCTATAGTCGAAGGTTGATTCCTATCAACTGCCCTCAACCATTATGACTGCCCCCTCCCAAACCACCATCACTATTGCTCCCCACATGAGAGTAACACCACCAGGAGCTTCATAGCATCCTTAAACCCTAGACTTGACCTTCTATTCCCTTCCAACAACCAACACATACTATAAGCAACAACCACCATAAGCCACCACCTTTAGCCACCACCAAAAACACCCAGAATCGCTAAGGCATCGTATCTACCCCTACTATCCCTCATTTGAAACACACAAAACCCCACCTTCCCGTTCGAATTGGTGATCAAACGAAGTCCAAGTGATCACATCGTTGTTGTTGAAGGAGCATTAAGGGTCAACTCGAATCCAAGTGACTCAACTTGAACCCAACCGAGCCGACTCAAAGACTTGCTCCAACCTACATCCTTACTCTTAGTTCGACCCTATTCATTTTGCTATTTTTTGTATTTTTATTTTATTTTTTTTATTGGAGAAGTAAGTGTACTTATAATATATATATAAAGTAAAAGAAATAATTTCTATAAGCATTTTGTGCCTACATTGTAGGTTCTCGCCTACTAAAAGGCCTTTCAACCTTTTGGCTCAATTTATGAGCCAGGTTTACACCTTACCCAATCCACTTCCCCTAGATTTATATATATATATATATATAGCCAATATAAAAATAAATAAATAAAATAATAAAAATAAGAATGTTTACTACGTAGAAAAACTGAATTTTCCTAAAATAAATAAAACATAAATCATTCCTTTTAGGAACTTTTCAAAATAAAATAAAAGCTAAAGAACATAAAATCGAGTTTTTTTCAAAAATTAAAATCAACTAACCCGCTAATATTTTTGGAAAAAACTACGTATGTTTGATTCTAAATAGTGGGTATGTAGGCACCTATAGGATAATGGTAAAAAACAAAAAGCCTATTTTTCCATCTTTTTAAATTATTCAATTCATTAACCAATGATTTAGTTTTGCTTTATAGGATAGTTCTTTTTTAAAAGGTAATTTTTAAGATTAAGACTAAATTTGGAAAGTTATTAGTACCCATAAAGGTTTAAAAATCCTAACCCTTAGACTTGATTTCTAGTTCTTAAAATCGTTTATGAAATTGGTTTTATCAAAAAGACTAGTAGGTAAATTATAGCTAATTTACTCAATTGGTTATAATTTAACTTTTCTTCCCAACTCCAATCAGGTGATAACTCTGAAATGTTTTTTAAAAATAATAAGAACCAATTTTCTTTAAACCTTAGTTGAGGGTTAGTATTTAATGTTTAGAATTTAATACTGATCTGATATTTAAAAACTAATAAAAAATTAAGCTAGACAACTTAGCAACTTCACTGGAGACTCATCAAGAGGGTTAGCTATTCAACTTTCCAAAAATAGAATTAATCTATAAGAATCACCTTACTGAGTGCAATTTATTTATTTATTTATTCATTCATTATTATTTGTACCATAACAGCACTAACATTTCTATAAGTTTAGTTTTATTTATTTATTAAACTATTTAGGGGGGAGGGATTTACTTTATGTCCCATAAATGTGTGATAGAAACGGTCAAACCCAGACCATATTAGGACCCTAGGATAGGGGGGCCATTAGGTAGGCTTCTAGTATTATGGTATAACCATTGCTCCAGGTTAATTACACTTACCACACTTAAGCTTGATGTAATTAATGAAAGTGTTCTTTAACAAGTAAGGTTGCACAAGGTTAAGGATCTTTAGAACCCGCCCTTTATGCATTCACAACATTCGGAACCACCAAATAATCAAGCAAGATAGGATTGAAAAGATATAATAGCTTGGAGTTTTCTTGATTTCCCTTGTAATTTTAACATATTGTAAACATAGAATTATTGTAAATAGGTCTTGTTTACTGTAAATAACAGGCTTTCAATCTTGTAACATATTTTTTTTTTTTTGTAATTCAACTTGAAAAATGGCTTGTTCATCTAACTCCATCCACTTTAAAGAAAAGTATGTTAATATGCCCATCACCCTAAGCTTATCCTAGACTAGTGGCTTCAACATTTCAATCTAAGGGAATAGCAGACCATCATCAACAAGATCAGGCCCATTCTATCACTTCTTAGGGTAAAAATTGAGATCAATCTAATTAGGGCCCTAACCAACTTTTGGGAACTCGAGGAAGTGGCTTTTCAAGTTGAGCCTCACTTGATTAGTTCAACACTTGAAGAATATACCCAACTACTTTAAGCCATTTTCCTTAGATACAACCCAAATTTGGAAGTTGACCTAATAAATGTGTTTTGAAAATTCCTTGGGATCAGAAAAGCTGAAGTAAATAGGGCCCTAAAAAGCTATAATGGATACTGCATCAAAGTAGAAGACCCAAAAGCCTGGTTCACCATTGAACCTAAATCCAACAAATAGGGCGTCTTTTGTAGCAATCCCAAAGACTAGGGGCATAACAAAATGAAGGCTTTTATTCTGGCTACATTCGGGACTCTCCTATTCCCCAATGGAAAGTTTCTCATCCATTTCAAGGTCATTGAATTAGTAGGCCAGTTTCTTGAAATCAAATCATATGTCTTGACCCTTCTCATAGAACAAATCAAAAGCCTCAATATTTTGAAAGAAAAAATCAATGGCACACTAAAAACAATTATGGCATTACTAACGGTCTAGTTTGTGATTCATATAAAGTGTTATGGGTGTTGAGCCTAATTTTTCGATTTTTTGTTTAAAATTGATTTCCCATTTTCTGATTAATACCAAACCCTAACTCATTTAATGTTAATTATCGACTAAAGAAATTGGGAAATTATGGTTTTTTTTTTTTATTGAAAATTATTTTTGGAGTTGCCCCTCGACCGAAGTCGGGAAAAGAAAAAGAAACCATAATCAATTGGGTGGATTGATCACGATTTGGCTACCGGCCTTTGATTTTAATTTTAAGTGAAGAATCAGAGAGTTCCAAGTTCGGGGGCTAACCTATTAAACCCTTAACGGGTACCACTATCTATTTACCGAAATTAAGATTATTTTTCTAATTATAATATTTAAAATGAATAAGTAAATAAATAAAATCAAAAGAAAAAAAAAGAATCTAAGTTTCTACATATTTTATCGTCGCCCTGAAGATGTCTACATACCCGCTAGTTGGGATCAGACGATCGTAGTTCTTTTAGAAAACCTTAGTGTATTGGTTGATTTTAGTTTGGAAAACTAACCGAATTTACATTTTAATTGATTTAGTTTATTAAAAAAAAATCTAAAGGGTTCCTAACTCTTATGTGATTTTATTTTTATAAAAAAAACTCTTTAAAAGTCCTATTTTTTAAAAAGGTTTTCATTATTAAAAAATAATTTTCTATGTAAAGAATTCTATATAAAAAAAAACTAATCCTAAACTAATATATATATATATATATATATATATCCTTAATTATACTTTTACTATTAACAACTATCTATCTAAATAAACTAATAAAATCATATACTACTAAAAACTCTTAAAACTAGTATATTCATATGTACCTATACTAGGGAACTAACAATTTAATAATAATAATAATAAATCAATAATCAATAAGGTAAAATAATAAAAAAAATTAAGCAACCCCAACCTGATTGCTTTTGGTTAGTAAAGGGGCAGCAGCATGGACTTGTACCGTGGATGAACAGAGACTATGACCATAGATGGTGGTTGAACGTGGCAGTAGAGCTTTGATTGCTGGACGAAGGATAGGTGACTTTTATTAACTGCAACAGTAGCTACTATGTAGTTATTGATTTGCGTGTCTGGAGGTGTTGTGATCGGTAGATAGTAGTTCGTTGCATATGACAACAAGGGGCTGGCGTTGTTTCGTCGACTGGACAGACGTAGGGGGTGTTGCTGGATTCGTACTGGCATACGGCTTTATTGCTGGCTATGACAGGAGATTGGAGGCTATTAGATTTTGATGTTGTTGGCGTGGAACTTCGGTTTGTGGACTTGCAATTGGGATGGCGTCGGGATTCTGGTCGTCAAGCTTGTAGACTTTAATTGGGATGGTGTCGGAGATATGTTGGTTTGGAATTCAGATGGTGTCAAGGGCTTATTGGTTTGGAATTCAGAATGCGGATTGCTACTATTGGCATCACGTTGCTCTAGGGTTCATGTTGGGTTCAATTGCGGTAGGGATTCTGGGTGAAGTGTCTTTATTTTTCCTTTTATAGAGTCTAAATGAAATCCTATCATATCTTATCGTATCTGATTTAATAACCATTAAACTAGATTCAAATTCTATTCAAATCTGATTTAACTAGATTCATATGATTTGATTAGATATGAACCCGATTTCCGTCTCGCTTCTGCAAAGTTAGAAAAATAAAGACATAGGTGCCTGTTGAGACTCAAACTCAAGACCTCAAACTAAATCCATCCAAATACTCTGCTACTTATTCGTTAGGTCATTGACTTATATCTTGTCATTCATTACCATTAAATTATATTTAAACTATCTAATTCCCTAAACTAAAATTTTTAACCAAACTAAAACTAAAACTAAAACTAAAACTAAAACTAACACTAAAACTAATTATTACTAATATAAATCACATCCTAAAAATCTATGAAAATTTTTTATGATTTTTCCTTTTCTTATTTTTTTTGGTATTTTCATTATTTGTTAATTTTTATTATTTTTTATTTTCTTGAATTAGGACCCTTTTTGTAAAAATAAAAATTAAGACTATGGAGGGGCAAAAATTAGGTGTCTACAACTGTCCCTCTTTGTGGTGAAGTTTGAGCAAAACTTTACCACAAAAACAAAAGAGACACCGTTTTTGCCTCAGGACGACTTTATCTTAAGTTACGTTAAGATGCTTGACGAAGGTTAGAATGGCAAT
Source organism: Lumnitzera littorea (assembly GCA_024138015.1). NCBI lineage: Eukaryota > Viridiplantae > Streptophyta > Magnoliopsida > Myrtales > Combretaceae > Lumnitzera > Lumnitzera littorea. The sequence continues at coordinate 69,295,649 of JAMXBB010000004.1, forward strand.
AGGTAATGCCTTTGTGGGTTAGCAAAAATCTCTAAAAAGAATAACGAGAACTTGGTCGTACCCTGATGAGCTGACTAACTAAGGTGGTCAAAGTACCCTTTGAGCTGATTAAGACCTGAAAATATGAAGGAAAAAACTTGATCGTACCCTTAATGAGCTGACTAACCAAGGCAGTCAAAGTGCCCCTTGAGCTGACTAAGGCTTAAAAATGAAGAAAACTTGGTCGTGCCCTAATGAGCTGACTAACCAAGGCGATCAAAGCGCCCCTTGAGCTAGTTAAGACCTAAAAATATGAAGAAAACTTAGTCGTGCCCTTAATAAGCTGACTAACCAAGGCGGTCAAAGCGTCCATTGAGCTAGCTAAGACTTAAAAATGAAGAAAACTTGGTCATGCCCTTAATAAGCTGACTAACCAAGGCGGTCAAAGCGTCCTTTGAGCTGGCTAAGACCTAAAAATGAAGAAAACTTAGTCGTGGTCTTAATGAGCTGACTAACTAAGGTGGTTAAAGCGCCTCTTGAGCTGGCTAAGACCTAAAAATGAAGAAAACTTGATCGTGCCTTAATGAGCTGACTAACCAAGGCGGTCAAAGCGCCCCTTGAGCTGGCTAAGACCTAAAAATATGAAGAAAACTTGGTCGTACCCTTAATGAGCTGACTAACCAAGACGGTCAAAGCGCCCTTTGAACTGGCTAAGACCTAAAGAATGAGGAAACTTAGTCGTGCCCTAATGAGCTGACTAACCAAGGCAATGAAAGCACCCCTTGAGCTGGCTAAGACCTAAAAATGAAGAAAAACTTGGTCGTGCCCTAATGAGCTAACTAACCAAGTAGTCAAAGCGCCCCTTGAGCTAGCTAAGACCTAAAAATGAAGAAAAACTTAGTTGTGCCCTTAATGAGCTGACTAACCAAGACGGTCAAAGTGCCTTTTGAGCTGGCTAAGACCTGAAAGTATGAAGAAAACTTGGTTGTGCCCTTAATGAGCTAACTAACCAAGGCGGTCAAAGCACCCCTTAAGCTGGCTAAGACCTAAAAATGATGAAAAACTTGGTCGTGCCCTAATGAGCTGACTAACCAAGGCGGTCAAAGCGCCCCTTGAGCTGGCTAAGAGCTAAAAATGTGAAGAAAACTTGGTTGTGCCCTTAATGAGCTAAGTAACCAAGGCGGTCAAAGCACCCCTTGAGCTGGCTAAGACCTAAAAATAAAGAAAACTTGGTCGTACCCTTAATGAGCTGACTAACTAAGGCGGTCAAAGCACCCCTTGAGTTGGCTATGACTTAAAAATATGAAGAAAACTTTGAATTGGGATAGAGTTCCATGAGCTTGCTAAATCCCTAGGAGATTATAAATTGGGACTGTTTTAGGAGTTAGGCAGAAGCTTAAGATGCTTTAGATTGGGACTACACTCTATGAGCTGGCTAGATCCCTAAATGAGAATATGAGTCGAAATAGGGCTCTATAAGCTGACCGAAGCGCTAAATCCCTTGAAGAAATGTTGAGTCAGGCAACGTATTGTGAGTTCGACGATTAGAAGTTTAAGAAACACTAGGACCATGCTCTACGTGCTAACTATCTTAAGAAATTGTTTTTTTTTTTTTAGAAAATAAGCTATTATCCTTAGGGGGAAACCAATTGCCAATGCAATGTTTTATCAGGTTTAAGACCACTTACCTAGTTTCATTGATAGCTCCCAAGTAGTCCCATGCCTTATTGAGCAGTCCAATTAGAACCAACAATTCTAACCCTTACTATTGCTTTTCTTGTTTTCGTTCTTCTTCTTCTTTCTTCTGTTGTCTCTTTCTAAAACCCCCCATCTTTTTCTTCTTCTTCTTTTTTTTTTTTTCAAAGCAACTTAAGCTTGAAACGAATGTAAAGCATATTTTTCTCGAACAAGGATGTCCTGTATTTAACTTCCAGTCCAAACATTGGTTTTTCGAGCAAGCATCTGTTCTCAAGCGAGTTTTTACTTACATGCCACACATTACTCTTTTTGAACATGGCCCAGTCCTGAAAAATAGGAAACAAATCTCCCTTTCTTTGGGGGGTTAACCATAATAAAGTATTAAAAGAATTTTTATCAATAGTCATCGCTTCAAATTAAGTGATTATTTTTCTTGTGGTTCTTGTGTGTAAGGTTTACTTAGGTAGATGATAGAGCGAGAAGCGGGGTCTTTTAGTGGAATGAGAAAAAGAAAGGCTAAGGATATTATCCAATGCTAACAACTACTAGGAATACCAACTTTGCATGTAGAAAATGAAAATGAGACCATAGTAATAGTAAGATTATTTGTAAAAATTTTATTGATATTCAAGGATAGTACATCTTCAACGCATCAGCATTTACTAGGTCCTTCAAGTCTAGACCATCCATTTGAGACAAGATAATAGCCTCCCTAGGTAATACTTTCTTCACAATGTAAGGCCCTTTATAGTTTAGGGCAAACTTTCCTCTTGAATCAGTTGTGTTAGGCAATGCCTTCCTCAACACCATGTCTCCTTGCTCAAAACTCTAGGGTCGTACTTTTTTGTTGAAAGCCCTGGCCATTCGTTGCTAATAGCAAATGTTGTGGCATAAAGCTGTCAGCCTCTTTTCATCAATTAGGTTCAATTGCTTATCACGCTTCTTTACCTAATCAGCCTCATCTAATTGAGTTTCTGACAATATTCTGAGAGACGGGATCTCGACCTCCACTGGCAATACAGCCTCCATTTTGTATACCAACGAGTAAGGGGTTACCCCTGTTGATGTTCTAATAGAAGTTTGATAGGCCATGAGTGCAAATGGCAACATCTCATGCCAATCTCGATACGTAATGGCCATCTTCTAAATAATTCTTTTGATATTTATATTGGCTGCTTCTACGGCTCCATTCATTTGGGGCTGATAAGGAGTAGAATTTCTATGAATGATCCTGAAGTGTTGGCATAACTCGAACATCAATTTATTATTTAGATTCGTACCATTGTCAGTAATAATCATTTCTGGCGTATCATACCGAGCCAGTATGTCTCTTCTGATGAACTTGACCACCACTCCCTTAGTCACAGTAGAGTAGGATGAGGCTTAAACCCACTTAGTGAAATAGTCAATAGCTACCAATATAAATCAGTACCCATTAGATGCTTTTGGAGTGATCGGGCCAATGATATCTATTCCCTACATAAAAAAAGGCCATGGTGCTGATAGTGTATGCAACTCTTGAGGTGGAGCATTTATCCTGTTTGCATAGATCTAGCACAAATGGCAGCGTCTAACATGTGCAATACAATCCGCTTCTACAGTTGACCAGTAATATCCTATCCTCATGATTTTCTTGGCAAGCATGTAGCCATTCATATGAGGGCCACATACTCCCTCATGCACTTCTTTCATTAGCATCTCTGCCTCTTTCTCGTCTACACAACGTAAAAGTGTACTGTCAAACGATCATCGGTACAACGTAGAATTGCTCATTAAGTACTAAGCCGCTAATCTTCTAATCAATTTTTTATCCTTCCTCTCTGCTCCTTCGGGGTACGTACCATGTTGTAAAAATATTTTGATATCATGATATGAAGGCTTTTCCCGACATAAACTTTCCATTGCCAAACAAAAAGCGGGCTTTTCCTCAATTTCAATTTTAAGTGGTTGAATCTCCACTACTTTCGATAGCTGAATCATTGATGCCAAAGTAGCAAGAGCATCGGCAAATTGGTTTTGAACCCTTGGTACGTACACAAAGGTAATCTTTTTAAACTTGATTATCAACTCGGCCAAGTGTTGGCGATAAGGCACTAATTTGGGGTCTTTTGTCTTATACTCACCCTGAGCTTGGCCTATAATCAACGAAGAATCTCCATACACCTGCAATTCCCGTATCTCCTTAAACAATGCGATTTTGAGCCTCAAAATACATGCCTCGTATTCTACAATGTTATTGGTACATGAGAAAACCAATCTCACTACCATTGGAAATTGTATACCTCCAGGTGATACCAGAATTACCCCTACTCCACATCCAGACACATTGGTTGCTCCGTCAAAGAACATTTTCCTCCCTGAAGATTTTTCGACTATTTCACCATTAGAATCATTCCCCACTACTAGGATATTTTCATCGGGAAACTCAACTCGTGCTCCTTGAAAGGTATCCTTAGAAGGAATCTCTGCTAATTGATCTGCCAAAGCTTTCCCCTTGACTAAACTTTGGCTCACATACTTAATGTCAAATCCTGTCAGCAACATCTGCCACTTTGAAACTTTACCAATGAGAGCTGGTTTTTCAACTAAGTATTTCAAAGGATCGTGTTATGTTATTAACTCAATCTGATAATACAACATATATTGTCTAAGCTGATGCATAACCCAGACCAATATACAACAGGTTCTTTCAGCTTCTGAGTATTTTTGCTCCCCTTCTGTAAACTTCTTGCTTAGATAGTAAACGACTTGCTCTTTCCTTTCTTCATCCTTCTGGCTAAGCATGGATCCCATGGATTTCGGCATTATGGTCAGATATAAGAACAACGGCTTTCTAAGTTTAGGAGCTACCAACATTGGAGGTTTCATGAGGTATTCTTTGATTTTTGTGAAAGCCTCTTCGCATTCATCATTCCAACTGATCTTTACGTTCTTCTTTAACAGCTTAAAAAGAGGGCGGCATTTGTCCATTAACTGTGAAATGAATCGGGCTATGTAATTTAAACGACCCAGCAATCCTCGCACTTCCTTGAGCGTTTGTGGAGGAGGCATGTCAATTATAGCTTTGGCCTTATCGGGATCAACTTCAACACCTCTTTGGCTAACTATGAACCCCAACAATTTTCCTGATGTCACACCAAAGGTACACTTCTCCGGATTTAATTTCAAGTGGTACTTCTTCAGTCTATGAAACAACTTCTTCAGGTTTTCTAAGTGATCTTCCTCCTCTTTGGATTTCGTAATCATATCATTGACATACACTTCTATTTCTTTATGTATCATATCATGAAAGATTGCAACCGTGGCCCTCTAATATGTTGCACCTGCATTTTTCAGCCCGAACGACATCACCTTATAGTAAAATGTTCCCCACATCGTAATAAAAGTCATCTTTGTCTTATTCTCTTCGGACATCTGAATCTGATTATATCCCAAAAAACCATCCATGAAAGAGAATAGATGATTTTCGGCGGTGTTATCCACCAAGACATCAATGTGAGGCAATGGAAAATTATCCTTAGGCATTGCTTGGTTGAGATCTTAAAATTCTACACACACTCTAACTTTCCCATTCTTCTTCATTACTGGAACGATATTAGCTACCCATTTCGGGTAATCCGACACTTCGATGAATCCAACCTCCAGTAGTTTCTTCACTTCTTCTTTAATTTTCAGTAAGACATTAGGTCGAAATCTCCTCAATTTTTTCTTTTTTGGTTTGACGTCCTCCTGTATGGGTAAATGGTGAACTACAATCAACGGGTCCAACTTAGGCATATCTTCATACGACCAAGCAAACACATCTTGATACTCAGCTAATAACGCAATCATTTCTTTTTTTTGTTTCTCTTTTAAACTCGCCCCAATTTTCAAATTCTTAGGATTTTCTTCGTTCCCCACATTAATTATCTCAATAAGTTCATCAATAGTAATTCTACCCAGTTCATGTTTTTGCCATTCCTCTTGTATATTACTATGGTCATCGACATCGATCCCGACGAATAACCCAATAGGGCCGAAAGTGATATCGATATTCTCATTTGCTACTTGCGCGAGGTATTCTTGGTTTTCACTTAGTTCATTGAATCTGAGTGAGAATGCATGAAAAAAATGTATGTAAACAAAAGAGAACTGAAGAGCAACACAGGAAAGAAACGAACTAAGGTTTCATTGAATAAATGGAGGTATGGTCTCAAATGAGATAAAAGCCTACCTAATTTTGAACAAATGGTTCAACGATACATTTAAAATGATGACTATTGAAAATAAAAATTTAGAAAATACTAACTATGGATCACCCCTTTACCCTAGGGAAGACCTATTGTAATTTACCGGGATGGAGAACCGGTTGTTCAAATGATACTGGAACTTAGGTGGCGAGTGTATTGATCCTTCTTTGTCAGATTCTCGGGCTTGAGTCTCTTCTCGTATGAATGTCTCGGCTAGTGGTGGAAAGGTCATCGAGGCATGGTATAATCTGTTACCTCTCTTGCCCCTCGCTTGCTTCTTCTGGAATTCTTCTGCCAGGGAAGGATTGTAACCAAGGCCGTAGATACCAATCTGGCCTTCCTTAAATCCCTTCCTTCTATCATCTTCTCTGTTGGGACCGGTAATCATGTTTACTTCTTCAAACATTTGTAAACCCAACTCCTCTTGTCCCTTACTTCCTATGTAGGGTATAGCCGTCTCTTTGTAGATTTCATAATCTTGATCTCCCAAAATTGTAATCACCTGGCCATTGGAGATAAACTTCAATTTTTGGTGCAGGCTCGAAGGTATGGCCCCTGCTGCATGAATCCAAGGTCTTCTCAGGAGTAGATTGAAAGATCTTGGAATGTTTATAACTTAGAATCGAATAGTAAAGTGCTAAGGGTCAACACTCACAGATAAATCAATCTCCCCTATAATGTCTCTTCTGGAACCATCAAAGGCCCTGACTGTTGTGGAAGAAGGCTTAATTGCAGATGTGTCGATGCCCAGCAAATCCAAGGTGGCGAGGGGGCAGACATTCAGCGATGATCCATTGTTAATGAGCACCCTAGTGACAATTATGTCATTACTCCCTACCATGATAAAGAATGGCTTTGTATGTTTGCTCCCTTCCTCGCCCAATTCTTCAGTTAAAAATGAAATTTGATCTATTACGAGGATTGAATTAGTAACCAGTCCCATCCTCTCAATTAGAATCTCCTGAGGGACCTTTACATCATTTAAAGTATGAAACAAGGCCTCCCTATGTGGTTCAGATGCGATTAATAGGCCCACCAACGATATTTGTGCAGGAGTCTTACTGAGTTAATCCATGATTTTATACTCACTTGACTTGATCATTTTGGTAAAAGCCGGTAGCCCCTCAATGCGTTCGGCCGCCATCTTATCACTTGATTCTCCCGACATGACTTTCCTCCCCTGCTCCTCTCTTAGGTGATAAATATTGCCCGATTGAGTAATGCCCCCTACCAGAGGACTTGGTTTCTCCTGATTTACCAAGTGATAGTTAAATGGAGCAGCCTTGTAATTTTCTGGTGGGAACAGTACGTGGAATGTGTACCTCTTCACTTCTGGAGTTTGGTTGCCAGTATAGAACTCAAAAACCTTAGGCTTCTTATTTACATCAATGACGTTGACAACACAGTCATCAAAAATCATACCAATCATCGGCCCATGGTTAGGTAAGGGATTATTGTTAACATTAGGAACCAGGGCTTGTACAAAATCCAACTACACTGTCCCTTCATCTATCAAGTCTTAAATCTTATTCCTCAATCTCCAGCATGCATTAGTTGAATGCCCCACTTGTCCACAGTGGTATTTGCACTTTACTATGAGGTTAAAGAATCTCGGTCGATATCGATTGCTAAGAAGTTCGTACCGTATCAAATTATCCCTTCGCAACTTCTCGAAGACTTGACTCAAAGGGACTAGTATCTTGGTAAATTGCCTATAAGTCCTGTTAGTTTGAAATTGATCTCTGTATTGTTACTGGGTGGGAGGTAAACTTGTCCTAAAAGTGACTTGAGCATTTGGTCTGGCATGTGAATTTACCATACCAACTGTAGATTCTTTAGGCTTGCTAGTGGCTGGTCTAGGACCAAATGATGACGCTGGTGGTCTTCTATCTGCTAGGTCTTACAGCTTACCGAAAGAAACAACACTTTCAATCCTGCACTTGATCGCTACTACTTCAGCAGAACTAGATGAGGCTTGCCCGATGAGATGGGAGAAATAGGGCCTCTCCAAGGTGTTAATGAAAGCCGATGTGAGCTCCTTCTTAATCGTAGGAGTAGAGATTCTTGCAGCTAAGGACCTTCATCTTTGAGCGTATTCTTTGAACGATTCGTTATTCTTCTTCCGTAGGGCAACCAAATCTATCATAGTCAGGGCTACTTCCACATTGAATTTATATTGTTCATAAAATGCTCGAGCAAGTTTCTCCCCTGTATTTATCTAATTCAAATCAAGCTGAGCATACCAAGTCAGGGTCGGTCCGGTCAGGCTATCCTGAAATGTTTGTACCATGAGTGGATCATACTGAACATATTTACCCATCTTCTTGACATACAATCTAGTGTGAAGCTTGGGGCAACCCGTCCCGTTATACTTTTCGAATTCTGGTACCTTAAACTTCTTAGGGTATGATCCCATGTCATACGCGAAAAACTCTGTGATCCCCGCCTGTTCAAATCCATCACACCCTACAAATGCCTTCATCTTCTTAGTGATCTGTTGTGTCAATTTCTTTTCTAGTTCTTTCAAGCTGTCCGTACTTAGCCCATGGTCGATAGGTCTCGAGGCCGCATACGTATCAGGTTTGAAGGTCGGGTTGTCTTTTAGGTAAATTCCTTCTAACTCGAATGGGTCTTTTGGTATTCATGTTCTGCTTTAGGAGCTTGTGTATTCTTCCCATAACGGGTTTTGGAACCTTCTTCATTAGCCGGTGCTATAGCTCACAACAAAGCAATGCTATCTGCTAGGAAGCTCATCTGTTCTACCATCTTTTCCATAGCCCTTTCTATGGAACGAAACCTTAGCTTAGAGGGATCATTGATCTCAAGGTCTCCATCATTTCCTTGAGTGGTGGCCATCCTGGTTTGGGAACGTGTTCTAATCGTACTTCTCTGAAAGACTTGACGGTTGGGAGCTATCTTGAAATCTTACCTGATTTGTTATTGATAACTCTAATTTTAAACATATTTCGTATGGTGATTTTATAGCATTTCCCTCACATTTTTTGTTTTCTTTAAAGAAATTGATACTTAATTGAGTAAAATGTTGATTTCAGGGTTTAAACGCGTTCTAGGCTCGAAAACAAAGAAAAGGAATCAAGTTTCACTCAATTCCAAGTTCAAACAAAGAAGTTATGAAGTTTTGAAGTTGTGTAGAAATTTTGCCTTAGTGCAGAAAGTTACACGACTTGGGGATACGGCCGTGTCTGGTGACAAAAATAAAATCCGTGTAATACACATATATAAGGAGATCTTAGGGTTCAAAAGAGAGGGAGACATTACAGAAACGGAGAGACACAAGAGACGAGAGGAGACTTAAGAACAACATCAATCAAGAAGCAAGAACAACATCGATTTCAAGATTAGAGAGATTGTTCATCAAATCAAGAGGAGTTTTCATGCTTTATTTTATATTATTGATGAAACTCGTTTTTAGATTCGTTATGATAGCTTAGAATTCAAGTATTTAGGATTATGGAACCTAGGGTTTCATGTAACCCTTGGATTGAATTATAATTTCAAGAAAGTTTCTATCTTTTCTTAATTCAATTATGTCGTTTAGTTATTGATTGATATTTCTAGAGTATCAATATATGATATTATGCATGTTGATTGAGAAATTGCATGTGTAATTAGATCTTAGCATAATTGAGGAGAATTACATGTATACTTAGAGATAAGATACATGTTTTTTCTGGAAAGTTAATTATTTGCATGGGAATTCATTATACATTAATGCAATTCTAAGTTATATTACTAAGTGAAGAGATTCCGGTAAATAATTTAGAATTAGGGTTAATATGCTTGAGAAAGATATTAGCTTTAATTGTGAATCCCTTCGGTCAAGAATAATAGAAACTAAATTGAATATATTTTAAAAAGGTTACATGTTAAACACTAGGGGAAATAATTCCTAAATACATCATTGCATACTTGAAGTCGTTAGTAGTTTATTGCTTTCTAATTTGTTTAATTAAGTCTCATAAGTAGTTTAGTTGTTAATTTCAGTATTTTTAATTCATTCAATTTATCACAATTTTCCGGTTAGATAATAAAGCTAAAGTTAATATTAGTACTCAAAATCTCTAAGGGATCGACTCGGACTCACATCCGCTATATTAAAATTGATAGGTGCGCTTGCCTCATATCAGTTATTAAACAACTCAACAAAGGGTTAGTACATATTACATTTTCCTTAAAAAAAAGGGTTGTTAATCGTACAAACATAAAATGCATGTCACACTAGTGCAAATGAAAAATCGAGAATTGGAGGGAACCTTTGATGTGGTAGAACCTAACTAACTTTTATTAATTTTTTGCAATTGTGAAGCTTTACACCTCTTATTCTGTTCATAGAAAATGACTTCTAATGAAAACATAAAAAACCTAAAATCTAAAATTTTCTCTCCTAGTGGCTAGTAGGCTTATCCTGCAACTTTCTCTTCTTTCAGATCATGGAAGCTTGATCTTCTTTGCCCTTGGTCCTCTTCAATTGAGCTTCCAATGCCTTTACCTTCTAATGATACTCCTTGCAACAGCTTTCCAACTCCTACTCTCTTTTACTCGTCCTCTCTGGTTCAGCTTGAACTTCCCCCTTCTCTTTGTTGTCTTCTATATCTTTCAGCTCTTTTAGCTAATGATAAAGAAATCCTTTAGTTGTCTGGCTCCTGGCTGTTATCCCTCTAGTGGTAGGGGTAGTGTTTCTCATGCACCAAAGAGCTCGAATACTTTGAAGCTTGGTTACTTTATCAACCATTGTCATACCGGGGTTAAGGAAGTCCAGCGAAGCAGCTTCTAATGATGGTCTGGAGATCATGTCCTTAATGAGTCCATTGGCTAGAACGTATGCGGTGCAGAGGTTGAAGTCGATCAGAGGAACCGCTTTGAAGTCTCTACACCCTCTTATCATTTCCTTGCTTGCAAACCACCTAGGTATCAACAAAAACTCTTCTGCTTTCATACTCTGAAAGTGTTAGACCCAATAGTGGCTAGCTATAATTTCTAGGAGCTCGATTCTTTCTCTAAAAGATTTGATGAGATCATATTGCTGAGTAAACTCAGCTTGATTAAAATCAAGCTAGTAACTTCTCATGTAGCTAATGAACCAGACTACCAGTAGGACCATATTAGTTTTTAGATCTCCTTGTTTCTTTTTCTTGAGATGGTTTAGTAACCAGATCTACTCAGCCAAAAGGGGCAGGACATATGATTTCCTTTCAAAAATTAGGCTACGAGTTCTGTAATTCTGAAATGGACTCGGCGTCTTTCATCAGGGAGTAAGATAGTATTGAAGACTACCAATATAAAAGCATTGACCTAGTACTGGTGCCATGCTTCTAAATTTGCACAAAAAACCTCGCGTTTTTCTCTATGCTTCAATTCAGTAGAAAACCAGTCCATGACATCCTCTAATCGAATGGTCTTGATTTCCCATTCTCTACGATTTTGTGGTCACATCTGAACTTGAGTGGGGTAGCTTGATCGGCCCCGAAAGGTGGTTACCCCAAAACATCCGAAGCTTACACAATAGCCCCCCTCCTAAGGTTCTAAGACGGCCTGGTTCTGACCGTATTTACCATGTATTTATGATGCAGAAAAAAAGAAAAATAAAATAGAATAAAATAAAACAAATAAAAGTGTAAAAAAAAAAACCAAAATTCCCCCTTAACTAAACTGCTACAGATAAAAAAAATGTTAGTAAAAAAAAATAAAATAAACAGATACATAAAATAACATACTTAATTTTATCATTATTTTTGTTATTTCATTTTTTTTGAAAAATAATCCTATTTTTGGTAACTTCTAGTACTAGCCCTCTAACGGTCCCCAATTGAGTCGCCAAACTGTCGAGCCTGATTTTTCGATTTTTTGTTTAAAATTGATTTCCCATTTTCTGATTAATACCAAACCCTAACTCATTTAATATTAATCCTCGATTAAAGAAATTAGGAAATTCTGGTTTTCTTTTTATTGAAAATTATTTTTGGAGTCGCCACCTGACCAAAGTCAAGAAAAGAAAAAAAAAACCGTAATCAATTGGATGGATTGATCACGATTTGGCTACCGGCCTTTGATTTCAATTTTAAGTAAAGAAATAGAGAGTTCCAAGTTCGGGGGTTAACCTATTAAACCCTTAATTGGTACCACTATCTATTTACTGAAATTAGGATTATTTTTCTAATTATAATATTTAAAATGAATAAATAAATAAATAAAATCAAAAGAAAAAAGAAGAACCTAAGTTTCTACATATTTTATCGTCGCCCTGAAGATGTCTACGTACCCGCTTGCTGGGATCAGACCATCGTAGTTTTTTTAGAAAACCTTAGTGTATTGGTTGATTTTGATTTTGAAAACTAATTGAGTTTTTGTTTTAATTGATTTAGTTTATTAAAAAAAGAAATCTAAAGGGTCCTAACTCTTATGTGATTTTATTTTTATAAAAAAAAACTCTTTAAAAGTCCTATTTTTTAAAAAGGTTTTTATTATTAAAAAATAATTTTCTATTTAAAGAATTCTATAAAAAAAAAAACTAATCCTAAAAAAATCCTAAACTAATATATATATATATATATATGTCCTTAATTATATTTTTACTATTAACAACTATCTATCTAAATAAACTAATAAAATCATATACTACTAAAAACTCTTAAAACTAGTATATTCATATGTACCTATATTAGGGAACTAACAATTTAATAATAATAATAATAATAAATCAATAATCAATAAGGTAAAATAATAAAAAAAATTAAGTAACCCCAACCTGATTGCTTTTGCATTGTAAAGGGGTAGCAGTATGGACTTGTACCGTGGATGAATGTAGACTACAACCGTAGATGGTGGTTGAACGCGGTAATGGAGTGCGGTAGTAAAGCTTTGATTGCTGGACGTAGGATAGGTGACTTTTGTTAACCGCAGCAGCAGCTACCATGTAGTAATTGATTTACGCGTTTAGAGGTGTTGTGATCGGTAGATAGTAGTCCGTTGCATATGACAACAAGGGGTTGGCGTGGTCTCGTCGACTGGACAGACGAAGGGGGTGCTACTGGATTCGTACTAGTGTATGGCTTTACTACTGGCTGTGACAGGAGATTAGAGGCTGTTGGATTTTGATGTCGGCGTGGAACTTGAATTTGTAGACTTGCAATTGGGATGGCGTCGGGATTCTGGTCGTCAGGCTTGTGGACTTTAATTGAGATGGCATCGGAGATATGTTGGTTTGGAATTTAGATGGTGTCAAGGGCTTGTTGGTTTAAAATTCAGAATGTGGATTGCTGCTGTTGGCGTCACGTTGCTGTCGGGTTCATGTTAGGTTCAATTGTGGTAGGGATTTTGGGTGAAGCGTCTTTATTTTTCCTTTTATAGAGTCCAAATGAAATCCTATCGTATCGTATCGTATTTGATTTAATAACCATTAAACTAGATTCAAATTCTATTCAAATCTGATTTAACTAGATTCATATGATTTGATTAGATATGAACTAGATTTCTGTCTCGCTTCTGCAAAGTTAGAAAAATAAAGACATAGGTGCCTGCTGAGACTCGAACCAAAGACCTCAAACTAAATCCACCTAAATACTCCGTTACTTATCCGTTAGGCCGTTGACCTGTATCTTGTCATTCATTACCATTAAATTATATTTAAACTATCTAATTCCCTAAACTAAAATTTTTAACTAAACTAAAACTAACACTAAAACTAATTATTTCTAATATAAATTACTTCCTAAAAATCTACGAGAACTTTTGATGATTTTTCCTTTTCTTATTTTTTTTTTGTTTTTTCATTATTTGTTAATTTTTATTATTTTTTATTTTCTTGAATTAGACCCTTTTTGTAAAAATAAAAATTAAGACTATGGAGGGGCAAAAATTAGGTGTCTATAATGGGCTTAAACTAATCCAAGGAGAAGTTGCCCGTAATATTGATTTGATCAACTCTTTTATTAGCAAGGTCTATCACTTAGAGGAAAAATCCACTTAATGCTAGGTAGAAATGCTAAGAAATTTCCAAGTCACTAATATTTTGTAGATAGTAAGATAGAGCAACTTTAAGAGGGTAATCTTAGTTTGTAAAAATTACTTAGCTATAATCTTAATTGGGATGAAATTATGTATAGGCTATTACCCTAATAATATGATCAGGCAATTCAGGGGAATCTAAGATATAGTCTATAGGCCTTCGCTAGATATCATGACCTTAGATTATGGGGACCTTTAGCTTCCACTACCACAAAAGATGTCTAAACTCTAGGCAATCAAGCAATTATGGGAAACAAAGACTATCTGCCCTAACATCGATTTAGGAGAGTGGTTGGGAGAATTGGACTAGTACAAGGTCATCGAAGAATATCTATATGATCAACTCCATAAGGCAAGAGAGATCCAGTATCCAGCACTAGAAGTCATACAACTTGTACTAGCTGAACCTAATCCTGAAATCAAGACCTATATGGACTAAGTACAAGCTCGTATAGAAGTGATCTATGAAGAGCGAGACATGTGAGAGGATCTCTTTTGGGAGTCAAGACAATGTTCTTAGGCCTTAGAACATTAATTGAGGATGACCAAGAAAAGGCTTAAAGAACTTAGAGAAACAAAAGAGCCTAGCCTATAAAAGAGGAAGGAATCACCAACAGGACCCAGTAAGTAGAAAAAGGAAACACTAGCCAAGCACTAGAAGAATGTCTAAAGATAGGAGTACTTTTCTTCTTATGAAACAATGTTATTTTTTTTTTTCAATAATGTAAAAAGGAACACCGAAAGCTAGAAAATAATAAAATTACCATCTTGCTAGTTATTTATCAATTCTATTTCACTACATGTATAAGCCATAGATCTTTACATTCTTATACATTTCTTTATTTGTTTTTCATTCAACTCATTTATTTTTATTTTTAAAAAAATATTTATGTGCTAACTTATTAAGAAGTAATCTTAAACCAACTTGCAAAGATAGTACCTAAATACCAAACCTTCTAGAGAAGTCCTATCTGAACCCCACTCTTAAACCAAGATAGCTAACTAAGGAAATGATAATGCTAACACCAAGAATGAAGAAAACAATGCGAACCCAGAAGTTATTGATCCTACTAAGTTGAGGTTCTACTCCTTAGAAAGAACAGTAGTAAAAATTGTAGATCAGCTGAGCTTCCTTGCTGACAGCATTACCTTACTTAGGTCCATAGCACCATCGAATGAAGAAAGCTCCAAAGCTCGATATGAAAAGAATGTTGAAGCCTTACTACTCGAAGTTGAAGAAGCCTATGCTAAAGTCAACTACACCTTTGAATCTTTTGAGATGGAAGGGGTCTATTAGAAGGTCAACCCAACTATCAAGCCCAACACTTACTCATTCCTAGTCAACCCAAAGCCTAAAGCTAACCAAGATAGATTAAAAGAGCTAGAGAGGTGATTGACCTAATAGATCACTAATAAGATGAAAATGCTCGAAGGCTATGATGGTTTCGAACAAGCTAGTATTATAGACTTCTTACTTATGACTATGGAAGCTTTCCGAAAAAATTTAAAGTACTTGACTTTGAGAAATATAATGGGACTGGATGCCCTAAACTACACACCAAATGTATGTACAAAAGATGGGCAAATATGTACAATATAACTAGCTCTTGGTACAGACTTTTCAAGATAGCTTAATGGGCCCTACTTTGACCTAGTACACCCAAGTGGATCTGAATTAGGTAAACACATGGGTGAAGTTGGCTAAGGCATTTTATAAGCATTATAAGTTTAATGTTGAAGTGGCATCAACCATGATGGACTTTGTTGTCTTAAGGAAGAGGCACAACGAATCTTTTAAAAAATATGCCTAAGGGTGGAGGTCCCTAGCTACAATGGTATCTACCCCCATGGCTGAGAAAGAGCTACTTTAGCCTTCATCAAGACTGTTGAGAGACCTTACTTCTCTCACTTGATCAGGTAAGCCTCTTCTAGTTTTGCAGAGGTAGTAGCAATAGCAGGGTGTTAGATTGAAAGTGTTGTCTCCTTTGGTAAATTATAGGAACCATAAGACAAAAGACTACTCTCTACTAAACCCACCACTAGCAAGCCTAGATAAGCTACTATCGACATGGTCAATTCGAATACTAGGCCTAATGCTTAGGTCACTTTCAAGGCATATCCTCCACTAGCTTAGCAATATTTTAGAAGCCAACCATAAGTCAATAAGGCCATAAGGCAATTCACCAAAATACTTATTCCATTCAGTTAAATACTCGAAAAACTAAGAAAGGATAATCTACTTCATTTTAAGCCCCCTAACGAAAGTTGTAGGCCAAGAGTTTTTTATCCCAATGCAAGGTGTCAATATCATTTAAGGGAAGTAAGCCATTCAACCAACTTATGTTGGAGATTAAAAAACAAGATTCAAGACTTAATCAACGAAGGTACGGTCCAACTAGACTTTGTGGAGGCTCCAATTCCAAACGTCAATAATAACCCCTTGCCTAACCATAGGCCCATCATCAATATGATATTTGACAACTCGGATCCTACCATTAAAATGATCGGTTCCAAGCTAGAGCTAAGGTCCAAAAATTCTATAAATAAGAAGAGAAGCAAACTCCAAAGGCTAAAAGGTATACCTTCTATGTGCCTTTAGCCCTTGAAAGTTATAAAACTGCCCTTCATAACTACTAAGTAGTAAATCAAGGCCAGTTGTATTCACTTGTATGGGGAATTACCCACTCTAGTAGAATTTATGACCCAAAAGAAGACTTGAAAAAAAAAATTATGTTGGAAAGGCCAAACAACAAACTAACTGAATATGAGGAAGGATTGTCTGCCTCTACCAAAATAATTAAGTATAGTGAGTATAAGATAATGGATCAACTCACTAATACTCCAGCACAAATATCTCTTATGAGTTTGTTAATGGCATCAAAATCGCATTAGGAAACTTTATGTAAAACTCTAAGGGAGGTCAAAGTCCCACGCAAGATACTTGCCAAAAGAATTAGGTCTATCACTAACTATATCCTCACCATGGGTTGGATTTCTTTCTCCATCAAGGAGCTAGGCAAAGAAGGTAATCAACACACTAAGCTTCCTTCTTAATTGTAAGGGTATACAACATTATCATAGCAAGAGTCATCATCGATAATGGATCATCATTAAATGTTTGTCTTCTCTCTACCTTAGATCTTTTAGGCTTTGATACAACTGTAATTGAGCTAAGTTCAACAACGGTTAGGGCTTTAGACAGGTCTAGAAGGGAAATTATAGGGGAGATTGACTTCTCGGTTGATATTAGCCCACAAACTTTCAACATCTAATTTTAAGTCTTAAACATCCCAAGGACCTTCAACCTATTATTGAGAAGACCTTGGATACATTTAGCAAGGGCCATACCTTCAAGCTTGCATCGAAAAGGTTAAGTTTATCTCAAATGGCCAGGTTATAACAATTCTAGGTGATCAAGATTACGAAATATATAAGAAAATGACCATACCTTATATTGGCATTGAGGAGCAAGAGGACTTTGGGCTCCAAATGTTCGAAGAAGTGTATATGGTTATCGATCAAAAGAAAGATGAGAAGTCAAAATTTAAAGAAGGCTAGGTTAGTACCTATGGGCTCAATTACATCCCAACTCTAATGGATGAGATGTGAAATATGACAACAAGGGGCAAAAGAGGTGATATATTGTATCACACCATATTAACCTTTCCACTATTGTTAGAAACTTTCATTCAAGCTGACGTTTAGACTTCAGAACCTGTTAAAGAGGATACTTCTAGCAAGAATGAAATAACAGGCCCATCCTACAATTCAAGCACTTGAATAATTGGTTCTCCATCCCAATGAATAGTAATAAGTCTTCTTTAGGGTAAAGGATGAATCACGGTTTATCATTTTATTGAGTTTTGTAATAATTACCTTTGTTTTACAATATTGTATTGGAAAGAAGCTCTTCTAACCTAATAAAATTAGTCTTCATTCTCTTCACTTTGTCTTTATTGACATTCCTTTCCTTACACACTTTTTGATATAGATCTAATGCTTTAAATAAAAGTTAGGGATATCTTACGTAGATAGGTAATGAAAATATTGATATCACTTTCGACCTTACTAAGTTAGTCGTCAGGGGTGATATCAATGACTACAATGATGTGCAAGAAAGCTGGCAAAGATCTAAAATGAGTAGAATTACCATTGATGAGCTCATCAAGACAGTAATGTTAGGAATGATGATAACCCTAAAATGTTGAAGATTGGAGGAAATTTGAAAGAAGAATAGAAGGTAAAAATGACTACACTACTAACTGAGTACTAAGATGTGTTTACATGGTCTTATGAAGATATGCCTAGGTTAGATCCATCAATTATGGTCCATTGCTTACCCACATGAGAATATATCAAACCTAAGGAGCAGAAGCTAAGGAGATTCTAACCAGATATCATGTTGAAGATTAAAGAAGTAAAAAAGTTACTAGTGGTTAGCTTCATTAAAGTATCTAATTATCTTGAGTGGGTAGCCAACATTGTGCCAGTAATGAAGAAAAATAGAAAAGTTAGAGTGTGTGTAGATTTTCAAGACCTCAACTAGCTAACTCCTAAAGATAATTTCCCTTTACCCCATATTAACATCTTGGTGGATAATACAGCCGAGAACCATTTCTTCTCCTTCATGGATGGACTCTCTAGATATAATCAAATTCAAATGTCTAAAGAAGATAAAGCCAAGACAATGTTCATCATAACTTAAGACACATTTTGCTATAAAGTAATGCCTTTTGGATGCTAAAATGCTAGGGCAACATATCAAAGAGCCATGGTTGCAATCTTTTATGACATGATGCACAAAGAAGTTGAAGTATATGTTGATAATATGATTGCAAAGTCCAAGGAAGAGAAAATCATGTAGATAACTTGAGGAGATTGTTTGATAGGTTGAGGAAATTCCAATTGAAGTTGAACCTAGAGAAATATACCTTCAAAATGACTCAAGGAAATTATTGGGTTTCATAATTAGCCAAAAGGCATCAAAGTAGACCCTAATAAAGTTAAAGAAATTTATTCAAATTGCTTCCTCTATGCATACTCAAAGAAATTAGAGGCTTATTAGGCCACTTAAACTACATAGCCTGATTCTTATCTCAACTTATAGATAAATGCTATCCCTTATTTAAGTTGTTGGAAAAGAACACAAAGATAAATTAGGATGAAGAATGTGAGCAAGTCTTCACAACAATCAAGGAGTACCTCATGAACCCTCCAATTTTGATAGCTCCTAAGCCTTAGAAGCCTTTATTTCTAGACCTGACAATATTACCAGAATCCATGGGGTATATGCTCAGTCAAAAGGATGAGGAAGAAAAAGAGAGGGCCATATATTACCTAAGTAAGAAGTTTACTAAAGGGAAACAGAAGTATTCAAAAATCAAAAGAATGTGATGTGCTTTAGTCTGGGTAATGCATCAACTCAGACAATATATGCTCTGTTACAAGGTTGAGTTATTGACTCAACATGATCCCCTAAAGTACTTAGCAGATAAATCGACCCTAATTAACAGAATCTTAAAGTGGCAAATGTTATTATCAGAGTTTGACATTACATATGTGAATTGGAATTCAGTCAAGGGGCAAGCTCTAGCAGATAAGTTAGCAAAAAATCCCTTTGATGACACCCCTTAAGTGGTACAAGTCAGATTCCCTGATGAAGATATCCTAATAGTAGATGGTAATTTTGATGAAGAAAAAGATGATAAACCCTTGAAATGAAAGATGTTCTCCAATGGAGTTACTAACATGTCCAAATGTGGAATTGGGCCAATATTACTATCCCTTAAAGGTACATAGTACCCTGTTGCTATAATGCTCGTTTTCCCATACACCAATAATATTGCTAAATATGAAGCATGCATCATGGGACTCAAAACGACCTTAGATAAAGATATTGAAGAGTTAGAAGTGTATGGGCATTCTTCACTCACTATTAGCTAAGCTCAAGGACAATACAAGATGGAAGATCCTAAACTAGTACCTTATCATTGGCACTTGACTGAATTAGTAGAGAAATTTAAAGAAATCATTTTCAATCACGTATAAAGGACATATAATCAATTCGTTGATACATTAGCCACTTTGTCATCTATGATCCAAATATCTAGTAGAGTTGAGATTTAGCCCTTCACCATTGAAATTGAAGAAAAGCCTGCCTTCTGTCTAGTAATTGAAGGTACAAATGATGAAAAATCGTATTACCATGATATTAAAATGTTCCTACAACAAGGCACATACCTTAAAGAGGCTAAGAAAAAGGATAAAAGGACAATCCGAAGATTAGCTGCCTAATTCTTAGTAAGTGAGTCCACTTTGTACTGGTGATCTTTTGACGGTGCACTTTTAAGTGATGTCGACAATAAAGAGGTTGAGATTTTGGTGAAAGAAGTACACAAAGGAGTATGTGGACCTCACATGAACGGTTATATGGTGGCTAAGAAAATTATGAGGCTAGGGTATTACTGGTTAACAATGGAAGGTGATTGCATCAAGCACGTTAGGCATTGTTACTTATGCTAAGTTTATGTAAATATGATAAATGCGTTACCTCAAGAATTACAATCACTCTCCATACCATGGCCTTTTTCAAAGAGGGGAATAGACATCATTGGTTCGATTTCTCTAAGAGCATCCAATGGGCATCACTTTATACTGATCACCATCGACTACTTCAGCAAATGGGTTGAGGCCTCATCCTATTCAAGCATTACTAAAGGGGTAGTAGTCAAGTTCATTAAGAGAGATATCTTGGCTCGACACAAGGCTCCATAAACAATCATCACCAACAATGGTAAACATTTCAACAATAAGCTTATGTCTGAGTTATGTCAAAAACTTAGGATCACCACAATAATTCCACCACTTATCAACCCTAGATGAATGAAGCCATTGAAGCAACCAATAAAAACCTCAAAAGAATCATTGAAAAAATGGCTATTACATATAAGTGCTGGCATGAGATGTTGCCATTCACACTTATGGACTATTAAACTTCCATCAGAACATCGATTGGGACAATACCTTACTCTTTGGTATACAGCATTGAAGTGGTGTTACTAATAGAGATTGAGATCCCATCTCTTAAAGTACTATCAGAAACCTAGTTGGAGAAAGCTGATTGGGTGAAGAAACGCATCGAGTAGCAAAATTTAATTGATGAGAGAAGATAGAGAGCCTTATGTCATTATTAGCATTACCAACTTTGAATGGCTCAAGCATTTAACAAAAGAGTATGATCTTGGAACTTCAAAGAGAGTGATATGGTGTTAGGAAAGGCTCTACCCAATGCACAAGACTCTAGAGGAAAATTTGCTTCCATTTATGAAGGCCCTTATATTGTGAAGTGAGTATTATAAGGAGGGGCTTTAATTTTGTCCTAGATGGATGGTCCATAATTGAGAGACCCTGTAAATGTTGATACTATAAAGTTATACTACCCATGAAAAGTCAATGGAAATTTTTACTCAAAACACCAAAATGCTAGTCATCTTAAATGTTATTGTAGTTAAATTTTCATTCTCTATAAGCAAAGTTGGTATCCTTGGTAGTTGTCGAAGTTGGAACCATCACCATCCCTTTTTCCTACTCCATCAAAAGGTCTAGCTTCCTTACCCAATTTAACTAAACCTAGATACTGAAAGCAAGAGAGAAGTTGAAAAGTGAGATATAGATCATTGGTAATTGACAAAACTCTTTAAAATACTTTATTACTGATTAATCCCCCTCGACGGGGAGCTTTTATTGTCTATTTTTCATGGAGAGGCAAAGTCTAGATAGGTAATCACCTTACAGTAGATATTTACTAATCAAGAATAAGGTTTTGAAAAGACAACTAGTCGATGGACAAAAACTGTAGGTAGCATTTTGTATTAGGTTAATTTTTGTGATTTCTCTAAAGAGTTAGTGAAGTCTTAGAGGCTTTGTACCAAAATCAGTTGGGTTGACAACCAGGGATCAAAAATTGAATTCATTTTGAAGAATGAGTTAGTCAGTTTTGATAGGACTTTTCAGGGAAAGGTTCGACAGTTTGGGTGCTATCGATAAGACCAGGTACGTACTACCATATGATGTTAGCACATTACCCTTTGAACATTGCATTTAGACTACATCTCCTTAGATAATAACCAGTATTTGTGATTCTTTCTTCGAGCAATCTTTTAGTTGGGGTTTTTTTAGGGCGCTTCTCCTTTCTACCATTTTCTAGGCCTAGTTAGCTCTCATAGCGCTAACCCCTCTTTTATTCTTTGTAAGGTTTTAGCCAACCTTAAGGGTATTGTCCCACATTTCATTTTTAAGGTTTAAGCCAGCTCTTAGAGCGCTATCTCTTCTTCTATTTTTTTTAAGGTTTTAACCAGCTCTTAGAGCTCCAACCCCTCTTCTATTCTTTTTAGGGTTCTAACTAGCTCTTGAAGTGTCACCCCCTCTTCTATTCTTTTTAGGGTTCTAATTAGCTCTCAAAGCGTTGTCTCCTCTTCTATTCTTTTTAGGGTCGAGCTAGTTCTTAGAGTATTGACCCTTTTTTTATTCTTTTTAGGCTTATAGCCAACCTTTAGGGCGTTGTCCAATCTTTCATTTTATGGTTCAAGCCAACTCTCAATGCATTGTCCCCTCTTCTATTCTTTTTAAGGTTCTAGTAATCCTATAAGGCACTTCTCTTCACCAAGTTCTTAGTAAGCCCATTTGGCTCTTCTCTTCACATATTTCTTTTAGTGAGCTCATTGGGTGCTTTTCTTTACTGATTTGTTGTAGCGAGCCCATAGAGCACTTCTCTTAGTTAATTTCTTTTAGTAAGCTTACTTGATGGGAATTAGCCTCCAATTATATCCAAGCTGAGGCAAACCTATCCGAAGCTGAGGCCAAGCAGTAGCTAGAAGAACAAAAGGAAGATAAGCACTTGGCATCAAGTCTATTGTCAGCCGAAGTGCTAAGATACCATAAGGCTGAGTACTCAAAACCAAAGAACCACTTGGCATAGCATCGAAAGACTCGTGCTGACTAATTATAGAACTCAGCAATTATGGGTCGAACTTTTTGGTGTATTGGCCAAACACTACAACACTTTGAGGACTCCTTCTCGAACCCGCACATCCAACTGCCGACCTCATCCGGTTTGGATACTACTCCTTCTAAGATATACTAAGTGACTGCATGCTGACTCCCCTTGTAAAACACACAGTTTTGTATTCTTGTACATGTTTTCCTTTATTTTATTTTTGGGCCCAATTAAAGGCCTTATACATTATTTATAGTTTTGTTACTAGGGTTTATGTCCTATTGTAAATAGAAACATCCATAAACATCAGAAAGGGAGGATATACATAGACATCAATATACGAAATCAAATAGAAAAGTATATTTCTATGCTTTTGGAATCTTTTCCTTTTTAAGCAAGGCTACTCGTGAGCTAGCATTTGCCAGATTATCAAGTGTAGATCAAACTCTTTAATTGTCCCTATGTTCTTATCGATCTTATCCTCAAGATTGTAGTGAACCCATTCATTTGAGCGAGTTAGTGAGTCGTATCTAACTCTCATTTAAATCCTGGTGACATTTAGTGTTCGTAAGTTATATCGAACCCTATTTCAAGCTTGAACCCCTAATAGCGTTTGTATGCTGGTGAGTTATATCCATTCACATTCATTGTCAAAACCAACAATCTCACCTCCTGTCCGTCAAACCCATTCAACCAATTCTAAGTTTTTTGAGATTTACAGCTGTTTGTTCCTTCGATCCTTATCACCACTAGGCGCTTCTCTTCACCAATCTGTTGTAGTGAGCCCATAGGGTGCTTCACTAACCAATATTCTTTTAGTGAGCCCATAGGGTGCTTCCCTTACCAAGTTCTTTCAGTAAGCCTATAAGAGTGCTGCTCTTCACCAATTTCGCTCGAGCAAGCCCATAGAGCACTTCCTTTCATCATAGATTCCTTTTAGTGAGCCTATAGGGCACTTCTTCTACATCTAGCTTAGGGCTACTAGTCCTCTAGAGGCACTCCCACCTAAGTTAGTAAGCTTAAAGGAGCAGGACCAAGTTTTCCCAATCAATTCCAGCTTAGGGTTACTAGTCCTCTATAAACACTCCCACTTAGGTTAATGAGCTTAAAATAGCACAACTAGGTTTTCCAAATCGATTCCAACTTAGGGTTGCTAGTCCCCTAGAGACGCTTTTGCTTAGGTTAGTAAGCATAGAAGAGCACGGCTAGATATTCTAAATCAATTCTAGGTTGGGTTGCTAATCCCCTTGAGATGCTCCCACCTAGGTTAGTGAGCTTAAAAGAGCAAGACCAAGTATTCCAAATTGATTCCGGTTTAGGGCACAATTGAAATTTTAAACATATCTTTCTAGCTAGCTCCTAGTGTGCTAAAACTTTCTAAATTTTTTGGTCAACTCTTAGAGTACCTCCTTACTCTTTCTTTTTTCACCATTTATCAAATCCCCAATAGACTAAACCTAGGACAACTAGCTAGTTGCAGCGCTTCTTAAGGCAAATTCCACCCCATAGGCAAAAATAATATCTATTTTGTTTTTGTGGTAAAGTATTGCTCAAACTTCACCATAAAGAAGGGCAATTGTAGATACTCTAGTTTTGCCCACTTTTATTTATTTATTTATTTTTAGAATTTTTAGGATTGAGTGAAGGGTCCTAATTTAGAAAAAACAAAAAACAATAATAAATTTAGAAAAAATACAAAAGATGGAAAGTTTAGGAAAACCCAAAAAATTTGGAAAAAATACAAAAAATGGAAAATTTAGGAAAAACTACAAAATACAAAAAAAGGTAGAAAATTTAGAAAGTTACAAAAAATTTAAAAATTAGAATTAATAAAATAAAACAAAAAATTTTAGAAAAATTACAAAAAAAAAAATAGAAAACCTAGAAAAGTTAGAAAATTTAGAAATTTTAAATAAGTTTTAGTATTTTAATAATAATTTTCTTTATTATTTTATTTAATAGGTAAAGGATGTTGTGCTTGGGCTTAGATCTAAATCTAGCCTCAACTAACCTTGTCCATATATACAATTTGATCGCACATATGGACAACGCATCGACCAACGGCTAATGGATAAGTATAGTATTGCATTGGAGTTTACACTATAGGACTTAGGTTCGAATCTTATCAAAGGTAGAAAATGCCTTTTGTTTTTTTTCCCTTGCAATACACACATCACATAATGCTACGTATCAGGACATCATCGTGCCACATGTCCACTATAGGACACGTGGTACTGCTATACACATGAGCACTACATGACACATACCCCTAGTTGTAGCCTCTAACATCTTTATCAATAAACCCTAACTACGGCCCTCAACTACCATGATTGCCCTCTCCCAAGCCCCCATCATCGTTGCTCCTTATACAAGAGTAACACCACCAGGAGCTCCATAGCATCCCCAAACCTAAGACCCAACCTTCCATTCCCTTCTAACAACCATCACATGCCACAACCAATAACCACTATAAGCTACTACCTTCAACCACTATCAGAAACACCCCGAACAGCTAAGGCATTGTGTCTACCCCCCCCACATTATCCCCAATTCCAAACACACAAAC